>CM019064.1:421833422-422319417 GCA_009667805.1 Leptobrachium leishanense | reverse complement strand
ATTCAACCCCCCTTTCACCCACCCCCCTTAACTGGATTTTCAGAAAATGGTAAAACACGTTTTTTTTTTTTGCACGAAGATTGTAAATATCGAATTTCACACCTGTAGCATCATTGTTTTTTGAAATATAGGTATAGTGATTAAAGGTAGTCATCCCCCTTTTTGCCCCCCCACTGGATTTTTGGAAAATGGTAAAATAAATGTTTTATTTTCAAGACGAATCTAAATACCAATTTTCACGTCTGTAACATCTTCCGTTTTTGAGATATAGGTATCCTGTTGAAAAGTATTCACCCCCCTTTTTTTCACCCATCACGTGGGATTCTTGGAAAATGGTAAAACACGTGCTTCTTTACTTTCAAAAGATTGTAATTACCAAACTTCACACCTGTAACATCTTGGTTTTTGACCTATAGATATACTGATAAAAGTATTCAGACCCCTTTCCCTCGACCCCCCCACCCCTTATTTGGATTTGTGGAAAATTGCAAAACACATGTTTGGTTTTTTTCACAAAGATTATAAATACCAAATTTCACACCTGTAACATCTTTGGTTTTTGAAATATAGGTATACTGATAAAAGTATTTAACCCCCCCTTTTTGCCCCCTCCCACTGAATATTTGGAAAATGATAAAATGTGTTTTTTGTTTCTCAAGACGAATCTAAATACCAAATTTCACGTATGTTACATCTTCTGTTTTTGAGATATAGGTATCCTGTTTAAAAGTATTCAGCCCCCCCTTTTTTTCACCCCCCCACTTGGGATTTTTGGAAAATGGTAAGACACCGGTTTTTATTTTTCAAGAAGATTGTAAATACCAAATTTCACGTCTGTAACATCTTTGGTTTTTGAAATATAGGTATAATGATAAAAATATTCAGACCCCTTACCCCCGACCCCCCCTTCAATTGGATTTGTGGAAAATGGCAAAAAAACATGTTTTTTTTTTCATGAAGATTGTAAATTCCAAATTTCACACCCGTAACATCTGCGGTTTTTGATATATAGGTATACTGATAAAAGTATTCAACTCCCCTTTTTGCCCCCCCACAAGGAATTTTCAGGACATGGTAAAATACGTGTTGTTTTATTTTTCAAGAAAAATCTAAATACCAATTTTCAGGTCTGTAACATCGTCTGTTTTGGAGATACAGGTATCCTGTTTAAAATATTTAAAATAATATTTCGCCCCCCCAGTTGAATTTTTGAAAAACGGTAAAATACATGTTTTTTTATTTTTCAAGAAGAATCTAAATACCGATTTTCACATCTGTAACATCTTCTGTTTTTGAGCTATAGCTATCCTGTTTAAAATATTCAACCCCCCTTTTCACCCCCTTAGGGGTGGAGTTTCCAAAAATCCTTCCTTAGTGGGTGCCTACATCATAAAAACAGTGCACCTTCAGAATTTCACGTTCCTAGGTTAAACGGTTTCAGCTGGGCGTTGATGAGTCCGTCAGTCAGTCAGTCAGTCCTTTTGCGTTTATATAGATATATAACCAAGAGCCATCAGACCTTTTATACACAGAGAGTGTCAGCTCTGCAGCCATCAGACCTGTTATACAAAGAGAGTGTCAGCTCTGCAGCCAAACCTGTTATTCAGTGTCAGCTCTGCAGCCATCAGACCTGTTATACACAGAGTGTCAGCACTGCAGCCATCAAACCTGTTATACAGAGCTCCTTACTCACATACCTCAATACAGAATGCACCTGTAAACATGTAACCTAGTGACTATTTCCTACATACTTATTTTCTGTTAATCTGTAGATTTGTTTTTTTTTTAATATCTTGCATTGTATTACTTTGTATTTTTGTAACTGTAACAATTCAATGTTCTTGAACCCAGGACATACTTGAAAACGAGAGAAATCTCAATGTATCCTTCCTGCTAAAATCCTTTATAAATAAATAAATATAGATAAGTCCTATTAGACAGGCATAGGGCCTCCCCCTGCTGGCCAAAAAGTACTACATTTACATTACAGCGTGGGCTCTTCGGTTCCATGCAGCACTTAAGGAAGCTTTTCAGATAATTTCAGCACGCGAGCGTTCACGTCCGTGTTGACCTTTCAGGCTCATGATCTGGAGCCCATTGTTTAAAAAAAATATTTTCAATAAATCAAAATTCCTTTGCATTGTTCCAGGATCAGACCAGATCGAGTATACTTAATGCATCAGGTCCTATCAGGGTTATTCAAAGAGATCCGAATTGGGGCCGAAAGGTAACCGAACGCTGAAATTCAGCGTACGGTTACCTTTCCTGGCCATTCGGCTATTCAGAGATCAGGCAGTTCGCCAAATGTTGGTGAATTGCCTGCACATACGGTGCCTGTTCGAGGGCAGTGAAATCCCCAGAGAAGCAATGCTTCGTCTATTCAGAGAACAAAAACCAGCAGTGAAAAGTTGCCGAAATGCCCTGCCATTCGGTGGTTTCACGCGGCAGGTTTATTCAGTCGAATCCCATAGGCTTCAATGTTAAAAATATTCCTGTTTTAATTCAATATCGAATAAACTGTTCATTATAATATTCTGCATATTTATAGATTTTTTTTTTTAGAATCTATTAAGCATTTTTATGCAAACTTTGTCTGTTTTTGTTTTTAAATATTTTTTTTCTGTAACAGCCCTTTTTATTATCATTCATTGGATCTTATATGTAAATTCCAGACATTTTCGTTCTGTAGTTTCTTTGCAAAAAGCCTTTTACTTTTCAAACATTCAAGCGTAGTTTTTTTTTTTTCTTCACTCCATTCGTCTGCAGTGTCGGGTTTCTCTGGCGTGTTCGGCGGGGATAATCCAGATGTTTTTGCGGGTTTCTGTGAGTGTTCGCCCTGGTTTTGCAGTGAGTGTCAGGTTTGCGGTGGCTTTTCTCTGCATTACGGCGGCCCTGTGGTGCTTGCTAAATACACCGCAGGGTCGCCAAAATGGGATCACCGAATCACACCGAATTGAAGAGAACAAAAAGTCACCGAACATGTGGTGACTTTTCGATTCTCTTTGAATAACCCTGTATGTCTTCGTAGGGAAGGGGTTAAATCAACAAGTCTTAAAATTGTTATTTGAGATTAGCAGGGGTCCCAAGGACAGGCCTGGTATGCACCGACTTAAATGAATGATGGTGAACCTTGGCACCGCAGATGTTTCAGAACTACATTTTCCATGAGGTCTCAACCTTAAGCCTATCAAAGCATCATGGGGCATGGAATTTCAAAACATCTGGGGTGCCAGGTTCACCACAGTATAGACCATTGTATACTGCCTCTGGCTGCACCACCAGTGTTTTTTTTGTTATCCTTACTTGGAAATGGAGGTAGGTCGGTCAGTCAGTCCCTCCCCACACACTTTTTTTTCTTTTTCATGAAATGAGAAAAAAAAAGAAACACTCGAATAAGCTAAATTGGTGTGGGTGTGTAAACTTGTCAGGGTGCATGGAGTGGGGCCCCCCCACCTTCTCACCCCGGTTTGCGTGCCGACATAATCATGTCTATACAAGACTAGGGTCAGACGAACGCATTTTTCACATTGTCCGTAAAAAAGTGCGTCCGAACGCATGGACATTCTTTTTCACGGAATACGCGAAAGAGGTCATGCGATGTGTAATTACGGCCATGATTTTTTTACGGATCCAACCCAGGAAATTTTGGGTGTGGACGTTATGTCTCCTAATCACGCACACACGCTGCTATGCGGACGCAGCGCACTCTATACGTCAGTACTAGCGGTTCGACGTTCTTGCAAAAATGCATTTGTTTGCGTTCGGGCCTGCGTTGGACGTCATTTACTGCTACCACGGCCAGAATGAGAGAGAAAGAGAAAAGAGAACACGAAGAAGAGAGAAAAAGAGAACACGAAGAAGAGAGAAAAAGAGAACACGAAGAAGAGAGAAAGAGAAAAGAGAACACGAAGAAGAGAGAAAAAGAGAACACGAAGAAGAGAGAAAAAGAGAACACGAAGAAGAGAGAAAAAGAGAACACGAAGAAGAGAGAAAAAGAGAACACGAAGAAGAGAGAAAAAGAGAACACGAAGAAGAGAGAAAGAGAAAAGAGAACACGAAGAAGAGAGAAAGAGAAAAGAGAACACGAAGAAGAGAGAAAGAGAAAAGAGAACACGAAGAAGAGAGAAAGAGAACACGAAGAAGAGAAGAGAAAAGAGAACACGAAGAAGAGAGAAAAGAGAACACGAAGAAGAGAGAAAAAGAGAAAACGAAGAAGAGAGAAAAAGAGAAAACGAAGAAGAGAGAAGAGAGAAAACGAAGAGAGAAAACGAAGAGAGAAAACGAAGAGAGAAAACGAAGAGAGAAAACGAAGAGAGAAAACGAAGAGAGAAAACGAGAGAGAAAACGAAGAGAGAAACGAAGAGAGAAAACGAAGAGAGAAAACGAAGAGAGAAAACGAAGAGAGAAAACGAAGAGAGAAAACGAAGAGGAAACGAGAGAGAAAACGAAGAGAGAAAACGAGAGAGAAAACGAAGAGAGAAAAGAGAAAACGAAGGAGAAAAGAGAAAACGAAGAGAAAACGAAGAGAGAAAACGAAGAGAGAAAACGAAGAGAGAAAACGAAGAGAGAAAACGAAGAGAGAAAACGAAGAGAGAAAACGAAGAGAGAAAACGAAGAGAAAACGAAGAGAGAAAACGAAGAGAAAACGGAGAGAAAACGGAGAGAAAACGAAGAGAGAGAAAACGAAGAGAGAAACGAAGAGAGAAAACGAAGAAGAAAACGAAGAGAGAAAACGAAGAGAGAAACGAAGAAGAGAGAAGAGAGAAAACGAAGAGAGAAAACGAAGAGAGAAAACGAAGAGAGAAAACGAAGAGAGAAAACGAAGAGAGAAAACGAAGAGAGAAAACGAAGAGAGAAAACGAAGAGAGAAAACGAAGAGAGAAAACGAAGAGAGAAAACGAAGAGAGAAAACGAAGAAGAGAAAACGAAGAGAGAAAACGAAGAGAGAAAACGAAGAGAGAAACGAAGAGAGGAAAACGAAGAAGAGAGAAAACGAAGAGAGAAACGAAGAGAGAAAAAGAAGAGAGAAAACGAGAGAGAAAACGAAGAGAGAAAACGAAGAGAGAAAACGAAGAGAGAAAACGAAGAAGAGAAAACGAAGAGAGAGAAAACGAAGAGAGAAAACGAAGAGAGAAAACGAAGAGAGAAAACGAAGAGAAAACGGAGAGAAAACGGAGAGAAACGAAGAGAGAAAACGAAGAGAGAAAACGAAGAGAGAAAACGAAGAAGAAAACGAAGAGAGAAAACGAAGAGAGAAAACGAAGAAAACGAAGAGAGAAAACGAAGAAAACGGAGAGAGAAAACGGAGAGAAAACGGAGAGAAAACGAAGAGAAAACGAAGAGAGAAACGAAGAGAGAAAAAGAGAAAACGAAGAGAGAAAACGAAGAGAAAACGAAGAGAGAAAACGAAGAGAGAAACGAAGAGAGAAAACGAAGAGAGAAACGAAGAGAGAAAACGAAGAGAGAAAACGAGAGAGAAAACGGAGAGAGAGGGAGAAAGAAAACGAAGAGAAAGAAAGAAAACGAATGAGAAAGAAAGAAAACGAAGAGAAAGAAGAAAACGAAGAGAAAGAAAGAAAACGAATGAGAAGAAAGAAAACGAAGAGAAAACGAATGAGAAAAGAAAACGAATGAGAAGAAAGAAAACGAATGAGAAAAGAAAACGAATGAGAAAGAAAGAAAACGAATGAGAAGAAAGAAAACGAATGAGAAAGAAAGAAAACGAATGAGAAAGAAAGAAAACGAATGAGAAGAAAGAAAAAACGAATGAGAAAGAAAGAAAACGAATGAGAAAGAAAGAAAACGAATGAGAAAGAAAGAAAACGAATGAGAAAGAAAGAAAACGAATGAGAAAGAAGAGAAAACGAATGAGAAAGAAAGAAAACGAATGAGAAAGAAAAAACGAATGAGAAAGAAAACGAATGAGAAAGAAAGAAAACGAATGAGAAAGAAAGAAAACGAATGAGAAGAAAGAAAACGAGATGAGAAAGAAAGAAAACGAATGAGAAAGAAAGAAAACGAATGAGAAAGAAAGAAAACGAATGAGAAAGAAAGAAAACGAATGAGAAAGAAAGAAAACGAATGAGAAAGAAAGAAAACGAATGAGAAAGAAAGAAAACGAATGAGAAAGAAAGAAAACGAATGAGAAAGAAAGAAAACGAATGAGAAAAAGAAAAAGAAAGAGGAAGTTGGTTTTTACAGTGCTCCTTTACCAAAAGAAACATTTTATCCGATGAATCGACAAAAATAATAAAAATCAGCCAACTAAAAAAAAAAGCGATGAAATTAATGGTTAGTTGCAGCCCTAATTTTAACCCTGTGAATTTTTCAATTTGAATGATATTGATTTATAAATGTGAGAGAGAAAATAAAAAAACCACAGAACAACAGTGAAGGATAAAAAAAAAAAAAAAAAAAAAAAAAACCATTTAATGTAGTAGGCAAATCGTGACAAACATGTCAATGCGCAAGATTGGAAAGGAGAAAAAAAAAACGCAAAATAAAAACACTGAAAATGAATGAGCCAACACATTTAATAAAAATAAAAAACAGCTATTTTTCTTTTAGTCAAAGGTCTTTCCTTTTAGTGAACCTAGTCCCTTGTCAATAAATAAAACGTTTGTCATTTGGGGCGCTGGAAGGCTTTGGCAATTGAAGATTTTTCACTTTTAGGGCTGCGCTATGGCATGGAAGGAACACTGCGATCCTCGACCCGGCCCCCTGCCAGAACGCAGTGTACCAGCCCCCCTTGTTGACAATTTTGTAGCAACAAGTACGTGGTTTCATTGAAGCGCGTCGGACAAGCCATCCTGACCCGTAACAGCTTCACTTTTGGCTTTATAATAATAAAACCCTTATAATTAGGACTTTTCGTCTGAACGTTTAACATTCCACTCGCCGAGTAAATCGATATTTAAAGGCCATAGGGATTTTAAGTAGAGATCAGTAAAGAGATTGTCCAGTGCATGTCACCCCCCCCCCCCCTACTACAGGGGTCAGCAACCGTGTCCCTCCAGGGGTTTAGGAACTACATTTCCCATGAGCATCATGAGAGATGTAGTTTAAAAACAGCCGGAGGGCCGAGGATGGTGACCCCTGCCTTGACATATATCTCCATGCTTTTCCATGAGGACAGACAAGGCAAGGAGCCAGGTGAGAAGTTGGCACAAGGGAATTCGGGAACATCACTATGGCTGGAAGCAGGCATTCCGGAACATCACTATGGCTGGAAGCAGGCATTCATTCATTCGGATTAGGAATCAGAGAGAACCAATAAGGCTAGGGGTAGATGTTTGGATAGATGGCTGTAAATTTGCAAATCCCGCAATGGCTTTGAAATTCACAGTTTAGTCTCCAAGAACCCAGGTTCGCAAATTTTGGGTTTAGTCCTATACCAGAGATGTTTAATCTATGCACCCAAAATGCATCGGAACTACACATCCCATGAGGATTTGCTACAAGTAAAGCTGTCAGAGCATCGTGGTACATGTAGTTTAGAAACAACAAGGGTGCCAAGGTTCGGTACGACCGTCCTGTCGGTAGTAAAATCTTCCCTTATTTTGGAAGCAAAAAATGTATATACACACAAACCGATCAACTCAAATGTTCCCAGGGGGTCACTGTCCACTTTATGTCACAACTATAGATTTAGTAACAGCAGTCTCAGAGAAGGGCTTTCCTAATAAGCCCAGGCATCCTGAACGCTTGTGCTTGAGGAGCGGGATCCTAGGGATTTATTTAAACAGGAGAATCCGCCACTCAAACTTAAAAACTGAAAAAGGCCAATAAAGGCAAAGAAAAAATATTAATACATATAATGTTCAACGCGTTACAGACTGGGAGAGGGTCGGCAAATCGTAGCGCGATCAGCAGCTTTCTTGCCAAGTCGGTAAAACATCAAAAATTGGTTCTAAGCACCCCGGAGGAGCAGAGTCCAGAACCAGACATAAGTGCGACCTAAAAATGGGAAATTGTAGCAACAGATAACAAGTTAGTTGCCACATGTCCAACCTTGTGTACTGGTTTCAAAATGTTGCGACTGTCCCCAAATCCCAGATTAATTAATCGCAACGAGGCGAGAGGGGAACGAGAGGATTTTACTTCTACCAAAAGCTGGGGAAAGCCTTAATAAATTAAACAAGGGGTACCGAGGCGGGGATGAACCAAGCATCGGAAACAGCAGACATTAAAAGAATTTGGAAGGACAAAAAAATAAATTGAACTTCTGATAAAGTATGAGGAGCTGATAAATGAATTTGGCAACACCTGTAAAAGCCGGAGATATGGGCGAGACGTGTAAAGCAGCATACAGAGACGCGTGGGTCTACAGGCCTCAGGTGGCAACCTTGACTCACTCAGACACCCAAGGAGAACATTAAGGGTCAACAAAGTTCCCATTTCTAACATTTACTTGCCTGGATTCGACTTCACCTAAAATTAAGGGAATGTTGGGTAAAACTTATAAGAAATGTACATTTTTGACCAATATACTGTAAGTATTTAAAAAATAATAAGTGTATATAATGTATATAGATAGAAGTATCTCTGCAGTTTATTCAGGGCTCAGGGAAGTCAGAAGCCTGAACAGGTCTGCAGGTGGTACACCACGCGCTCTATAGCAGTGTTTCTCAAACCAGTCCTCGGGACCCTCAACCAGGCCAGATTTTAAGGGTCGCCTTGGGCAAATGCAGACTGAATCCTGCAAATCACTGAGCAGCAAATCATATCACCTGTGCTTCACATATCTGCAAACCTGGCCTGTTAGGGGGACGTGAGGACAGGTTTGAGAAACACTGCTCTATAAGACACGCGGGACACCATGATGGAGATACTTCTATTATAAATACAGCGATCAAGAAACCTCCAGCTTAGAAATATGTGAATATGTTGACGGTTGGCAAAAAGGAACTGGCAGCCGAGACTTCTGAAATCAGAGGGAGTAAAACAAAAATCACTTTTAGGCCGAGGAAAACCTTAAATTTCTGCGTCGTGTAAACATTGTTAGAATTGACTCCTTTTGGGACCATCTTGGCCAGAACGATCTGCCTAAACACAGTCCTGAAGGCATTAAAAACCCAAAACGTCACTCTGGTGTAGGTGCCGAATCCCAGAACTGCCAACAAGAGAATTTCAGTTCGTAAGAAGGGGGGAAAAAAAATAAAGCCTTCAGCAGCGATGGAAAAAGTAATCTTCGGAAACACTTCTTAAGTTAGGACTGGGAGGGCTTACAAAAGTCCAGGATTTCTCCAAAACAGGTCTTGCTATAATGCTTGACGTACTTTTTGCCATTCAACGAATTCATCCAGGAGAACGGGCCCTGAAAGAGACAAGGATCGTGAATGATTGTACATTTAGGACCTCTCATCGCGAATCAAGCCACCACCTCCACATCGCCCCCACTGACTGGATGATTGCCTACAGCATGGCATTCGGTCAACCCATAACAAATGATGCTCATCACTCCACGCATGGTTCCCCTGTCAATGCTGCGTCCTTCCATATTGACACAAAAACTCTCTGCCTCAGATTCCGCATTCAGACTGTGTTGGGGGCTGCAAATACGCATCGGTTCTACTGCTGTCATGTTTTTGTCATTCACTAACCCTGTCCAAGTCTGGATGGGTCCCCTGTTTTTTTTTTTTTTATTAAAACACTAATATAAAATAACCCCCCCTTTATGTCCTTAAATAATTGGGAAGATGTTGCTGACGGCAGCTGCCCAATTATGTTCCCATTTGTTTTTGTTCAGGAGAAAATACTCACCTTTTCTGCCTTGGCTCTGCGCATCCCTGTCAGCTCAGAGGCTTCTGACAGGTGGAGGTCCCCAAAGCTATTCTATACAGCTTGCATACCTATGCGATTTGTGCACCATCTGGAACTCGTGTACTTTTGTCCGCAAGTTCCGTATCGCCTGAGCAGAATAATGGATCAGGCCGCGAGCGGAACACGCATCAGCTGCCTCTCAGGAGATGTACTATCGCGGGCAGTCTGAGAAAGGGTGAGGTCATCAGGCAAAGCGTGCAGACATCACCACTGACCGACCTGGTGTCCGGCAGCTGGGAAATTCAAGATCCTGGCTGCATGGTGATGCGCGTGTGGGCGAGGAAACCCCTGCTTCAAACCACCTTTCCTGACAAACCAGGCACGAAAGGGGGGTGGGGGGGCACTTAACATACCCTGACCAGCTTTAAAAAAAAAAAAAATAAAGCTAAAGTGGTGAGGGTATGTAGAGTGTCCCTTTAACCTGCCTGGTGGTATTCCCGAGTGTGACTCGGGGTTAATTTTCGCTACCACGAACGGTAACCCCGAGCCACACTCGGGCTGTATACTTACCGCATCCTGCGCTCCCTCGCTGTCCCCCGCAGTGTGATTGCGGCAACATGCTTCCTGGTAAGGTTCCCTGTGAGTCACGAGATGCAGGGGGCGGTACCAGGCAGCAAAATGTAAAAAATTATTATTGTGGTATTGCAAGTAAGGTGCTGGTCCTGGATCGGAGGTTATAGGATGAGGGAGCTGCTGGCGGAAGCAGTCTATTCAGATAGGGTGGCAGCTTCCCAGAAAAGCTCTTAAACACCAGGCTGGAAAGGTGAAGGGTGCATCTAGATTCCAGCGATGGCCAGTTTAGCTCTTTTAACATGTCACAATGTTAAATGTTAAATGTTGCTGTATAAATAAGTGTACATAATTGAAATAATATATCATACCAAGGATGTTTACACTGAGGCAATATGCTGAGATTAATATTGCATCCTTGTTTTCTGAAAGATTTCAGTGTTTTTGGTTTGATTTTATTATTGAATATAATTTATTTCCATTATTTTGGATAATTATTTTTGGGATAATAAATTATTATTTCGGGTTTCAAACTTTATCTTACTCCGTGTGTTTACTTGACGCTTGCTTGCACGGATTTCAGTGAGTGATTCCTACAGAATACAGGTTTACTATATATAACAACAAATTTCCTTTCCAAAATAATTGAAACGCTTTTAGACACAAAATTTTGAAAAAATGAGACCGCCAGGGAGGTTAAAGTTTGGCAGCCCTGCTCTAATGTGTAGTGAATATATTTAAAATCAGACCAATAGATTACCTAGAGCAGGGGTCAGCAACCTTGGCTCCCTGATGTTTTGGGAACTACATTTCCCATGTGGCTCAGTCAGCCTAATGGGTGACTTAGCATCATGGGAGATGTAACTCCCAAAACATCAGGGAGCCAAAGTTGCTGACCCCTGACCTAGAGAGAAGACATTCAAACAGGTCAGATTCTGGAGAGGCAACTTGTTTAGGCTGGTGACAGAAGAGTGTTTTTAGGAGCGGAAGGAACGACTGTGAGAGTGGACGCTCCTTCCACTCTGATGCCCGTCTGGCCCCCTCGCTGAGCACAGTTAGTGCGCTCAGCGCTCCAAGGCTCGATCCTCCTATGGAGGATTGCGCTTTGCAGCCCTGTCAAACACGCGCGCAACAGCATGTGGCCGGCCCCGTCGCAATGCTGCGACGGACGCCGGGAAGCACGTCAGTAGGGGCGCATGGTGCGCTCGTCTGACACCAGCCTTAGGATTGCTTATACGGACAGAAAAATTCCAACAGCATCTTGTTGTGTTATTTGGACTTTATTTTGCCTATACTACCATTAAATCAACATTGAAAGATCTACAGGTCTATTCACTAAAAGGTGAAACTCCGGAGAAGTTCAAAATCTAGACCAAATAGCCGGTTTGGAAGGAGAGATAAATGGGAGAATTTTTCTGGTTTGGCTATTTTGACCTAGAGTTTTCACTTCTCCCGAGTTTCACCTTCAGTGAATAGACCTGATAGTAGATCAAATGGGATGTACAGGTTTCCAAAGCAATCTGTTTCAGATGGAGCGGTTCCCCAGCAGTGCGCTACGTTTCAAACATTATAGAAGACATCCTCGTGGTTTCCAATCTTTGAAGCAGATCAGCTCTAGTTCTGTAATGCTTTACGCAAGGTCCGGTGTGCGCACCCGAGAATCAAACCGGCTACAAAAATCATGTGTTCTATAAAACCATATGCAGAAAATTCCCCAGCAAGGTCCCAGGATGAGGCATACTGGAGTATTACTGAAGGAAAGCAAGCAGGCGTTATCCCGCATCTTATTGCATAAAGGGAAGTTACTCACATGCACCGTCTTCGTCGTAGTTGCTAAGGTCGGCATGCACGGTGCGGCTGAATTCTAAGACATTGTACCACTGGTCTTTGTTCATAACTCTGTACTTTGATTGCTGAAAGGAAACATTTCAATAGGTCAGTATTGGGAGGTCAATCCGTACGGCAGAAGTTGATAACCTGGATCAGACTGCAGTATACTATGGAAGTGCCCTTACAAATTGCTCCTCCGACAACTTAATGGACCGGCCAAGCAATCACGTTTTATTTAGAAGATCTCATTTTGAACTGCGCCTCTCCTAGACCCTCATTAGCTCCGAACCATTGATCCTTTTTTTTTTTTTTTTTTTTTTAGAAAGTATTTTACCAGGAAGGATACATTGAGATTTCTCTCGTTTTCAAGTATGTCCTGGGTGGCGAGTATGTACCGTTAGGTGTCTTGCCCAAGGACACTTACTGGAGAGGTGCTCGCTGGGATCAAACCCATGACTCCACAGGCTCTTTCCACGCAGAGCAGTGATGTTACCTCTACTCCACCCAGCCGGATCCTTAAAGGGCCACTACCACAAAATAAAACAAAATGTCCATATTGTAAATATTTGATGTTGCTGATATCTTACATGTGCTTTTTTTTCCTCAAGTATTTTTAGTTAAGAAAATATTTCGCTCTATATGTGCCACTGGGTGCATCCATTGTGTGATATTTTGTGTTGTAAACTGCCCCCCCCCCCCGACAGTATCTTTACATTACTTGTTCCTCACTGTGTAGTTTTGGCCATAGAATAGGTCAATCACTGACTCAAATCATTGTATTGTGTGGGATGTATTCAAAGGACATCACCAGGGGTAGATTAGAAGTTTTTTAAGCCCCCTGTCATTTCTCTTGTGTATCTGGTTATATTGCTAAGGATTAACTTCTAAATTGACCATTGTCTCAGGAATGTGTTTATCTGTTTATAGTGCGCCTCTCCTAGCCCCTCATCAGCTCAGAACCATTGATCCTTATAGGGCCACTACCACAAAATAAAACAAAATGGTTGGCAGATGCGACCCTGTCAGGGTACAGAGATCTGTCACAGAGCGGAAGAGGTGTATGTACAAATATTTGTGTCGGTTAAAGAGGTGCAATTTAAAATATTTTAATAAGAATCCTAAAGAACTCCTGGAGAGGCGCAGCGAGACCGAGGCGTGGCGAGAGAGGCGCGGCGAGAGAGATTAGATTTAATCTCAGGGATCATCTGGTTTGTTGTACTGATGACGTGCTTTCAAAATAGAAATTTTGAATATAAAAAAATACAGTATTTTCTGGTGTATAAGACTACTTTTTATACTTAAAAACATCCCCCAAATATTGGGGGTCGTCTTATACGCGGGATATACAATACGACGAGTATAGCCCAAAACCTATTTTTTAACTGGAAAATTAGGGGGTCGTCTTATACACCTGGTCGTTTTATACTCCAGAAAATACGGTATATAGATATCAAGGAGGCAGCAGGATCAGAGTAAGACTGAGAAGAATCCTTAGGGAATGGATATGCTGTAACGGTGCTATTCCACTGCAGAGTGAAAGGGTTTAGCACAGTGGGATTTGTGATTATCAAAACACATCTACCAGGAATGACAAACAAATGAATAGTCGTTCATAATGTTTCGTTTTTTCTGTGATTTTTTTTTTAACCCTCCCCCAAATAAACATTCTTGCCTCCAAATATTGTTGAAATACTGAGAAAAGCGGCCACGTTCTGCCTAGTAACAGCGCCAACATGGACTTTGCTGTGTCGATATCAAGACTGCGCTGGTCCTTGTCCTGTAAAAATAAAAGAATCACAACATTAGATGTAATCAACCCCTTTTCATAATGAGATTATTAGCAATGCAGAGTCCAAAAAAATAACAATATCTGTATGTGCTGCATAATGCCTGTGTATGGAAATTACAGTAACACCTTGTATCTGTATGTGCTGCATAATGCCTGTGTATGGGAATTACAGTAACACCTTGTATCTGTATGTGCTGTATAATGCCTGTGTATGGGAATTACAGTAACACCTTGTATCTGTATGTGCTGCATAATGCCTGTGTATGGGAATTACAGCAACACCTTGTATCTGTATGTGCTGCATAATGCCTGTGTATGGGAATTACAGTAACACCTTGTATCTGTATGTGCTGCATAATGCCTGTGTATGGAAATTACAGTAACACCTTGTATCTGTATGTGCTGTAGAATGCCTGTGTATGGGAATTACAGTAACACCTTGTATCTGTATGTGCCGCATAATGCCTGTGTACGGAAATTACAGTAACCCCTTGTATCTGTATGTGCCGTATAATGCCTGTGTACGGAGGTTCATATTTAGTTCTCCCCTCAAGGAGTTCACAACACAGTGGAGTCATCTCATACTCACCTCCGTGTCTTTAATAAAATCATGACTTAAAACAAAGTCTTACATAATGCCTTTATAACCATTATAACCTTCTGAGTCTTATCCCTGATCCCAGAGCTCTTCCTGTATTACTACAGAATTGCTGCCTGATCCAATAGAGAGATCAGGGGTATTCTAGCACGTCAAAGAAAACACTGACATAGCAGACGTTAAGGTTTAACCCACATTGCTAATACCAGACGTTACAGAAAGCACTCAGCACTCACCCTTGCAAAATCAAAAGCGTATCTGTAAATATTCTTAAAAACCGTGATTTCATTGAGTTGAGCCCGTAGATAAGGAAATTTGCTCTGTAGCCTCTCTGTGCAGTCACATCTAAGGAAAGAAGTATTAAACGTTAATATTTTTCCCCAAAGTCACATTACTGCACTGAACACATCTCAATCTGTGCAAATAAAAACCAAAGCGCATAAAGAGATCCCCAACCAGGAACGTGGCAAATACTTAGGATAAAAATCTACCAAGAAATAAAATCGCTTGGTGTTGGTAAATGCTGTAAATCTTCTCCAGCGTAAATACCAACAAGTTTTCATTATAAAAGAAAGAAAAAAATATTGTAGGTTTACCATTAAGTGATCAACTTCCTTTAACCCCTTCACTACTGAGACAGTATACACATCTAACATTAGCAGACACAGCAGCCAGAAGTGGTGTTACAGAGTTACAGTTACAAGTATTTATAAAGCGCCAACAAGTTCCGTAGCGCTGTACAATGGGAGAGACAGAATAACAAGTATACATACACTTTGCACACACAGAACAGTAGGAGAGAGGACACGGTTTGAGAGCTTACAATCTAAGAGGAGAGGGGCGACACACTAGGTGAGCATGAATAGCAGAGTATGTGAGAGTGTGTGGCCTGAATGGGAAGATGGAGCAAGAAATGTACAGTGCGAAAAATCAAAACATGATTCTACCATGAACATGACAAATAAACGTGTCACAAAGAAGAGGGAATAAAACCTAAACACTTCATATTAAAAATGGAAGGCTGGTCTAGCAGGACAGAGCCTTAATGCTATACAACAACTAACACACACACACACACACACACGATACATGTCATTTCCATGTCCCTTACCTTTTCTGAAACGATAGTGATCCTGACCACCAATAAAACTCCACATGTTCTCATCCACCCCTCTAAGTCTGCGGTTCCAAACCCTGGTCCTCAGGTCCCCCTAACATTCGATATTTTAAAGATCACCTTGGGGGAAATGCAGACTGAATCCTGCAATCACTGAGCAGCAAATCATATCACCTGTGCTGTGCTTCATATATCTGCAAACCTGACCTATTAGGAGGACCTGAGAATCAGAGTTGGGAAACACTCAGACTGTAAGCTCCTATGAGCAGAGTCCTCTAAGGCTAGTGTCGTCTTTGGAGAGCGGAAGGAACGTCCGTGAGAGTGGACGTTTCTTCCACTCGACGCCCATCTGGCCACCTCACTGAGCGCTGCAAGGCTCGATCCTCCTATGGACAATTGCGCTTTGCAGCTCCGTCAACGTCTGTCCTAGCGCTGTCACAGAGAGGCTTGGACATCGTACGATTTTTGTGCGCAGGCACAAGTGTGTGACCGGCCCCGTTGCAGCGTCACAACGCTGCGACGGACGCCGGTAAGCAGATCAGTACGGGCGCATATAGCACGCTTGTCTGACGCCAGCCTAAACCTCTCGTTTCTGTTCATATGCTTGTCTGCAATGTTGTCTCATTACCCATTGGTCGTTGTAAAGCTCTGCGGAAACGTCTGTCCCATATAAAATGATACTAAAAAAAAATATAAAACGGCCATTTATGCAATCACAATAAAAATGTTTCTTACTGTAGAGAGGTCATTCCTTTTACCCATTCTTCCTTTGTGAAAAAGCCCATATTCTCAGCTTCTAGTTTCCAAGCCAGGACCAGCATGATAACCTGGGCATGAAAAAAAAGATGGAAGACACACGTTACTAAAGAACGAGTAATAAGGTAGCCAGGTCGGCCATGTTTTCCTGGACACGTATTACCATTTCATCCAGAAGGAGAGCACAAGCTAAGTGTCGCCCTGCAACATGTATATTTCATATGCCGGAGGACTTCCTCTGGACTTCTCACCTGCAGCGTATGGATTCTACATTATGCAGGGTTGCATTTTTCATGCACTGCCCATCATCATGAATACAGAATATTTGTCCAGGAATACACATAGGATCAGGCCTCCCTAACAAGTAACTACTTTCAACCCTAGTCATGAATATACAAAGTGTCATTGCTTTTCTGCAAGTCTTATTACTATTAAGAATGGCACGCTAGCCTCGGTGAATGGAAGGGTTATGGACAGGATTACTTTAGTTTGCCTTATTGCTCTTCCAGCCCTAGGATCCATCCTGCTAGCAAACGC
Organism: Leptobrachium leishanense; assembly: GCA_009667805.1. NCBI lineage: Eukaryota > Metazoa > Chordata > Amphibia > Anura > Megophryidae > Leptobrachium > Leptobrachium leishanense. The sequence goes on along the minus strand of CM019064.1, from coordinate 422,302,458 downwards.
ATAGGTTTCATATATGATGATTGGGAGTGGCCACCGCAATCTCCTAAAGAGAGGTTTGCGAGACACGTAAGGGGTTAATCACCAAGCACCATTCTGTCAGTGAAGCTCACGGTGTTTGCACGTGAAAGGTAAAAAGTCACCGTTGTTGCAATTACAGTGAACATTAGCGATCCAGAAATGGAAAACTCAACACCGGCAAGTGAGGATTTTGAACAGAAAGAAAAAAAAAAAAAAAAAAAAAACAGCACTGTTTTTCTTCTGTAAAAAGAGTGGTAGGACAATGCTTGACCCCTTCACTATCAATAGAGATATCCCGGGCTTCAAAAAGGCACCATCTGGTGCCCAGTTAACGAGATATCTTGACATGCTGATCTGCAGCCCAATAGCAAATTAAATTCATTTGCTGCAAACTAATTTCGTTTGCTTTTGAGCTGCAGAAGGTGACCACAAAGTTTTAGCCCTGTGGTCATAATGCCCAAAGAGATTAAACTGTAAAATCAGCTGTTGAATGCTGTGAAATATCGGTCAGCAGTCGATGCAGGGAGAAAAAGAAAAAAAAATAATAGATCTGCTGTTTAAACCTCTGCAACTCAATTTGGCAGTAGATGGCGCCATCTACTGGCCAAATAGATATCTCTTACTGTAAATAACCTATTACTCAACTTATTCAACTTAAACACCATTGGAGAAACTACAGTGAAATCTATGCTATGCAATTTCAGCAGAAATTACTTTGGGGAAAAACAGTGGGGGGGGGGGGGGGGGAGAGAGACAAAACACAACCCCCCCCCCCCCCCCGGAAACTATGCTGAGGACCAAGCTAGACAACTGCAGACATAACGGTGAAGGGAACCGTGAGATTTATGGAGAGCCACAGTAAATGTACCCTAATAGAGTTCATATAGTTTCACCGTATTTTATTGGCAAATTTTTCAATGAGGAAAAAACCCCAAAACATGCTTGGTGATTAATAGGATGTGCGTTTCGTACGGATTTGGTTTTTTCAGAGAAGAGCTACTAAAATGGTGTACGGCTTGAAGGAGAAAAGTTACCAGAAAAGGCTTAATGATCTTAACATGTACAGCTTGGAAAAAAGACGAGACAGAGGAGATATGATAGAAACATTTAAATACGTAAAGGGAATCCACAAGGTAGAGGAAGGGAGTATATTTAAAAGGAAACAAAGTAGCAAAACAAGAGGACATAGTCTTAGATTAGAGGGGCAAAGGTTTAAAAGTAACATCAGGAAGCATTATTTTACTGAGAGGGTGGTGGATACATGGAACAGCCTTCCAGTTGAAGTGGTAGAGGCCAAAACAGTGATTGAATTTAAGCAGGCATGGGATAGGCATAAGGCTATCCTAAACAAAAGATAAACCCAGGTAAAGTATCCATGTAATTGGGCAGACTAGATGGGCCGAAAGGTTCTTATCTGCCGACACATTCTATGTTTCTAAAGCTAAACGGATAAAACCTCCTCAGAGCAATGGAGAGAGGGGATTCCCAGCCAGAAGGAATATATGGATCCTTCAAATTATTTTTGCAGTAAGATATGGAGAGAATACATTAAGTAGGCAACAAGACCAAAAAGGTAACAAAACAAAAATCAAAAAAGATCCAGGGCCATTTAACCAATCCTTAGAGAAAAGCAATCACATTTTCAGGTTCAACTCCTATGTCTTCGCAGAACTTCTCCATGGCTTCAGGACCAACAATGTCATCAGGACCTTGAGAAGTAAAGAAATGTATAAATAAGATAAAGCTTAAACCAAACGAACAAAACCTAACCATACATTATTCCCCACTGATGCTGTAGGGTTAGTATCTATTCTCTGGGCATTTCTATTTTATTCATGGTCCTTCATGGCGAGGAGGACAGCCAGTAAGGCATTATATTCTAACAGCAACCCCCGAGTAAAAAAAAATAAAAAATAATAATGATGAATTAAAGCTCTGGTTAAAAACGAACAAAAAAAAAAACCCTTAACCCCTTCACTACCACGATCAGCAGCAGTCACAGCAGCCTGAAATTGTGTTAACAAGATCTGGTGTTGTGTTGATTGTAAATGGAATTTGCTTGTTGCAAACAAATTTCATTTGTTTTTGGGCTCCAGATGGTGCCCTCAAAGTGTCAGCCCTATAGCCATAATGCCCAAGGTGCTAAAACGCGTTAATATCGGCCAGGGAATATCCTGCTGTATCGAGCCGTCATGGAGACATGAGTTGCAAGATTACCTGCAGTAACTCTATGTGGCCAGTAGATGGCGGCATCTGTCTGCTAAATAGGTTATTACAGTAAGGAATACATTGGGAATATTCCTAAATATTTCCTACCGTATAACTAAAAATGATTTTCCCAAAAAAAGAAAAGGGGGGGGGGACCAACACTGGTCACTGGTTCCTGAGAGTGGAGCTTTGGAAAAATCAATTGGCACTGAAGTGGTTAACTCGAAAAATGATGCTGCTTAACCAGCGCAACAGAAGTTAACAGCTACAACGAAACAGCCGCTTGGCAGCCTTTGCCACGTCTTAACTTCTGCCCCACTGTACAGCGCTATTGAACTTGTTAGCACTTTATAAAAACTTGTAACTGTAACACGCTGTTGTGATTGGATGAGTTCCACCATTACAAAACACATACCGCAGGGGTTTTTGTTTCTTTGATGTAAACAGGAACAATATAGTTTTTTTTATCTCCCGCTTCCATTTTGTGGATTTTTCCCATAATGCAACATTTACCAAAATCTGTGCAGAAGTTGGAGTATTTTATGTGCAATTTGCACCCCTTAGGCAAAACGTATAGCATAAGGGACGGAAATTGGACCACGATAACCGAACTAGTTATGGACAGCTGGAAAGTTATGTAAGTGTATATCTCTCCACTTCAACCCACATCTTCAACAGATTAAGGGGGGGGGGGAAATACTCCACTCACCCTGGTCACAACATCTATGTATCTCATCTTGACAGGACCTACTGAAAATCCCAATTACTGCATTTATGGGTTTAACTCAAAGACAGAATCCTTTATGGAGGTCCCATCGCTCCCCGTCACAGCTGGTCCACCTCCAGGCTCTATTTAACCTTTTGATCGCTGGGAGCCCCAGAAAGGATTCTGTCTTCACTCCTCAGTGAGTTAATCCCATGAACGCAGCCATCCAATGATTTACAGTAGGACCTGTCAGGGTGGGATACATTGATGTTGTGACAGGCTTAAGCAATTTATGTCCATATTTTGTGAACTAAATTCCCATAATTTATTAATAGATTTTAGGGTTAAAAATCTGACAAATCTCTAAAGGGTTAAATATTGTTAACATCTCTGGAGGGTTAGAATCTCTAAAGGGTTAAAAATGGTCTGCTATTTCTGGAAGAGAACCTACCTGCGTACTCGTAAAACCAGGACAGGCACTTCTTGCTGGAGAAAAGTTCATCTTCACCGATTATTCTAGGAGGAGCCTGAGACCTGCAGTAACTGACACGCGCGGACACGCTTAGGATGGTGGCTTTAACGGAAAACGCAAAAGGTTAAATAAGAGAGAAAGGGTACCTGGATATTCTACATTTCTTCACGTTCATTTCTTCAGAGGAAGCAGCTTTTCTCTTCTTTTTAACGGGCATGTTAGCGGGCGCTCACACCTCCTGAATAGAAAGAGACGGCTAGGGTTACAGAGTGCAGGTTTCACACGTGTCTTCAGATGTACTGGACGGACACGCTCACAGTGGATATTAAAGCGCACCTATCATACATCCTTGCAGGGTGCCGCCATCTTGGAAATAGCAATGGCAGAGCAATCTGAGGTCCAGTCGGAGCTGCCGATGTTTACCTGTTAGGTGAAATCAGGAGAGCCAGTCTATCGAAGGCAAACGATGATGGTGGCTGGCAAATAAGTATGACAGGTGCACTTTAACCTTTTGGGCATTTCTGGTTTACGGTCACCTCCTTACGTTCGATCTCCTGTAGACCGGCGTTGAAGCAGCTTCCTGCGGCAGGACGCCAGCAATGGATAGAGCTCAAGGGGGGGGGGGGGTTATTCACCAAGAACAGCGGTTTTACTTCAGTGAATGACAGTGGAGAAAGTACAGATGGGCACCCCTTATCTGGAAGACTCCAGAAACTGGGATTTTCAGAGCCGGTCCAGATTATAGTAAATCCAGATAAAGGGCGCTCCGGAGACACGCAGCAACCCAGGAGCTTGCTGCAGCGGACTGTGGTGTAACCGAAGCTACCTCTACCTTTGTGCCCTCACCCTCCTTGCCCACACTATACATGTCCTCTGTGCCTGTTGGAGAAGTGTGGATGCTGGCCTCCTGCCAAGGGATCGTGGACCAACGGTGCAAAGCCAGTTCTCAAGGAATATGGGCATAAGGGGCACCTAAGGGTTCATGAGTTAAATGTATTTCTATCTTGAAGTAGTTTGCATTTTAGGAGTTAGTTTGTGTTAGAGATACAATGTAGACATATTGTTCTTGCTATCTGTTTGTCCTTAGATTGATCCAATGCTGTGTGTTTGCTAATCTAGTGTGTACTAATTAGGGTCTGCATCTCATGAAGGAATTCAACTCCCCCTCATGTAGACAATGTATTCTGCTGATTGTGTTTTCCAATAAAGAATATTCATTCCCCTGCATTAAGCTGTGTCTGATGTTTGGGGAGAGATACTTAGAAATATACAGCACTCCCTCAAGTTTTGACTGAGTGTTGTGAGAAGGAAAGCTGCTGCGGATCAGCTTGACTGAAGAGAAGGAACGGACGCTGTAGCAGGTTTGGGTCTGGTCCACAAGCCAGAGACCTGTCACCGCCAGTTACTGTTACAGGCGACATAGCCCTGGTCTAGAGGCTCCCAACATATCAAACTCACACCCCCTCCCCAGATGTTGATGCCTACAATTCTCAGAATTCCTTCAAACGCACATATGGCCAGAGAATCATGGGAGGTTTAGTTCAGCAACATCAGGGGGGCCAGAGTTTGACAGCCCTGCTCCTCGGTGACCCCAGTGTGTGACATGCTGCTGGGAGTCTCAATAAATGCAAGTATCATGTCTGTGGTGGAAGGCTGCAGAGTGCGCACAGTGCGTGGACATACCAGGGGTTGCTGCAGGAAGGGGACAGAGGCTTTCCGGCCAAGATCTCCTTCCTCTCTGACTCTTGGCAGGCCCAGTGAGGGACATGCTGACCAACGTGTCAGTGAAAGAACCGGAGCGCTACCAATGTGTGAACACATGGGGGCTGCAGCAGGAAGGAAAACGCAGCCCTCCTGACAGCGGAATCTCCCAGATTCTGAAATCCGGAAGGCTCTAGTCCCGAGCATTCCGGATAAGGTGTGCCAGACCCGTCACGTAAAAGGATGGTGAAATCACCATTTAGGGAATAGCTGCTGTAGCTCTCCGTACGTTGCACCGTTCTCTACACCGTAGTTTCTGCTGAGGTGTATAGCGCCGCTCTCAGCATATGTTCATGGAGTTTCCTTCCTCGTTTGTGTCTATTCACAATGGGGTGGGGGGAGGAAGAAGGGGGGGGAAAGAGGAAGAAGGGGGGAAGAGGAAGAAGGGGGGAAGAGGAAGAAGGGGGGAAGAGGAAGAAGGGGGGAAGAGGAAGAAGGGGGGAAGAGGAAGAAGGGAGGGAAGAGGAAGAAGGGGGAGAGGAAGAAGGGGGGGAGAGGAAGAAGGGGGGGAGAGGAAGAAGGGGGGGAAGGAAGATGGGGGAAGAAGGAAGATGGGGGGGAAGGAAGATGGGGGGGAAGGAAGATGGGGGGGAAGGAAGATGGGGGGGAAGGAAGATGGGGGGGAAGGAAGATGGGGGGAAGGAAGATGGGGGGAAGGAAGATGGGGGGAAGGAAGATGGGGGGGAAGGAAGATGGGGGGAAGGAAGATGGGGGGAAGGAAGATGGGGGGGAGAAAGATGGGGAAGGGAAGATGTGGGGGGGGAAGGAAGATGGGGGGGGAAGGAAGATGGGGGGGGGAAGGAAGATGGGGGGGGGGAAGGAAGATGGGGGGGGGAAGGAAGATGGGGGGGAAGGAAGATGGGGGGAGAAGATGGGGGGGGAGAAGATGGGGGGAGAAGATGGGGGGGAGAAGATGGGGGGGAGAAGATGGGGGGGAGAAGATGGGGGGGAAGAAGATGGGGGAGGAAGATGGGGGGGAGAAGATGGGGGGAGAAGATGGGGGGGGAAGATGGGGGGGAGAAGATGGGGGGGAGAAGATGGGGGGGAGAAGATGGGGGGAGAAGATGGGGGGGAGAAGATGGGGGGGGAGAAGATGGGGGAGAAGATGGGGGGAGAAGATGGGGGGAGAAGATGGGGGGAGAAGATGGGGGGGGAGAAGATGGGGGGGGAGAAGATGGGGGGGAGAAGATGGGGGGAGAAGATGGGGGGGAGAAGATGGGGGGGAGAAGATGGGGGGGAAGATGGGGGAGAAGATGGGGGGGGAGAAGATGGGGGGGAGAAGCATGGGGGGGAGAAGATGGGGGGAGAGAAGATGGGGGGAGAAGATGGGGGGAGAAGATGGGGGGAGAAGATGGGGGGGAGAAGATGGGGGGGAGAAGATGGGGGGGGGAGATGGGGGGGGAGAAGATGGGGGGTATGGGCGAGAAGAAGGGGCGAGAAGGGGGGAAGGGGAGAAGGGGGGAAGGGGGAAGAAAGAAGGGGGGAAGGGGCCGAGAAGAAGGGGGGAAGGGGCGAGAAGGGGGGAAGGGGCGAGAAGAAGGGGGGAAGGGGCGAGAAGAAGGGGGGGCGAGAAGGGGGGAAGGGGCGAGAAGGGGGGGGAAGGGGCGAGCCCGCGTATGGCTACCTCTCCCCGTGCAAGGACTAGCACCGTGTATGGGCGAGCCCCGCGTATGGCCACCTCTCCCCGTGCACGGGCGAGCCCCGCGTATGGCCACCTCTCCCCGTGCACGGGCGAGCCCCGCGTATGGCCACCTCTCCCCGTGCACGGGCGAGCCCCGCGTATGGCCACCTCTCCCCGTGCACGGGCGAGCCCCGCGTATGGCCACCTCTCCCCGGCACGGGCGAAGCCCCGCGTATGGCCACCTCTCCCCGTGCACGGGCGAGCCCCGCGTATGGCTACCTCTCCCCGTGCAAGGGCGAGCCCCGCGTATGGCTACCTCTCCCCGTGCAAGGGCGAGCCCCGCGTATGGCTACCTCTCCCCGTGCAAGGGCGAGCCCCGCGTATGGCTACCTCTCCCCGTGCAAGGGCGAGCCCCGCGTATGGCTACCTCTCCCCGTGCAAGGGCGAGCCCCGCGTATGGCCACCTCTCCCCGTACAAGGACGAGCCTGTGGATATCCCATCTCTCTATAAAGAGACACCCTGTCTGTGGATATTTCTCTCTGTATAAGGAGACACCCTGTCTGTGGTTATTATCTCTGTATAAGGAAACACCCTGTCTGAATATTATCTCTGTATAAGGAGACACCCTGTCTGTGGATATTACCTCTGTATAAGGAGACACCCTGTCTGTGGATATTACCTCTGTATAAGGAGACACCCTGTCTGTGGATATTACCTCTGTATAAGGAGACACCCTGTCTGTGAACATTATCTCTGTATAAAGGAGACACCCTGTCTGAATATTATCTCTGTATAAGGAGACACCCTGTCTGTGGATATTATCGCTGTATAAGGAGACACCCTGTCTGTGGATATTACCTCTGTATAAGGAGACACCCTGTCTGTGGATATTACCTCTGTATAAGGAGACACCCTGTCTGTGAACATTATCTCTGTATAAAGGAGACACCCTGTCTGAATATTATCTCTGTATAAGGAGACACCCTGTCTGTGGATATTATCGCTGTATAAGGAGACAACCTGTCTGTCTCCTTATACAGCGATAATATCCACAGGCAGGCTGTCTCCTTATACAGAGATAATATCCACAGGCAGGCTGTCTCCTTATACAGAGATAATATCCACAGGCAGGCTGTCTCCTTATACAGAGATAATATCCACAGGCAGGCTGTCTCCTTATACAGAGATAATATCCACAGGCAGGCTGTCTCCTTATACAGAGATAATATTCACAGTCTAAGGAGACACCCTGTCTGTGGATATTATCTCTCTGTATAAGGAGACACCCGGCCTGTGGATATTTCTCTCTGTATATGGATGCTCTTCCCATATACCACCACAGATGACGGATCTCAGTCTCCCTGTATAAGAGGCGCACTGCGCCGGCACATTGGCCGGGGATCTCTCTGTATTACAGTCAGGGCATGTCACTCTCTGTATAGTGTGGCTGTGAGGCCGCACTGCCCTCATTGTTACCTCTCCCGGTGGCTCCGGGTGCTGCTGCTGCCACAGAATCCCGCACTGATTGGCACTGGCCGGCCTGGGGAGGAGGGGAAGAGCGTCGCAGCGATGATGTCGGCGCCTGTGCGGTGTTGACGTCAGCGAGCGCGACACAAAAGTCACGCGGGTGCGTGCGGTGCATGGGATAGGCAAGCTGCTCATCAGCCGAGCATACTGCGGGATCAGTGACAGAGCTGCTGTGTCACAGGAGCTGTCTGAAGCATTCATATTAACCCTCTGGTGACGGGAGCCCAGAGCACCGCAATGCCTGCTGAAGGGGATTGTTATGTAATTTGTTGAGAGAGTGCTAATTTTTTTTCCCCAAATAAGGCTCAGTCTGCAAATCACTGTGCAGTGAGGGACCTATTAAATGGAATGACCATAGACTTTAACAGGGTAGTGGAATTCCCATAGAAAATATGAGACAGTGGAATGCCCATAGAGAATAATGAGACAGTGTGGAATGCCCATAGAGAATAATGAGACAGTGGAATGCCCATAGAGAATAATGAGACAGTGTGGAATGCCCATAGAGAATAATGAGACAGTGGAATGCCCATAGAGAATAATGAGACAGTGTGGAATGCCCACAGAGAATAATGGGACAGTGGAATGCCCATAGAGAATAATGGGACAGTGGAATGCCCATAGAGAATAATGAGACAGTGGAATGCCCATAGAGAATAATGAGACAGTGTGGAATGCCCACAGAGAATAATGGGACAGTGGAATGCCCATAGAGAATAATGGGACAGTGGAATGCCCATAGAGAATAATGAGACAGTGTGGAATGCCCATAGAGAATAATGAAAAAGCGTGTATATGTGAAGGCAGCGCTTCCGTGCAAAATAAATAGATATTAATTAGGGTAGGTGCTGCCATAGTGGAATGTGCAGTGTCCACACACCTCCAAGGACACAAATAATATAAAAGGAACAAAACATAAAATTCCTGGCGCACCTTGTATATTAGAACATGGTTTTAGAATACAATATGTATGATACAATTGTAAGTGAACAGTGGGTAAAAAATAGAGAATGTTTTTTTTTTTTCCTTGTGTTTTTTCCTCTTAACACTGAAAACACTCAAATTCAAAAAAATAGAGAAATCAGATTACTTATATTAGTAATGATGGTATCTTTATATTCCTCCTTTCCTCCTTGGCAAATCCTCTGGAGTTAGCTTTTTTTTCCCCCAATGGTGACTCGTTTATTCATTAGCTCATTCGATGGTTTATGGAGGTGCTATATAATTTTCAGGGAGGGGAGGGAGCAAACCTTATATAGACAGGTGCTAACGTAATAAATATGCAGCAGGACGATATGCTACTATATTCAAAAATTTATTCCTATAAATTCATATAAAAATAGACCATATGGTATGCATAATTAAAAAAGTTATTTAACCACTTCGATGCGGAGGACGCGCTCAGCGCGTCCTCCGCATGGCTCCTGGTTCCGGCCGATCGCTGGCCCCCCCGGTGCGGGCTGACATCCTCGATGTCAGCCCAGCATCCGGAACCACCGCCGGTGAAATTAGGTGTCATCGCGGGCAGCGCGATGACACCTAATTCAGGCCCCCCCCCGCATGTGCGGAGGAGGCGCCTGAAAGGGAGGGGGGAGGTCCTTCGGACCTCCCTCCCGATCGGCGGCGTTGCGGGGGTTAACCCAGGCACCATTTGGAAGGGCACAGCCTGCCCTTCCAAATGGTACCCGGCATTAACCCCTGGGGAGCTGGATCACGAATCGGCGCTGAAAAGCGCCGGTTCGTGATCCTTTCCCGGAGCTGGCCGACATCTTGGATGTCGGCCAAGCCTCCGGGAACTCCCCCTGAGGACTGGCGTCATCGTGCATAGCACGATGACGCCAGTCCTAGAGTTAACCCCTAACTGCCACCAATGGTGGAGATAGGGAGTTCCAATGAACTCCCTATCTCCCGATCCGTGGCAGCTAGGGGTTAACGTTTGGTATTGTTGGATCGGCCAGAGCATGGCCGTTCCAACGATACCAAACTCGAATGTGAAAAAAGTTTGTAAAAAAAAAAATAATAATATTTAAAAAAAAATATAAAAAAAAAAAAACACTTTTTTTTCTTTTTTTTGGTTTGTTAATGCAGCAATATTGTTCCCATTTCAATTATAATGTGAACAATGATGCTGCACTAACGATTTTTGTATGCGGTGCGTTTGTTAAAAATCGTGTAATTTTCCCCCAAAAAAAATGTAACGAGACGCCATCTCTAATTTTTTTAACAAGCGCACCCCATACAAAATATAACCGCAATTGCTCGCATGTTAAAATGTGGAAAAAAAACACTTTACACGCTGTAAATTATTGAAAATTCATATTTTATTGCATTTTTTGTTATAATATACAGACAGGTCATGACGTATACATATAATAATGATATATTATTAATCTGCCGAGTCTGACGGAAAGAACGATATATAATATGCCTGGGTCATGTACTAAAATAAGCCTTAAAAACACGTTTAAACATGATGAGCAAAACCGGTAAAAATGACCTCAGCACAGAGGCGGGAAAAGCCTCAGCAGCGAAAGGGTTAAAAAGTAATCGTGAAAGGGGATCACTTAAAACGCGTTTTCGCCTACCGGCTTCCTCAGTAAGTGTCCTCAGATAGTCTCTGGTGAAAAATATCAGTGAAATGTCTTGTATAGAAGGTCTGTCCTTATACATAGCTTCTTCGTCCTGTTGGAAGTGTGTTCGAAATCTTTTCATTACGATGTCTTCCAGATTGCAAGTGTGTTCGAAATCTTTTCATTACGATGTCTTCTGGATTCTGCTATGTGCATCATTCTGGACCACAGATTTCCATTGTCCGCTGTTGTGTTTACGCATCCTGTGGTTTTCATTATGGAAAAGCTGTTTCTCCGCTTGGGGCATTTTAATCTTCATCTCGGAGTCTGAAAGGTTTATTAAAAGTAGTAATCTATGGTTATTAAAAAACTAGTTTGCCTTATCATAGTTTACTTTAAAAAAGGCTTGTCTAAAATCGGGGGTCTATGCTTTCCCAAAAAACAAACCATTTCTATTAAATTGTATATAATCTCTTATAAGAGAGGAAATATCCTACATTAATAAATTGGGAAGATACTATCAGAACAAAATAGTGTTAATTATAAAAAGGTATTTAAAAAATGAAAAACTGAAATAAAAAAAAAAAATATATACAAAAAAAAAAATATATGTATATATTAAAAAAAATTAAAAAAAAATTGTTATGTCAAAATAGGGCATAACTACTGATATGTATGTAAATGTTGGTATAGTCTTATGAAGTCTTATGTGTCCTTAAAGAAAATTAATTAATTAAAAGAAAAAATTGGTTCAATACCAGAAAAAAAATAAAAAATTTATATATATAAGACTCTATTATTCAGATGAAATCTGCATGTATGGTATTTAGAAAAGAGGTAAGGAAAAGTTAATTTATATCAAAAAGAGAGGGAAACTAAACTTATATTTAATAATCTTTAACAATGATGGAATCTTATGTATTCTTAAATATAAAATTAGAAATGTATTTAGAAAGTAGATGGGGGAAAAAAAAAAAAAAATTAGAGGTCCGGTGCATGTTCAGAAAAGGGTCTGTATGTATAGCATCCAATCCGAGAGAGAAGGAGGGGGGAGAGAGGGAAAGAGGAAAAGTGCTGATTTAGATGAAGTGGCAAATTTCAAAGTCTGCATTCAGACCATTTGGTTGTAGAGTATTCAAAAGATAAATCCACTTCATTTCTTCTTTTTTTTTTTTTTTTTTTTTTTTAATATTTCAAAATTTATTTTTAAAAGACATGACTGCAGGAAAATAAATCAGTGACAAACAATGGCCACGCAGGACCAACAAGAAGGAAGCACAGGTGTAAACAGCAATAAAGCAAAACAATGAAAGGTGGGAGCTAGAGACCAAAAATAAAATAAAGTCAAATAAATTAAAAAAAAAAAAAGGGGGGGAAAAGAAAGGTAGTGGGGGTGCGGCAAAGGCCAACTACGTGACTCTCCTGGCTCACTCCAGATGGTCCAAAGGACAAGGAGGCCATGGAGGACAAATGTCACACGGCCAGGGCTCTCGGGGGACAATTATGGCAGGCAGAGCCATGGTAGCTGCCATAGTGGCACACCCCGTGGAAGCCCTGTTCTGCCAAAAAAAAATAAAAAATAAAAAAAAAATAAAGGAATGAAAGAGGCCCCCAGCATCCACTAACACATCAGAATTACTCTATACACCACAGGACTCAGCAAAAGGGACAAAAATAATGTCTCTGAGTTTCAGCCAGTGAGGGAGGGGATCATGAAAAACAAAAGAATGTCCTCAATGAGTGACAGGGGTGCAGGGTAACACAGGAGGGGGGGGGCAACGCCCACAGATACATCTATAATGTCAGCCGGTATCCCAAAGTTCAGGAAAAGACTGGACCCCCAGCGTGGTGCGGGAGAAGCTCATCCGAGGGCGCGCCGGGTCAGCAAAAGAGGTCATCATGGCGGCGGATAATTCCCATCTGCCTGAAATGCCAGGTATCAAGCCCACGACGGTGTCAGCAGCAGACCGGCCCATGCATCTCCAGGAATCCAAGATCAGCCCGCAGCCGCCAGACCATCTCAGCACCCCGAAGGACAGCGGATCTCCAGTGAGCCCCACCGGACTGCCACATGCCGTGATCTGGCCAGCCTCCACCACATCAGGTAAGAACTCCAGGATACCAAGGAGCGCAGCCGGGGTCTGCCCTTTCCGTGACAGGCCAATCCTCGTTGGAACATCAGGATCTCCTCTGCAATCAGTGAGTGCACTGCAGGGCCATGTCTCCACCGGCTGTGTCTCATGCTCACCACCGGGCGCCGCAGCAGGGAGCACCGTCCCCCCCCACCCAGCCTCCTGCCGGGTGAGGAGCCACGACTCCCGGAATTCCCTCCACAGCTCCAGCAGCATCCCCTTCGTGAGGGGCTGGGAATCAAGTGTAGCCATCTTAAGGAGCCAGAGGAGTGGATGGCAAGAGGTAAACACCGCAGGTCGGCTCAGGCAGCCAATGGGGGTCAGGAAAGCCAAGGCGTCTCGTCAGGTCTCGAAGATGGCTGCTGAGTTAGGCCGCAGGCATAGGCCCAAAATCAGGGTAGGCTGCAACGGCACGTAGGGTGGCAGCAGGTGAGCTCGGCACCCCCTCCCCAAGTCCAGGGCAACAATACCCACAAGAGGGGTCTCAAAATAGACAGGGAGGACGCGAAAATTGAAAGAAAAGAATAAATCTGCAGGAGAGCTCAGCAACACGCGTCCTCTCCCGTCAACAGTCAGCTCCGCCTCTCATTTCTTCTTTGTTGATTTTTTTCTCAAAATCACCTCCCCTCCAATCTCTTTCTACCTGTTTAATGCCTATATATATGAGGATCACTATTATGTTTGATTTTAAAATGTTGTGATACTGAGTGTTTTTCGTATCCAATTTTAATATTTCGAATATGTTCGTATAGCCTTTTATTAAGATGTCTGGTAGTCCTACCGACATATTTTAAGCCGCATGGGCATATGAGTAAATAAATGATGTTTCTTGAAAAACATGTAATGATTTCTTTAATGGTGTAAGTGATTTTTTCTCCATTGAAGGTTTTGATAGCTTCTTTTTTGTTTCCGGTTTCTCGACAATTTCGGCAGTTCCCACAGCGGTGGAAGGCTTTACTAATTCCGAACATATTGTTGTTCTTTTTTCTTGATGTATAGTGACTCTTGATTAATTTTTTCTTCAAATTTTGTGCTCCTCTGCAAATGATAGTAGGTTTTTCAGGGAGGATTTCTTTCAGCAAGGGATCTTTTAAGAGAAGGGGCCAATGTTTCTTAAGGATAGATCTTATTCGCCAGTTTTGTTGATTATATGTAAATATAAAAGGCACCTCTCCTTCTTTGAAATACTGGTTCACTTTTGGTTTATATTTTATTAATTCTTTTCTCTCTTTGTTGTTGATTTCCTCTCTTGTTTCCTCTAAGGAATGTCGTGTGTACCCTTTGTCTTCCAAATTTTTCATTAAATAATTTGATTGTTCTTGAAAAACTTCCTGTTTCGTACAGTTTCTATGGATCCTTAGTAGTTGGCTCTTCGGAACGCCTTCCAGCCATTTCTCGAAGTGACAACTGTTTTTTTCAATAAAACAGTTTGTATCTACTTGCTTGAAAAAAGTTTTTGTTTCAATTTTTCCGTTTTCAACATATACTGTCAGGTCTAAAAAGTTGACTTGTGTTTTGCTATAGTGTGAATCTAAATCAATATTCCAATCATTGGTATTGATACAATTGAGAAATTCTTTCAAAGAGTCTTCTTCTCCTTTCCAAATAATCAAAAGATCATCAATATATCGTCTGTATATGACTATGTTTTCTTTCCATTTCTCTCGCCAACTCTTTTCATAATAGGACATGTATAAGTTAGCAAAACAAGGTGCAAATTTAGTACCCATGGCCGTACCTTCCTTTTGAATATAAAATGTATCATTGAAGTTGAAGAAATTATTCTCTAAAATGAGTTTAATTCCCTTTAGAATGAAATCAGATTGTTCCTCTAAGATGGTGCCTGATTTGTTCAGGAAATATTTTACTGCCTCGCAGCCTCTTTCATGAGGGATGATACTATATAGCGACTTTACGTCGCTGGTGATTAGAGTATAATCATCATGCCATTCTACATTTCCTAGTATTTGGAGTAGATTTATAGTATCTTTAAGGTATGCCTCCGTCTCCAAAACTAATGGTTGGAGTAGGATATCAATATACTCCGAAATTTTACTTGAAATTGAACCAATTCCCGAAATTATCGGACGCCCTGGAGGTTTCTCCACGTTCTTATGAATCTTTGGTAGAAAATAGAATATGGGCATTATTGGATATTCAGGAGTTAGATATTCATACTCTTTATTATTGAGAATCCCCATATCTCTACCTTCATTAAGGTATTCGGTAAAGAGTTTTTTCATTCTTAGTGTTGGATCATGATTTAGAGTTTGATATGTTCTTTCATCTTTTAGAATTCTGAGGGCTTCTTCTTCATAGAATTGTTTGGTCATGATTACCAGCCCTCCGCCTTTATCGGCTGGTTTGATAATAATATCATTATCCTGATTCAATTCTTTAAGGGCTAGATATTCTCTCTTTGTGAGATTACTGCTATTTTTGCTCCATTTTAAACCTTCAATTTCCTTCAATACTACTTGTTCAAAGGCATTGATTTCATTTGATAGCATGGAGCGTGGATAAAAGTTGGATTTTTCCTTTAACTTCGTATGTTGATATATCTCAATCGGAGCGGTACGTGCCAATGGATTTCTTAAAAAATATTTTTTGAGACAAAGGTTTTTCTTAAAGTTTTGCAAATCTACATAAGTTTCGAATTTGTCTATATTCCTTGTGGGAGCATATTTGAGTCCTTTCTTTAAGACTTTAATTTGGGCTTCTGTAAGCACTTTAGTAGATAGATTGTATATGCCAGTTTGATCTAATACCTTCCTCTTTTCTCGGAGGTTCTGATGTAGTCTGAGTCTTCCTCCTCTTCTTCCTCTCTTTCTGATCTTTTCCTTGGAGGCCATTGTCTCTGTTGTGATTGGCCATCCCCTATCCTGATGTCTAGGCGTCTTTGGTCGTTCTGAAAAACCTCACTATTTTCTTTTTGTAATGCAGAATATCTATTTTTCAGTACTATCTCAGGGATCTTTGTAGTGTTTCTCCCCTGCGTATAGTAATTCTGATATTCTTCATTTCTTCTTCTCTGTGGGGGTTTTCTATATTGGTTCTTCCAAGGTGGTAATGGGTCTTTAATCGGTGATCTATAGGAATGTTTTCTTCTTTTTTGGGGGGTATAGTGTCTCGATATGTTTTGATGTTCCCAATGTCCTTTATTATGTGGAGATATACCTCCTTCATTATAGGCCTCTTGATCTTCCCATCGTACATTTCTGTATGGTGATGGTGCTCTTTCTTGTGTGCTCCATTTTTCTTTCCGGACTATTTCATTCCTTCCTTCATTTCTAAATGTATGTCGAAAATTCTGGGTTCTAAAGTTCTCTTTTTGATTTTTATAGTATCAATCTCAACTTTTTCTAACTCTTTTTCCATTTTCATATTAAAGTCATTCAAAATATCATCTTCCAAGATACTGCTTAATTCCATATAGATCTTATCTATAGTATCATTCAATTCAATGAGTACCTGTTTACGTCTTTCAATGATAACATGCATAGAATCAAAAGAAAAACCTTCTAGCATCTTCTTCCACCTCTCTATAAAAGGTGCGAAATCTCTATCAAAAGTCGGCATTTTGTAGTATCTTAAGCCTCTGGGAATCATTTTGACCTCTAAATATTTTTCTAAGGTAATGATTTCCCATTTGATCCGTAATTCTTTCTTCAGAGTGTTTTCTAAAGTGTGCATCATTTTATTTTTATCGGCATTTTCCTCATTATTCTCCATATCTATAGAGAGTATATTTGTAAAATTGCCGAATTTTTCCCTGTATTCCATAGTGATATGAAGCAGCTCAATTCACACAGTGGAGGGTGTAAATTAAATAATGGAAAAGCGTGTATATGTGAAGGCAGCGCTTCCGTGCAAAATAAATAGATATTAATTAGGGTAGGTGCTGCCATAGTGGAATGTGCAGTGTCCACACACCTCCAAGGACACAAATAATATAAAAGGAACAAAACATAAATTCCTGGCGCACCTTGTATATTAGAACATTGTTTTAGAATACAATATGTATGATCCAATTGTAAGTGAACAGTGGGTAAAAAATATTGAGAATGTTTTTTTTTTTTGTTTTGGTTTTTTTCCTTGTGGTTTTTTCTTTTTTTTCCTCTTAACACTGAAAACACTCAAAAAATTAAAACAAATTCAAAAAAATAGAGAAATCAGAATACTTATATTAGTAATGATGGTATCCTTATATTCCTCCTTTCCTCCTTGGCAAATCCTCTGGAGTTAGCTTTTTTTTCCCCCAATGGTGACTCGTTTATTCATTAGCTCATTCGATGGTATATGGAGGTGCTATATAATTTTCAGGGAGGGGAGGGAGCAAACCTTATATAGACAGGTGCTAAAGTAATAAATATGCAGCAGGACGATATGCTACTATATTCAAAAATTTATTCCTATAAATTCATATAAAAATAGACCATATGGTATGCATAATTAAAAAAGTTATTTAAAAAGTAATCGTGAAAGGGGATCACTTAACCCCTTCCCGACCGCTGACGTACCCTGTACGTCCTGTGTTCGGGTCTCCCTTAGACCCGATGACGTACAGGGTACGTCAGCGGCGCCAAATCCCCCTCCCGCCCGATACTCACCTCCCTCGTCGGATCCCACGCCGATCTGACAGGGAGGAAGCCTGCCCATGTGATTTACATGGGCAGGCTAGGCTGATGACGTCGCCACGCTGCGTGGTGACGTCATCAGAAGGTGCCCCCATGTGTTTCAATGGAGGGGAGGGGGGGGGGCTCCTTCGGAGCCCTCTATCTCCCCAACCATTGAAGCTAGGGAGATGCCGTTTGCAATTATATTTTAATAGAAATGGTTTGTTTTTTGGGAAAGCATAGACCCCCTATTTTAGTCAAGCCTTTTTTAAAGTAAACTATGATAAGGCAAACTAGTTTTTTAATAACCATAGATTACTACTTTTAATAAACCTTTCAGACTCCGAGATGAAGATTAAGGCTAAGGTCAGACGAACGCATTTTTCACGTGCGTTTAGCCGCACGAAATCACGGCCGTGCTAGCAGCAAATGACGTCCAATGCCGAGGAACATACGACGAACGGCCGCACGAAAGTTCGTCCGTGCAACGCAAGTGGCCAACGAACGCATTTTTTCGAGAACGTCAAACCGCTACTACTGACGTACAGAGTGCGCTGCGGCCGCATAGCGGCGTGTTTGCGTGATTGGGAGACGTCAGACGCTGCACACGTCCGGCCAACATAACGTCCAGACGCAAAAGGGTTTTATTGATGTTCCGTACAAAATCAAATGAAAATGCGCATCGTATGACCGCTATCGCGTATTCCGTGAAAAATACGTCCATTCGTTCGAACGCACTTTTTCACGGACAACGTGAAAAATGCGTTCGTCTGACCCTAGCCTTAAATGCCCCAAGCGGAGAAACAGCTTTTCCATAATGAAAACCACAGGATGCGTAAGCACAACAGCGGACAATGGAAATCTGTGGTCCAGAATGATGCACATAGCAGAATCCAGAAGACATCGTAATGAAAAGATTTCGAACACACTTGCAATCTGGAAGACATCGTAATGAAAAGATTTCGAACACACTTCCAACAGGACGAAGAAGCTATGTATAAGGACAGACCTTCTATACAAGACATTTCACTGATATTTTTCACCAGAGACTATCTGAGGACACTTACTGAGGAAGCCGGTAGGCGAAAACGCGTTTTAAGTGATCCCCTTTCACGATTACTTTTTAAATAACTTTTTTAATTATGCATACCATATGGTCTATTTTTATATGAATTTATAGGAATAAATTTTTGAATATAGTAGCATATCGTTCTGCTGCATATTTATTACTTTAGCACCTGTCTATATAAGGTTTGCTCCCTCCCCTCCCTGAAAATTATATAGCACCTCCATATACCATCGAATGAGCTAATGAATAAACGAGTCACCATTGGGGGAAAAAAAAGCTAACTCCAGAGGATTTGCCAAGGAGGAAAGGAGGAATATAAAGATACCATCATTACTAATATAAGTAATCTGATTTCTCTATTTTTTTGAATTTGTTTGAATTTTTTGAGTGTTTTCAGTGTTAAGAGGAAAAAAAAAACACAAGGAAAAAACCCGAAAAAAACCCCATTTTCAATATTTTTTTCCCACTGTTCACTTACAATTGTATCATACATATTGTATTCTAAAACAATGTTCTAATATACAAGGTGCGCCAGGAATTTATGTTTTGTTCCTTTTACATAGAGAATAATGAGACAGAGAGGAATGACCATAGAGAATAATGGGACAGTGGAATGCCCATAGAGAATAATGGGACAGTGGAATGCCCATAGAGAATAATGAGACAGTGTGTAATGCCCATAGAGAATAATGGAACAGAGTGGAATACCCATAAAGAATAATGAGACAGAGAGGAATGCCCATAGAGAATAATGGGACAGAGCGGAATGCCCATAGAGAATAATGGGACAGTGGAATGCCCATAGAGAATAATGAGACAGTGGAATGCCCATAGAGAATAATGAGACAGTGTGGAATGCCCATAGAGAATAATGGGACAGAGTGGAATGCCCATAGAGAATAATGGGACAGTGGAATGCCCATAGAGAATAATGAGACAGAGAGGAATGACCATAGAGAATAATGGGACAGTGGAATGCCCATAGAGAATAATGAGACAGTGTGTAATGCTCATAGAGAATAATGGGACAGAGCGGAATGCCCATAGAGAATAATGGGACAGAGCGGAATACCCATAGAGAATAATGGGACAGAGCGGAATGCCCATAGAGAATAATGAGACAGAGAGGAATGCCCATAGAGAATAATGGGACAGAGTGGAATGCCCATAGAGAATAATGGGACAGAGCGGAATGCCCATAGAGAATAATGGGACAGAGCGGAATGCCCATAGAGAATAATGGGACAGTGGAATGCCCATAGAGAATAATGGGACAGTGGAATGCCCATAGAGAATAATGGGACAGTGGAATGCCCATAGAGAATAATGGGTCAGAGCGGAATGCCCATAGAGAATAATGGGACAGAGCTGAATGCCCATAGAGAATAATGGGACAGAGCGGAATGCCCATAGAGAATAATGGGACAGAGCGGAATGCCCATAGAGAATAATGGGACAGAGCGGAATGCCCATAGAGAATAATGGGACAGAGCGGAATGCCCATAGAGAATAATGGGACAGAGCGGAATGCCCATAGAGAATAATGGGACAGAGCGGAATACCCATAGAGAATAATGGGACAGAGCGGAATACCCATAGAGAATAATGGGACAGAGCGGAATGCCCATAGCGAATAATGGGACAGTGGAATGCCCATAGAGAATAATGGGACACAGTGGAATGCCCATAGAGAATAATGAGACAGAGGAATGACCATAGAGAATAATGGGACAGTGGAATGCCCATAGAGAATAATGGGACAGTGGAATGCCCATAAAGAATAATGGGACAGAGTGGAATACCCACAGAGAATAATGGGACAGAGTGGAATGCCCATAGAGAATAATGGGACAGAGCGGAATACCCATAGAGAATAATGGGACAGAGCGGAATACCCATAGAGAATAATGGGACAGAGCGGAATACCCATAGAGAATAATGGGACAGAGCGGAATACCCATAGAGAATAATGGGACAGAGCGGAATGCCTAGAGAGAATATGAGACAGAGAGGAATGCCCATAGAGAATAATGTGACAGAGCGGAATGCCCATAGAGAATAATGTGACAGAGCGGAATGCCCATAGAGAATAATGGGACAGAGCGGAATACCCATAGAGAATAATGGGACAGAGCGGAATCCCATAGAGAATAATGGGACAGAGCGGAATGCCCATAGAGAATAATGGGTCAGAGCGGAATGCCCATAGAGAATAATGGGACAGAGCGGAATGCCCATAGAGAATAATGGGACAGAGCTGAATGCCCATAGAGAATAATGGGACAGAGCGGAATACCCAAAGAAAATAATGGGACAGAGCGGAATGCCCATTGAGAATAATGGGACAGAGCGGAATGCCCATAGAGAATAATGGGACAGAGCGGAATACCCATAGAGAATAATGGGACAGAGCGGAATACCCATAGAGAATAATGGGACAGAGCGGAATGCCCATAGAGAATAATGGGACAGTGGAATGCTCATAGAGAATAATGGGACAGAGCGGAATGCCCATAATGAATAATGGGACAGAGTGGAATGCCCATAGAGAATAATGGGACAGAGCGGAATGCCCATAGTGAATAATGGGACAGTGAACTGCCCATAGAGAATAATGGGACAGAGCGGAATGCCCATAGAGAATAATGGGACAGAGCGGAATACCCATAGAGAATAATGGGACAGAGCGGAATGCCCATAGAGAATAATGGGACAGTGGAATGCTCATAGAGAATAATGGGACAGTGGAATGTCCATAGAGAATAATGGGACATAGTGGAATGCCCATAGAGAATAATGGGACAGTGGAATGTCCATAGAGAATAATGGGACAGAGCGGAATGCCCATAGAGAATAATGGGACAGAGCGGAATACCATAGAGAATAATGGGACAGAGCGGAATGCCCATAGAGAATAATGAGACAGAGAGGAATGCCCATAGAGATAATGTGACAGAGCGGAATGCCATAGAGAATAATGGGACAGAGCGGAATGCCCATAGAGAATAATGGGACAGAGCGGAATACCCATAGAGAATAATGGACAGAGCGGAATACCCATAGAGAATAATGGGACAGAGCGGAATGCCCATAGAGAATAATGGGACAGAGCGGAATGCCCATAGAGAATAATGGGACAGAGCGGAATGCCCATAGAGAATAATGGGACAGAGCGGAATGCCCATAGAGAATAATGGGACAGAGCGGAATACCCATAGAGAATAATGGGACAGAGCGGAATGCCCATAGAGAATAATGGGACAGTGGAATGCTCATAGAGAATAATGGGACAGTGGAATGTCCATAGAGAATAATGGGACATAGTGGAATGCCCATAGAGAATAATGGGACAGTGGAATGTCCATAGAGAATAATGGGACAGAGCGGAATACCCATAGAGAATAATGGGACAGAGCGGAATACCCATAGAGAATAATGGGACAGAGCGGAATGCCCATAGAGAATAATGAGACAGAGAGGAATGCCCATAGAGAATAATGTGACAGAGCGGAATGCCCATAGAGAATAATGGGACAGAGCGGAATGCCCATAGAGAATAATGGGACAGAGCGGAATACCCATAGAGAATAATGGGACAGAGCGGAATACCCATAGAGAATAATGGGACAGAGCGGAATGCCCATAGAGAATAATGGGTCAGAGCGGAATGCCCATAGAGAATAATGGGACAGAGCGGAATGCCCATAGAGAATAATGGGACAGAGCTGAATGCCCATAGAGAATAATGGGACAGAGCGGAATACCCAAAGAAAATAATGGGACAGAGCGGAATGCCCATAGAGAATAATGGGACAGAGCGGAATGCCCATAGAGAATAATGGGACAGAGCGGAATACCCATAGAGAATAATGGGACAGAGTGGAATACCCATAGAGAATAATGGGACAGAGCGGAATACCCATAGAGAATAATGGGACAGTGGAATGCTCATAGAGAATAATGGGACAGAGCGGAATGCCCATAATGAATAATGGGACAGAGTGGAATGCCCATAGCGAATAATGGGACAGTGGAATGTCCATAGAGAATAATGGGACAGAGCGGAATGCCCATAATGAATAATGAGACAGCGAGGAATGCCCATAGAGAATAATGGGACAGAGCGGAATGCCCATAGTGAATAATGGGACAGTGAACTGCCCATAGAGAATAATGGGACAGAGCGGAATGCCCATAGAGAATAATGGGACAGAGCGGAATACCCATAGAGAATAATGGGACAGAGCGGAATGCCCATAGAGAATAATGGGACAGTGGAATGCTCAAGAGAATAATGGGACAGTGGAATGTCCATAGAGAATAATGGGACATAGTGGAATGCCCATAGAGAATAATGGGACAGTGGAATGTCCATAGAGAATAATGGGACAGAGCGGAATATCCATAGAGAATAATGGGACAGAGCGGAATGCCCATAGAGAATAATGGGACAGAGCGGAATACCCATAGCGAATAATGGGACAGAGCGGAATGCCCATAATGAATAATGGGACAGAGTGGAATGCCCATAGAGAATAATGGGACAGAGCGGAATGCCCATAGTGAATAATGGGACAGTGAACTGCCCATAGGGAATAATGGGACAGAGCGGAATGCCCATAGAGAATAATGGGACAGAGCGGAATACCCATAGAGAATAATGGGACAGAGCGGAATGCCCATAGAGAATAATGGGACAGTGGAATGCCCATAGAGAATAATGGGACAGTGGAATGTCCATAGAGAATAATGGGACATAGTGGAATGCCCATAGAGAATAATGGGACAGTGGAATATCCATAGAGAATAATGGGACAGAGCGGAATGCCCATAGAGAATAATGGGACAGTGGAATGTCCATAGAGAATAATGGGACAGAGTGGAATGTCCATAGAGAATAATGGGACAGAGTGGAATGCCCATAGAGAATAATGGGACAGTGGAATGTCCATAGAGAATAATGGGACAGAGTGGAATGCCCATAGATAATAATGGGACAGAGTGGAATGCCCATAGATAATAATGGGACAGGGCAGAATACCCATCTATATCATAATGCAGTAAGGCTTGGCGTGTCCGTACTGCTGGCTGCGCGCGCATCCAACCGCCGCACAGCCAGGGGCGGACTGATCCGTCAGGCACTGTGGATAATATGGGACAGTGGAATGTCCATAGAGAATAATGGGTCAGAGCGGAATGCCCATAGAGAATAATGGGACAGAGCGGAATACCCATAGAGAATAATGGGACAGAGCGGAATGCCCATAGAGAATAATGGGACAGTGGAATGCCCATAGAGAATAATGGGACAGTGGAATGTCCATAGAGAATAATGGGACAGAGTGGAATCCCCATAGAGAATAATGGGACAGTGGAATGTCCATAGAGAATAATGGGACAGAGCGGAATGCCCATAGAGAATAATGGGACAGTGGAATGTCCATAGAGAATAATGAGACAGAGTGGAATGCCCATAGAGAATAATGGGACAGTGGAATGTCCATAGAGAATAATGGGACAGAGTGGAATGCCCATAGATAATAATGGGACAGAGTGGAATGCCCATAGATAATAATGGGACAGGGCAGAATACCCATCTATAACATAAAGCCGTAAGGCTTGGCGTGTCCGTCGCCAAGCCTGTACTGCGCATGCGTGCGCAACCAGCGTACTGCTGGCTGCGCGCGCATCCAACTGCCGCACAGCCAGGGGCGGACTGATCCGTCAGGCACTGCCCGAGGGAGAGCAATGCGCCGCTGGACTGGCTGTTGGGTGACCGTGGTCTGGTTACCGGAGCTGAGGGAAAATAAGCCAGGCCGTTTGTGCATCACGCCAAGACCGGGCCCCTACCAACCCGCGAGCCCTCGAGGGCCCGCGGGTTGGTAGGGGCCCGCTCCTGGCATGATGCACACCGGCTTATTTTCCCTCAGCCCAGGCCGGACTCAAAACCTCAGTCACCCAGGCCAAGCCGCCTGAACTCAACGGTGCCTGCCGCGACCCCCCCCTGCTGCTCTGCCGGAACAGCCATCTCCCGGGGGCGCAGGGCCGCGCAGAGCGCATGGCCGGCCCGCAGCAGAAGCTGGGAGCCCGGAGGCTGTGCCGCCGCCTGCACCTCATCCAGGCAAAGGAAGTGGAGCGCCATGTGCGGCAGCAGCTGGCCGGCCTGGTGGAGCTGCTGGCGGCCGGAGGGGAGGCGGCGCTGGCCGGGGAGGAGCTGTGGAGGATGGCGGACTCCAGCACGGCCAAGCTGCAGGTGGCGCAGGGAGGGCTCCACTCGGACAACACGGAGAACAGCTCCGGTGGAGAGCGCGAAGAGGAGGCCCAGGAGGAGGGAGCCGAGCATCAGAGCCAACCGGGGGGGTGATTGCTGTCACCGTGGAATGCCCATACAGAATATTGGGACAGTGGAATGTCCATAGAGAATAATGGGACAGAGCGGAATGCCCATAGAGAATATTGGGACAGTGGAATGTCCATAGTGAATAATGGGACAGGGTGGAATGCCCATAGTGAATAATGGGACAGGGTGGAATGCCCATAGAAAATGGCTAGTGCGCTCGTGTGACCCCGGCCTTATTCGGCAAGTTTCTTATTTGTGGAAGTTGATTTCTAATTCAGATAAATGGTTCATATAAGTAATTGATGTTTATAACGGGTTAAATGCCATTGGGGCACCGATTTCAACATAATGTCGAGAGATGTGACAAGGGAGGCGCTTCCTCCAAACAAAAAAATTCTTTGTTCTCTCTGTTTCAGGTGTCTTTACGCCTCAAAGAAATAAAAAGGCAGAGACATAGTGCAACCTATTGGGCAAAAAATAAAATTAAAGGAGCAGGGTTTAGACTCATGTTTGGTGGTGTCACAACTCGGACACCGGATGAAATTGCCGCCAGCAGAAATTAGAAGGGGTACCGGATCCCTTCTCGCCGGTTCAAACATCTGTGACGCTCCTTTCCGCAGATGATCACCAGGGAATAATATTAAAGGTTTAGAATAATTTATTAAATGAATAAATACAATATATTACAACAACAGTCGGTAAAGAAATTTTCGTTTGGAGGAGGCGCTGTCCTTGCCACATGTCTCGACGTATTGTTTCTGGTGGACTGGGATATAGCACCACGTGAAAGGGAACAGCGGCTGATCCATTTAAGAACTGCTTTAAAAACCATACACAAAGGAAACCACAGAGACATGCAAACGTTCACAAATTGTGGCTTGACCCCGGCCTGAAACTGGTACCCTGTTTTGTGCACAAACTTTTTTTATTTTAGATTTTATTGCATTTTTTTACCAGACTTTGACCACCTGGTGGCGCCAGGTATACAGACATTGTTTCACAGATTTCAACATGGCTTCATATTGAGTTGGATGCCCTCTATTAAAAATAGTTGTCTTTAGCCTGTCCCAACGTTCAGTTTGGCACAGAAATTGCCACGGGCACTGATTTTCAGCATTTTGAATAAGTAACTGATGTTTTTAAAGGGTTAAAGAGTTAGATGCTCTCCAAAAAAAACACGTAATGCCACTAAGGAACAACGGAGGAAAAGATTGGTAAGCCCGAGATGGCCCACCACTCCATATACATTCCAGAAGTCCATTTTGGCAGCAAGGCTCAGGCCCAACAATGGAAAAAGGCACCCGCGAGCTGAGAAGACATTGAACCCCCCCAGGAGCAAATCACAAGCAGTTCTCATATGTATGCGTCCCCTCCACTCCACCTTTCTACAGAGAGAAGATCCCACAAACAAACACCCCCTCCAACATAAAGAAAGAAAAATCCTAAATCCAGCTGTGCCCTCGGCATCTCCGTACAGAGAAAGGGAGGAAAAACACCCCCCAACCTCAGTATAGCAATACAGAGCTGTAACCCCACATACTAGCATAAAAATCACACCCTCCTACACCGTCCATATTGACACGTAAACCACTATTGGGAGTCCAAACTATACAATGTCCATGTGGATTATAAAGTAGGAAAAAACAGAGGCGTAACTAGAAACCTCAGGGCCCAGGTGCAGGAACCATGACAGCATCCCCCCCACCCTAGGCAAAAACATATCCCCCCCTTTAACATGCATTGGTCCCCTCCTGGTCCACAATGTTGACTCCAGACTTCTCATGTTTCCAGGTTCACTATGACCTCTTCAGTCCATCCCATTTTTAATGTAATGTGCACTATGTGTATCTCACAGAGCTCCACAGCAATAAACCTCACAGTAATGTGCGCTGTGTATGAATGTATCACAGGGCTCCACAGCAATAAACCTCACAGTAATGTGCAGTGTGTATCAGTGTAAATCACAGGTTTACAGCAACAAAACTCACAGTAATATGTGGTGTGTATGAGTGTAACTCACAAGTATAAAATAAATTTAAAAAAGAGTTATATATTATATAGGCAAGCCCCCAGGTCCAGGCAGGCGAGCATGGGCCCCCCGGACTCAAGGGCCCGGGTGCGGTGGCACCCTCTGCACCCCTGGTAGTTACGCCCCTGAGCAAAAATCTCCCAGTCCCAACCGAGGCAGATATCCACAGACCCAAAATCTTACAGCAGTACATAACAGCAACCCCACAAACAGAAAATGAATACAAACCCCCCATCCCATGTCATCCATACTGGAACTGCTATTCACAATCTGATCCATGCTATAGTCATGTGAATAATAAAACAAACAAAAAAAACAACACCCACCTCATCACCACCGTATCAGACCGAGATGAAAACCCCAATTCTACCCTGGAACAGCTTTACGTAGAAAGAGAAGAAAATATTCCCCCACTCCCAGTATGACATTACTGAACAATAACCAATCCGTCAGAAAATAAAACAACAACCCCACCACATCAATACTTGAGTCGCTTTTTACAGTCCGAGGCTTGTAATGTTCATATAACAGAAAGAAAACGGAAACATCAAAAAGGAAAAAAGCCCCTAAACAATAATAGGGCATCTACTCCCATAATAGATAATCAGACAATATTTCTAGATACTGCTCATCGCTTGTTTTGTGGCACAATGGATCCACTCCAATGCGATTCTAAGAGGTGATTTTCTTTTTTCCATTCCCACTCTGGACAGACGTATATGATCAAACAGCAGTTTACATGTAATTCCAGCTTTGTTGTCTACCTGTTGAAG
The DNA here is from genome assembly GCA_009667805.1 of Leptobrachium leishanense. NCBI lineage: Eukaryota > Metazoa > Chordata > Amphibia > Anura > Megophryidae > Leptobrachium > Leptobrachium leishanense. Next base: position 422,274,615 of record CM019064.1, on the reverse strand, counting down.
TGTCCCTGTGGGTGGATCTACATTGGGGAGACTACACAAAAAATAAAGAACAGAATCACCAAACACAAATCTGACATTTGCTTAGTGCGAGAAGAGTTACCAGTTCCTTCACATTTTTGTAGAACAGGCCATACTGTTTCACGGTTAAGGTTTCAAGTAATTGATACTGTGCCAAAACTATCCAGAGGGGCGACAGAGAGAAACTTTTCCAAAAGAAAGAGCTTTACTGGATCCATCACTTGAAAACCAGTGAGCCATCAGTCCTTACTAGGGAATGTGACCTCTTCCCGTTCCTTTAATCCTGGCAATTACTAATATGCTGATGCCTATTTCTCATCATAGACAAATGTTTCCTAGCTATGTAAGCATATAAAGATATATTTTTAATATAATGTTTGCATAATGACAATTTGTATCTCTTTAATAAATAGGAAATATGCAATGTAACACATGCTTTACATATTCAATATTGTTTTTTATGGTGTTCTATTGTAACCATTTGTCAGGTTCGGGTATAGGGGAGGCTGGAACCAGGTGCGGAGAATCTGAGGCACAGTACAATTCAGGGGTAATACAGATTCGGAGCCAAGGTGCGAGCCGGGTCGGGATAGGTAGCAAGCAGCATAGTAGGAAGACGTTCCGGGACTGGTACACGAAGAGATTACTTGAAGAATGGCTGCAGGTACGAACACCATAAGGAGCGACGCTGTGGCAATGATGGACTGGCTGTAGAGCATTTTATGGGCAGTGAGGTGGTCATGCCCCCTCCGGGTGGTGACGACTTGGTCCTTGTCTGGGTTGGGAGTCCACCCTCCAGGTAATCCCCAGCTGACGTCAAACTAGGTCTCCGCCATGCCCCCTGTGCATTAAAGGGAGTCCTCAACCCCAGGCACCATCTTTGGCCACCCCCCTCAAGCAGCCCGAGAGAGGACCGCACGCCATGGTCTCGAATCCACGAGTAGTGGCGTTTCGGATGTCTCCCCCGTCTGCTCGGTCGGACTTGACCCTTCTAGTGCCTGAGAAGATAACCTCCCTCGGACAGGTAGCGATACAGATGCCATCGCGGACGCTGGCTGGGAACGTGGGGTGACACCAGGGAAGTCTTGAGGATGATGGCGTTCAGCAGTGGGGCGCGACAGAACCCCCCCGAAAGAGCACCCCCCGAAGGAGCACCCCCCGGGAGCGACCAGGACCGGTTTGTTCGGATGCAACCAATAGAACACCCGGAGGCGAGCAGGTGCATGCACTTGCGAAATGGGTTCCCACGACCGCTCCTCGGGACCGTACCCCTTCCAATGCACGAAGTATTGGAGTCGGCCCCTGTGGAAACGGGAGTCAAGGTGAGAGCTGGGTCGGATAGGTAGCAAGCAGTGTAGCAGGAAGACGCCGGGACTGGTACACGAAGAGATTACTTGAAGAATGGCTGCAGGTACGAACACCATAAGGAGCGACGCTGTGGCAATGATGGATGGGCTGTAGAGCATTTTATGGGCAATGAGGTGGTCACACCCCCTCTGGCTGGTGACGTCTTGCCTTCCTATTGGTCCTTATCTGGGTTGGGAGTCCACCCTCCAGGTAATCCCCAGCTGACGTCAAACTAGGTCTCCGCCACGCCCCCTGCGCATTAAACGGAGTCCTCAACCCCAGGCACCTTCTTTGGCCACCCCCTCAAGCAGCCCGAGAGAGGACTGCACGCCATGGTCTTTTGAATCCACAAGTAGTGGCGTATAGGCTGACTCCCCCATCTGCTCGGTCGGACGTGACCCTTCTAGCGCTGGAGAAGAGAACCCCCCTCGTACAGGTAGTGCTACAGATGCCATTGCGGACGCTGGCTGGGAACGTGGGGTGCCACTAGGCAAGTCTCGAGGATGACGGCATTCAGCAGTGGGGCGTGACACCATTGATGAGTGTTGTAACCAATTAGTGATGTCACTGATGTTATTTGTATGCCAGTAGACCTCCATATGTTGCAAGTAGATCTTCTCCACTTCATACTTGACAAAGACCTGTCAGGGTCGAAACGTTGTTTTTCTTATGCTGGGGAATAAAATCCATCATTAATATTGACGAGTGCTGGATTTATTTATTTATCACTCCCGTAATGGCGCATCGTCAACAGTTCCCCTCACATCCGTCGCCCCGGCCTCAGTAACGCACCTGGCCAGGGTCCATAAGAGAGTGCACAAACCAGAGTGATAGGAGGGTCAGTCGACCATGAAAATTTCAGAGTTAAAAATCATGGGGGAATGCAAGGTTGTAGGGTCCAGGACCAGGGAGAGCAGGGCAGAACAGGAAGACGAGCGCCCGGCAAATGAGACAGCACAAAATTGGAAGAGTGACTGGAGCTACAGGGAGTTTCAATGGTGGGGATGACAGGGTTAACCCGGGCCTGGCATTGTGGTAAGTCCATTAACTTACCTTCCTAAGCCTCTGTCCAGTGGCGTGAATAGATCTGCAGGCAATGAGATCACCAATCCCTCCAACAGTTGAGGACAATCAGCTGTGAGCACAGGGAAAGGAGGGCTCCATCATAGGGTACGATGAACAACTTGGCGGCGAAGGCCCTAAGCTTTAGGACCGTTTCCGGGACATCTCAGATACGAAGGTTGGAACAGCAGGACCTGTTGTCCAGGTCAACTACTTCCTCTTGGACTACCATGTGTTTGTCGTGGACATCTTGTAATTCAGCCAGCACCTCGGCCAGGTCCGTCTCCACTTCCTCCACTCGATGCTCAAGCTCAGCTGAGTAGGTCCCCAACGCGCCAATGTCCTTCCGGGGGCTCTCCAGGCCTGCTGTGAGGTCATCCTTCATAGTAAGCAAGAGCTTGCGGAGATCTTGCATGTTGCGCCACGTACAAGACTCACCATCTGCTGACGATAGGCCTGACGACGACTACATCATACCCCTTTTTAAATGGCCGTCGCCGGGAGTGGGGGGGGGCACTGGGTAATGTCGGGTTGGCAGGTAACCCCCCAGGGTCCATTGAAGTCCAGGCTGCTCAGCCAAGGCCAGTGTCAGCTGTGGAGGAGAGGCCTGGGCAGGAGCTCAGAGATCAGGCAGCCATCTCAGAGCTTGGCCAAACAACACCACCCGTTGGGCCACTGATTTTAATAGAGGGCATCCAACTCTGAGAATCCATGTTGAAATCAGTGGCTCAACGGCATTTAACCCTTTAAAAACATGAGTTACTTATTCAAACTGATGAAAATTGGTGCCCATGAGATGGTTGGCACTATTTCTGTGCCAAACTGACCAATAGGTCAGGCTAAAGACAACTGCTTTTAATAGAGGACATCCAACTCTATATAAAGTCCTGTTGAAATCAGTGCCCAATGGCAATTAACACTTTAAAACCATAAATTACTTATTCAAAATTCTAAAAATCGGAGCCGGTGGCACAGTTTCTGTGCAAACTGACGGATGGAACAGGCTAAAAACAAGTGTATTTAATAGAGGGCATCCATCCCTATATAAAGCCAGGTTGAAATCAGTGGCCCAACAGCAATTAACCATTTAAAAACATCAGTAACTGTGACATGTGTCATTTGGACTTGGGGTGCATGGACATGGAGATGTGTTTGGATTTAGGGTGCAGGCCTCTCTCCTGTGCAGAATGTTTGTGTAATCTGTGATTATGCAAGAATGCTATTGTCTGGTACTTGTGTATTTTGTTATCTTGCTAAGGATTAATTTCCAAGCCTACCATTGTCTCAGGAATGTGTTTATCTGTTTATAGTTGAATATCTTGTAAACCTGCTGTCTGTAATCTGTTATCATCCTGATTACCATTGTCCTGTCTCATTAGAAATGTTACATAATGTTTAATTTAACTGTTTTCCTAATGTAATTAGGGTTCACATTCCAAGAAGTAAATGTTTGTCCGAGGTTCTTTATTATTTTCTTACCCTCTCTAGGGATCTATTACATTCTTCATGCAAAATCGCACACAGAACGCGTGAGTTTTTGTGCGCAGCGTTAAACGTTAACGCGCGTTAAACAATGCTGGTATTACAATCCTCGCGCATTTTTTCATCTGTCAAAAAATAACGCTCGTAAAACAGACGCGCAAAAACGCTCGCGCAGCAACGTTGGGCGGAGAAATCAGTGTTCGGACTGTTTTTTCACGCGATTCAGCCAATCAGAATTAAGAACCAGAATTGTCTCCCGTTAAGTTTTTGCGCCTGTCAAAGTCAATCTGAGCATATATGCTGCATCAATAATAAATGCACACACAACGTCTCAATTTTATTGGTTTGGTATGCGTAGAATGTGTATCTATACTGTGCTGTATTGGTTTTTTGGGCTGGTGTATTTGGTTTCGGCCAGGACGTTCAGATTTGCTGCTACCACCAGCTTTTCAAAGATGTTAAAATTATGCGCGCAAACGCTGTGTGTCAAATTTTGCACATAGATTATAATACCATCCGCGTACCAGCGCACAAACGCATTTGTGCTCACAATGTTAAGTATAGGACGCACGCAGTACAGTACGCTCGCGCAGTGTTCGCGCAGGTTCACCCACGGTAGACCTTAACGTGCATTTTTTGCGCGGACATTGTAATACGACATTCAGCGCAAAGGGTTTTGCCCTTCGCGTTAATGTGTTTTTGCGCACGCGATAACGTTTGCGCGAAGAATGTAATAGAGCCCCTAGTGTGCAATATGTTGGTATAATCTGATTATGCAAGAATGCTATTGTCTGCCTATTGCCTGGTTCATGTGTATCTGCTATCTGTTGAGGATTAACCTGCCAGTCTACTCTTAGTCTCAAGAATGTGTTTATCTGTTTATATTTGAATAGTTTGTAAATCTGCTGTCTGTAATCTGTTATCATCCCGATTCCCATTGTCTTGACTTGTTTAGAAATGTTAAGTAATGTTTAATTTAACTGTCTACCTAAGGTTTCACATTCCAAGAAGTACGTGAAAAAGTGGTGTTTGCGTATGTAAATGACCCATGCGTGACCGTATAAATGTATGTGTGTGTATGTCCCTGATTAAAAGAGTTCCATTCTAACCCTGAAAGACCTCAGATCTACAGTCTAGTCTTATTTCTGGGGAATGCTAGCGGGCTCTCTATGTGTCCCAGTCCTTAAGCTTCGTCTGAGGACTGGAGGAAGGCATGGGAGGGTCCTGCAAGGAAGCGGCATTGGCAGATGTGACCTTGTCACAGAGACCTATCACATTGGTGGATCAGTGGTGGGATTTGCTTCCTGTTATTGGGGACCCTTTTCCGTGGATGGAACAGATATTGAAGGATTGACCAAAGGCACAAGTGTGATGCAACCCGGAGCGAGATGGAGACTCTCGAGGAGGTAAAAAGACGCCTCAAGCAATATGGTCTGAACCCTATCATGCATCTATTCCAGAGCGTTTGGAATGAGGTGTGCTTGTTGCAACAAGGGGGAGCTGTGCGGGACCAGGAAGACCCTCTACACGTGGAATACAATAAGTACAACGTCCCAGACTGGATTGAGCCAGGGGACATTCGTAGCCAGGAGGAGAACTGGCTGGGCACTGCACCACACACCCAGAGTGTGTCTACAGACCTGGATTGGCGGAGGCCAGGGATTTTGCCAACGCCAAGACCCAGATAAAATATGCCTCTGCACCTACTGTGACTGTCAACTGTCTACTGTATGAGTAAGGCTGAAAAGAAACAGAGGGGTAGGCGGGTGAACAAAATGGAGGAGGTGCTGGAGGAAGAATGCAAACTTTGTGTCCAGCTTCGAAGGGAGGTAGAGAGAGACTTTGAAATGGCAACTAGACTCTGCCACCCAGAGAAAGAAAGAGACTGGCCTGCAATTGCACCGGCTACTGGATCAGCTGCAAGATGGCCAGAGAGAGCTGGATGAGGTGAGACTATCCAAAGATGCTGCGGAGGCGAATGTACAGTGCCTGGAGATGGAGATGACTGGATTACGGAATTACATACAGCTACTGAACGAACCAAGGATGATGCTGCTCGGGAGCTAGAGGAGGCCATTGCCATCAGCGTTTCAAAAATCGAGGCAGCCTGGGAGCAAAAGTGTCTCCTGGAATCCCAGTTTATGGAACTGGTGAAGAGCAGAGTAACGCTGAGCGAGTAGGCGAGGATCTCAAGAAGGCCAGACTGCTGAATGACCAACTGACAGCAGATGGGGAGGCAGAGCGAAGAAAGGCCCAGCTACTCTAAAAGGTCCGACAACAGTTAGAGGGTCAGTGCCAAGAACTGCAGGCTGAACTCCAGGTTTCCTTCACTGCCTGGGGAGGAACAGGACGCCAGCTTCAAGAGCAGCTGGATGCAGAAACTCAGCAACACCACGGTATTGGTGAGCAGTTGCGTCAATCCGAAAGCAGGCTATACGCTGCACAGCAACAGCTAGAAAATGAGAGGCTCCAGCCAGAGCTGCACCAGCAGGTACAGGCCGAGCTGCAAGCTTTAGCTGATGAACTGGAGGCAAGGACTGCAGCTAGAGGTACAGCTGGATGCCGAAGTTGTCTGGCGACAGGCTGTCAGTGAGCAGTTACGGCAGACCGAGGAAAAGCTGCAAGGAAAAGCTGCATACTGCCCTCCAGGCGATAGAAGAGCGGTTTCCTGCAGGACGGTTACAGGAACTACTGACCAAGCTTCAAGCCCCAATTGCTACCCAGGGGGCGAAGATGCTGCATCACATCGTGCTGTTTTGGCAGGAGAAAGCGACTGAAATGGCAGGTAAAGATCCTGAGGAGCCAGCAGCAGAGCAGAACGCCAATGTTCTCTGGCTACAAATGCAAAAGGAGATATTCCACAACAAGGAACCCTCTCCCCCCTCCCTATTGGCTCCACAACACAGAACCCTCTCCCCCCCATTGGCCTTTTCCATACAGGTTAACCCCCCAGAAAATGGGGGACTATCCAGGAAGAAACAGCAACTGGAGGTACAGGGGAGGTCGTCTGACGGACCTACATGCTATTCGTTTGAGCCTGAACATGGAAGGCTCAAAACCATGTGAGTAAATCCTTTTTAACCCTATTACTCTCTTAGCCAAGGTGTTAATTACACCATCCTCTCTTTATTGCTTTCCATATGAGACTTAAGACCCAGAAGAATTGAGGAAACAGAGACCAGTGTGGAACACTGAGTTCTGCAAGAACTACCCACGCTTCACGACCAAGGACTCACTCTGGGAGTACCACACGGAAATCTGTGTATCACCCACTTGGAACTGACCTTCAAACTCTTTCTCACCCATCTTTTTCTCATTTTCAGGTATGTCCTGGGTGGCAAATATGTACTGTTAGATGTCTTGCCCAAGGACACTTACTGGAGAGGTGCTCTTGCTGGGATCGAACCTGTGTCTCCACAGTCTCTCTCCACGGTTATAGGGCAGTAATGTTACCTCTACTCCACCCAGCCGGTGCATTAAGGGTATTCTCATATACCGGACACATAGGCGGCAATTGCAGATACAGAGACGCTCTTTTAAACAGCATCTCTGTCAGATCTACAGCTTCCTCCATCTCATGCTATATGCAATTTGTACTCTCTTTGGAGTTTTATGATTGCTAAAAACGTTTTTGTCTTCTTTTCTCTAATTTTATTGTTAACTTAACACTCTCTATATGCACTAATTACAGTGGACACTAGATGGCACTATCACTCCATGAATGTTTCCAAAATGGCACTCTAGAATTATAATCATGCCAAGTTTTGAGTGGTGCATATACACGGTTTAAAAATATTTATTTATTTATTTACAAAGGATTTTACCAGGAAGGATACATTGAGATTTCTCTCGTTTTCAAGTATATCCTGGGTTCAAGAACATTGAGTGGTTACAGAAATACAAAATAGTAAAATGCAAGATATTAACACAAGACCAAATATACAGATTAACAGAAAAATAATTATGTAGGAAATAAAGTCATTATGTTACATGTTTACAGGTGCATTTCGTATTGAGGTATGTTAATAGGGAAGTCTTAAGGGACTTTAGACTGGGAGAAGATTTGATGGCGTCTGGGAGGTTATTCCATAATTGGGTACCGGCTGGGTGGAGTAGAGGTAATGTCACTGCTCTGCATGGAGAGAGCCTGTGGAGACATGGGTTCGATCCCAGCGACAAGACACCCAACGGTACATACTCGCCACCCAGGACATACTTGAAAACAAGAGAAATCTCAATGTATCCTTCCTGGTAAAATCCTTTCACAAAAAAAATAAAAAAATAAAAATTGTGGTGCTCTGTAGGAAAATGAGGATCAAGCCACTTTCTTTTTGTATTGTGGTATTGCAAGTAAGGTGATGGTCGTGAATCTGAGGTTATAGGATGAGGGAACTGCCCGGGGAAGCAGTCTATTCAGGTAGGGTGGTAGCTTCCCAGAAAAGCTCTTAAACACCAGGTTGGAAAGGTGAAGGGTGCGTCTAGATTCCAGCGACGGCCAGTTTAGTTCTTTTAACATGTCACAATGGTGGGTCATGTAGTTACATTGTAGCACAAAGCGACAGGATGAGTTATACAATGTAGTAAGTTTCTGGAGGTGTGTTTGCGGGGCGGCTGCATACACTACATCTCCGTATTCAATGGCCGGCATAAGCATTTGTTGTACAATCTGCTGTCTTTCTGCGGGGCTCAGGCAGGATTTGTTTCTGTACAGGGCACCTAGTTTGGGGTAGAGTTTAGATGAGAGTTTTTCGATGTGGGGGCCAAAGGATAGATTTGGGTCTAACCACATACCTAGATATTTGAGAGAAGTGACTGTGGTCAGTGTGTCATTTGATCTTGTCCCCACACATAGATGGGGTGTTTGCAATTTGTGTAGTTTAGGTGCTGTTCCAAAGAGCATTGTAACAGTTTTGTCAGTATTTAGAAAAAGTTTGTTATCTGCGATCCACTTTTCTACCCCTGTGAATTGTTCAGCTGTGGGAGATTTGGTTTGCTGGTATAGATTACAGTGTCGTCTATTAACTTCTTCGTGCAAAAGCGCACGCGCAGTGCTTTTTTGTTTGCGCGCAGCGTTAAACGTTAACGCGCGTAAATTAACGCTGGTATTACAATCCGAGCGCATTTTTTCATCCGTAAAAAGACGCGCAAAAACGCGTGCCCACTAATGCTGCATGCAGAAATCGGTGGGCAGACTGTTTTTTCACCCGATTCAGCCAATCAGAATTAAGAACCACAATTGTCTCCCGTTAAGTTTTTGCGCCTGTCAAAATCAATCTGAGTATATATGCTGCAGCAATAATACATGCATCCACAACTTCTACATTTTATTATTATTATTATTCTTTATTTATAAAGCGCCAGCATATTCCGCAGCGCTTGTTTGGGTATGTGTAGAATGTGTAACTATACTGTGCTGTATTTTTTTTCAGGCTGGTGTATTTGGGTTCTGCCAGGACGTTCAGATTTGCAGTTACCACCAGGTTTTAAAAGACGTTAAAATTATGCGCGCAAACGTTGTACGTTAAAATTTGCGCATAGATTTTAATACCATCCGCATACCAGCGCACAAACGCATTTGCACTCACAATGTTAAGTATAGGACGCGCGCAGTACATTACGCTCGCAAAAGGTTTGCGCAGGTTCTCCAGCGGTATACTTTAACGTGCATTTTTTTGCACGGACATTGTAATATGACGTTCTGCGCAAAGGGTTTTTCCCCTCGCGGTTTTGCGCACGCGTTAACGTTTGCGCGAAGAAGTTAATAGAGCCCATACTGTATATGGTAAACCATAGGCAGTGGCGTCGCAAGGTGAGGGCGGGGGGTGCGACCCGCACCAGATGACACCCGCTCTTAGGGTGACACCGTCACCCTAAGGGTGGGTGTCTCACCTTGCGACGCAGTGTTCGGCTCCCTGCGAGCGTCCGAAGCTATGGAGCTTCGGCGCTCGCCTGGGGGAACCACGTGACCAGCCGAGTTAGAAACATAGAAACATAGAAAAAATGTCGGCAGATAAGAACCTTTCGGCCCATCTAGTCTGCCCAATTACATGGATACTTTACCTGGATTTATCTTTTGTTTAGGATAGCCTTATGCCTATCCCATGCTTGCTTAAATTCAATTACTGTTTTGGCCTCTACGACTTCTACTGGAAGACTGTTCCATGTATCCACCACCCTCTCAGTAAAATAATGCTTCCTGATGTTACTTTTAAACCTTTGCCCCTCTAATCTAAGACTATGTCCTCTTGTTTTGCTACTTTGTTTCCTTTTAAATATACTCCCTTCCTCTACCTTGTGGATTCCCTTTACGTATTTAAATGTTTCTATCATATCTCCTCTGTCTCGTCTGATCTCGCGAGATCGCGGCTGGTCACGTGGCTCCCCCAGGCGAGCGCCCAAGCTCCATGCCGCCGGACGCTCAGAGGGAGCCGAACACGCGGCGGCGGCAGGAGGTGAGCTGGGGGCAGTATCCATGAGAGCTGTTGGGGCATATCCATGAGAGGAGCTGGGGCATATCCATGAGAGGAGCTGGGGCATATCCATGACAGCTGCTGGGGCATATCCATGAGAGGAGCTGGGGCATATCCATGAGAGCTGCTGGGGCATATCCATGAGAGGAGCTGGGGCATATCCATGAGAGCTGCTGGGGCATATCCATGAGCTGGGGGCAATATCCATGAGAGCTGCTGGGGCATATCCATGAGCTGGGGGCAATATCCATGAGAGCTGCTGGGGCATATCCATGAGAGCTGCTGGGGCATATCAATGAGAGGAGCTGGGGCATATCCATGAGAGGAGCTGGGGCATATCCATGAGAGCTGCTGGGGCATATCCATGAGAGGAGCTGGGGCATATCCGTGAGAGGAGCTGGGGCATATCCATGAGAGTTGCTGGGGCATATCCATGAGCTGGGGGCAATATCCATGAGAGCTCCTGGGGCATATCCATGAGAGCTGCTGGGGCATATCCATGAGAGCTCCTGGGGCATATCCATGAGAGCTGCTGGGGCATATCCATGAGAGCTGCTGGGGCATATCCATGTGAGCTGGGGCAGTATCCATGTGTGCTGGGGGCATATCCATGAGAGCTGGGGCAAAATCCATGTGTGAGCTGGTCTGGGGGCAATATATCCATGTGTGAGCTGGTCTGGGGCAATATATCCATGTGTGAGCTGGTCTGGGGCAATATATCCATATGTGAGCTGAGGCGCAATATATCCATATTTGAGTTGGGGCAATATATATCCATGGGTGAGCTGCTGGCGGCAATATATCCAGAGCTGCTGGGGGCAATATATATCCATGTGTGCTTTCACTGCCTTCGAACAGGCACCGTAGTTGCTGGCAGTTGGCAAAAATTTGTGTGAGCATATGAGAGAGCTCCACAGCAATAAACCTCACAGTAATGTGCGCTGTGTGTATGAGCATTCAGTGTTATATGGGAGTACTGATTTAGGAGTAAGAGTAGTTAAAAAAAATCTGTAAAACTCGGGGGGGGGTGACACCATAAGTTACCGCACCGGGTGACACCAACCCTAGTGACGCCACTGACCATAGGCATAATTAAACCATACCATATCAGACTTTAAGCTGCCCCGTGCCCACCTGCACTCTGTATCTACGCACATTGGGATACAGCAACACAAGTTATTGTGTCCACAGTCCACACACATAAATAGATGCGCCACAGAAGGCTTTCCAACCCATACTTTATCTTTCAGTAGCTGCAGAATACTACTCTCCTTTACCTCCTACACAAGCTGCATCACAATAACAAACAGACACTCCTCCTTATTCAGAGCACTTACACAGGGACATTCTTTCGGCAAGAGGAGATATACATAACAGCTGTGGATGGGACTGTGGTTTCCACCTGTGTGCCCCCTGGAGGCTGGGCAGTCTGCCCAGATCCCCAACTTGTGGTGGCAGCCATCTCAGAGGCGGAGGACCTCATTTTGTTAATGGAGGAGGAGCCTCAGGAGCAACCCACCACGGCCTCAGAGCTGACATCAAGACAGAGTGCTTCTGACCTCTGTCCCCAACCCCATGCACCTGATCAGGAGAGAATGGAGGACAGCCACATGTTAGTGAAACAATTACTCAATCAAAATTAGTTTAACCGGAGTTGGTCCAAAAACCACCACAGTTTGCTGAGAACTTGATAGTTGGGAAACTAGTGATTAAACACCAAGGGCCAAAGGCAAATTACATTCTTCAAGCAAAAATGCACGGTAAACGCGTGAATTTTTGCGCGGAGCGTCAAACGTTAACGCGCGTAAATCAACGCTGGAATTACAATCCTCGTGCATTTTTTCATCCGTCAAGCAATAACGCGCGTTAAACGGACGCGCACAAATGCTCGCGCAGTAAAGTTGCGCGCAGAAATCAGCGTGCGACTGTTTTTTTCACGCCATTCAGCCAATCAGAATTAGGAACCACAATTATCTCACGTTAAGTTTTTGCGCCTGTTAAAGTCAATCTGCAGCAATAATAAAAGCATTCCATTTTACTGCTTTGGTATGTGTAGAATGTGTAACTATACTTTGCAGATATTTTTTTTCGGGCTGGTGTATTTGGTTTTGGCCAGGTTGATAGAATTTGCCATTAACACTAGGGATGAGCTGTTCGGTTCGATCTGTTCGGAGTTCGCATCGAACATCGGCCGTTCGACAGTTCGTGAACTTCGAACTTTTTAGGACGTTCGCTAAAAGTTTGAAAAAAAAATTATTGAAAAAAGTATAAAAAAATGCTTAAAAAATACTAAAAAATCTAGAAATAAAGAGACTCTTTACTGCAGAATATTATAAGCAACAGTTTATTAGATATTGAATTAAAACGGGAATATTTTTAACATTGAAGCCTATGGGATAAAACATTCTTGTTACTAAAACATCAGGCAGACACGGCCCTCTAATCAGGCACTGTAGAGGGCAACCTGCAGGGGCCTCCCAAGGATCCCCTTGAGGAGCATGCGATGACAGAGCTGCGACTGTGCGGGCTAGCCGCCCGGGTGCATGTGGCAGAGACAGGCAGCACAGGGAGGGAGCCACTGCACCTGTGGCCACAGCAGACCCCCCCCCCCCACAACCAGGATCCAGGGAGCCCCCACTGACCACCAGGCTAAGGTAAGGCGACACATTTCTAAAAGAAAATCAAATCCGAGGACATTTTTAAATGTCCCCGGGAACATAAAATAAAACCTTTTTTTTTTCTTTCTCTACCTGGCTGAATGTATTTAATTATATATATTAGATACATTCAGCCAGGTAGAGGGGGTGGCATGTGGGCTGCGCGGGGTCTCAGGCAGTGGTTTGTTTTTTTTGTGTGTATATTTTTAGCAAATTGATAGGGGAAGGTAAGGGCAGGTATGATATATATATATAGATAGAAAATTCCTCGATGTTCCGCCACTCAGAGACTCTTTTTGTTGTAAAAATAAATTCCTTTATTGGATCATGGGTACGGCATCGCAGCATCATCGACGTTTCAGTCCCGTAGGACTTTCATCAGGACATATAAAAGGCATTCAAACACACACTCTATATATACATAAAAAAGTGTTAATCAACAATACATTACAGATAAGGCTAGGGTCAGACGAGCGTGATTTCTACGGACTCTACGTCCGTGCACACGGACGTACGTCAGTACGGAAGACGCAGTAGTGGCCACACAGTCTGTTTTTTTCACTGACATATATTTTGACGGATGTAGGAGGGAAAATAAATTAAAAAGCAAAACCATTTTGTCCGTGAATAATGCTGGACGTATAAATGCAGTCCGTCTGACCACGTTCCATCACTCACACACAAAGCTATGCAGACGTTGCGGACGCAGCGCACTTTGTGCGGCCGTTCTAGGGGTTGTACGTTCTTCCCTGCCTTGCGTCCGTGGGCCGCGGCCGTTGTGCGTCCGCAGTTCAGTGCGGACGTACTTCATGTGTCAGACTCCAATGGGCTTTCTGTCACGCTATCACGGACGTACTTTTAGGCGCAATCACGGACGTGAACACCACGCTCGTCTGACCCCAGCCTGAATCGAGGTAAGTATAGAGCCGGAGGTGTGAGAGCTACTCACCGGTCATTAAATCACAGCTGAGTGCCTAGTAACCACTTTATAAACCAATGGAGATATTAAATCCCCCTCATAAGGCTGAATAGATAAAGTTAATGACATTCAAAAAATGGCTACTGGCTCTCCACTAACGTGTTAAATCACTATACAAATTAAAAACAATAAAAATCAGAATGGAAACAGAGAACGTATCTTAACGAGAATGGAGAAAGCAATGCAAACTATTTTTTTCATTTAACCCCTTAGGGAAGATTGTGTCCAGTGTGAAAATCCAGAATGACTCTCTTTTTAATATTATATATCTATATTCTTATAAATATATATATCCAGACTTGTATTACACACACATTTTGGCAACTAATTGCCCCCCCCCCCCATTTGGTTGATCCCTCCAGAAGAAATGTTGAACCCGATAGAGCAGAGAATAAAATATATATATATTCTCTGCTCTGTCGGTTTCAACATTTCTTCTGGAGGGATCAGCCAAATGGGGGGGGGGGCGCACAATTAGTCAATTAGTTGAGATTGTCCACATTCCACACCCCCATGTGCGTATGTGTATATATGGTCTGAGGTCTGTGGGTGGGTGTATATATATATCTGCGGTGTTGATATATACGTATATGTCTGTGTGTGGTATCAATGCATCCCTACTCTATACCTGATGCTCTGTGTCCCTATAATATATATTATCAGGCGTTACCTTTTTTTTATATTTTTATACTATTCCTATTAAATTAACAGTAATTTTTGATGTACTTTATTCAGTAGAAACTTTTTTTGCCTATGTAACATGTGCTTTGTGAAAATAAAACGGTTTTGTGTGTACATTTTAATTTAGTTAGTGGATTCCTGTCCAGTGCGGTGAGAAGCAAACGTAATGTAGTGTAGACACGCTGCGAGGCGGAGCGGAGTGAAGTCAAGCCTGCAAAATGTTTGCTTCTCTTCACTACGCTGTGCGTCGCTACACGCTCAGTGTGTCTCTGCCTTTATTCCCGCATCGGTAGCTTACCGAATCAGTTTGTATACTGGTTACTGACCCTGCCTGTTCTGAGGACCCGATCTGTTGACGACTTTGCCTGCCATTTGACTATTCTCTCTGTGTATTCCCTGCCTGTTCTGTTTGCTTCCTGTTGCTACTGGTGTGCGCCGATTCTCACCATATACAGTAGCGCAGTACAAGTGCCTAAACATTGCTGACCCGGTTTTGTTATAGCTGCTGATGTAACTGAATAGATCGGGGATCTCTTCTGCATTACCAAAACCTCCTCCACTGCACTCTTCCACAATACCTCAGAGGGGTTACGGTGTGAAGGCACTTGCTGCCACCAAAGGCACAATATTTGGGTGCACTGCCACTGACGCCTATACCAGATTCATATAATTTTAATATTGGACCGCAGGGTCCAACCCTGCACTCTTCCACCATACCACAGAGGGGTTACGGTGTGATGGCACTGTTGCCGAAACTAAAGGCCCAATTTTAAAGCACCTATTGTTACTTTCATCCAAAGCCTGCATAAGTTTCACCATAATTTAGCCAAAAAATCACTAAACTTGTTCTGCGTGTCCTAAAATGTCTCCTCTTTTCATACAGACTGCCGCCCCAAGCAGTTGTTTATGAATAGATTAAAGGAAAAGCATTTACCGTCATTTGAAATGTAATTTTTTTGTTTTTAAATGTTTCTATACATCCTACAAATCCGCCACTTCACGGGCAGGTTATGGGGACCTCCTAGGCACGATATTTGAAGGAATTTTTTTTTTTATTCTTAACCTTTATTTCATGGAAAACTCACTGTTCCTTTAAAAACATTTTTTTAAAACTTTTTTTCCTTGTTTCCTGTCCCCCAGGGCACTACCCGGACCCCCATATACCTTTTATGGCAAATATCTTGCATATATGCCCTCTTGGAGGGCACTCTAAAATTCAAACTTTCGAGTCCCATTGACTTGCATTGAGTTCGGTTCGTGTTCGCATTCGAACTCAAACTTTTGAAATTGTTCGAGTTCGAATGCGAACCGAACACGGGGGTGTTCGGCTGATCCCTACTTACCAATATACAACCATCGCAAGCGTCCAGATAGATGCCTTTTTGTAGTGTCTTTTGGACCTCTGTATCTCCAGTGCCATATGTTCTACAGCAGGAGTCGGCAACCTTGGCCCTCCAAATGGCTTGGAACTACATTTGCTTGAGATTTTATCAACCGAAAGAGCAGCTGAGCATCCTGGGAGATGAATTTTCTAAAACATCTGGAGGGTCAAGGTTGTTGACCCCTTACCTGCAGGGTCATATGAGGGATCAATACAAAGGCCAGAGTACAGAATATCGGTTTATCCCTAAACTGAATCCCTTCTTTTGTGCTGTACCCTTCTGGTTTTCTGGTCAGGGCTGAAGAAAGGTTCAGAATTAATTCACACTCAGTTGATTATGCCATAAAGGTATGTAAAAAGGCATTTGTCGAGGGTTCAGGGGCAGGCAGAGACTGTTTTACAGAGCTCGATACTTCTGGACCTGTGGATACAGCGCCTGGCCAAGTCGCAACTGACATATGTACAAAAAGCGTTATGTGACTGTGACAGATATCTGTACCTCGACAGGGTCACATCTGTCAATGCCATTTCCTTGCAGGACCTCCGGTGTTCTACCCAGACAGACTCCCGTGCCTTCCTCTAGTCCTCAGACGAAGCTTAAGGAGACCGGGACACATAGAGAGTCTGCTAGCATCCCCCAGAAATAAGACAAGGCTGTAGATCTGAGGTCTTTTGGAATTAGAATGGAACTCTTTTAATCAGGGACATACACATACATTTATACGGTCACACATGGGACATTTACATAGACAACCCCCCTCTAGAAACTGTTGGGGGAACTAATCAGACTGAAACAGATAATTGAACAAACATTTACTTCTTGGAATGTGAAACCTTAGGTAGGCAGTTAAATTAAACATTGCGTAACATTCCTAAACAAGTCAAGACAATGGGAATCGGGATGATAACAGATTACAGACAGCAGATTTACAAACTATTCAAATATAAACAGCTAAACACATTCTTGAGACAAAGAGTAGATTGGCAGGTTAATCCTCAACAGATAGCAGATACACATGAACCAGACAATAACATTCTTGCATAATCAGATTATAGCAACATATTGCGCACTAGAGAGGGTAAGAAAATAATAAAGAACCTCAGGTCCTGCACCTCCCAAACACATGTCCATGTCCATGCACCCCAAGTCCAATGACGCACGTTACTTATAATTCAATAACGTCTCCAACAGTTTCATGATAAATGGAAATATATGTGCTTGAGTGTTTTTATGTACTCTAGCTAGGGATAACACATGGGATGTTGTATTCTGCACTTGCCGCTTTAGATACACTTCCAAAGTTACGCAAGTGTTCTGAATACGCTACCTCGGAGTAAATGCAATTTATAACACGTATTATACAGAGTAAATGCAATTTATATGACACGTATTATTCATACAGGGTACATAGACTGTGCATCAAAACAAAATTGATAGGTGCGTTGTCGCTCTCACACTGGATTCGGTGTGAAGCACATGGAAAGAATATGGAAAATAAAATGAAAAGAAAAAAGCAAGGGATATAGCTTGTTTTGAATGTCAGTGGAAGTAAAATCGTTTGATAATTCTCAGTTTCTGTTGTGCCTCCCACTAGTTATGAGGAGCACTGTAAACAGGGTTTTGTGTTTCGCCCCGCGTCTGGAAGAAGTACATTCATTCCTTGTCCTCTGTTGCCACCTTGTGGTCAAAAGGTGGTATCCAGATATGGTAAAGGAAATGGAAAGGGGGAGTTTGACTCTCTTCTTTCTTCTGCTTGAGCGGAACCTTAAGGAAAAAGGGGTAGAAACACCAGATGGTGCTTTATCGTTGGAGTAATATGGTGTAAGATAGACACGTGGTACACTCACATGATCCTGAGCCGGTGTAATAACCACGCTCACTCGATAATGCCCTTCTAGCCCGTAAAGGCGGCCAGATTCCCTTCTTTCCTGCTGCTGTTCGGTTCCTTGCCTCGGGTTCCTTATTACCTCTGTTGGGCTGGAGTCCTTGCGGGTGTTGTAGCTGGATCCTGCCTGGTGGAGGGATAAACCGGGCTTCCAAAGGAATCAGGACGCAGGGTATTGGGAAAAAAGGGTTTTTAATGAACAAAATAAAAATAACAGTATAATAAAACAAGTCTAACAACTTGGTAAAAAAAGGTCTGATAGGGGGGTCCAGGACGCGTTTCGCCAATACAGTGTGGCCTCTTCAGCTGGATGACCCCTCATAGACCTTGTCCTGCTTTTATACATAGTTTGGTAAAACTTTTTTACTTTCGTTTTCGAATTTGCCGCTTGTTGCGCCTGCGCGTCGCGGCAGGCGCTCTGTTCTCATTGGTTGGCGAGTCACATGGTCAGAGTCCTCCAATCAGGGAGTTGGTTTCGGTTCCTGCGTTGTTCCGGAATGCTACCGGCGCTGGGTTGGATCAAAGCTAGAGACTCCGCGTTTTTTCTCTACGCTTTCGGTTTAATGCGATCAGCAGTTGGCTAATTTGGTATGGGGTGGAATCCCATAGGTATTAGAGTCTTTTGTACAGTGGGATTTCACTGGTTTTGCAATAAACCCTTTCGGTCTGTTGAGATATTAGATAGGGAGAGGACAGATCTTGGACATATGGTGAAAAAATTGGTGAAAAAATTATTATTATAAACCTTCAGGTGGGGGTATTCGGACTTGCGAGATGGGGGGGGAGGGGGGGTGGTGATTGACCCGTGAGCTGGAGGCTGCAACTAGGTCTAGTGGAGGTGGAGAATCCTCCCTATAAATCGGGGGCACGCCTATTATGGTGAATTGGAAACATAATGGGCATCTATGGTGCCTGGGGCTGCTCATCTCCTAAGGCTGGGAGATGTATTCCATTGGGGAATAGGTATATGGCTTATTGGATGATACTGGTCAGGGATTGGCCCTCACCAGGTAAGAGGGACCTAAGTAGATATGAATTTTGCTTAAGAGTTGGGGTATATACTGGAATTTGTGTGTAGAGATGTTCCCTGTTTTTTGTGGGATCTGTTGGAGGCAAATGGGATTCAGGGTGCCCTTGTAGATGACGTAGTAGGGACTGTGTTAGTTCCAATGTTCAGGTAGGAGACTGGAATGTTTCAGAGGAAATGACATAATTCGAAGTCCATATTCAGGCCAGCGGGATGAAGTGTGTCGAATTCATACACACACTTCATCTCTTCTTGGCCTATCTTCCTAGCCATGTCTCCTCCTCTTTTATTGTTTCTGATCTTTTTGATTGCCATGAATTGTAGATTTCTTGGATTACAATTATGTGATTTCTTGAAATGTGCTGGGACGCTGTGTGATTCCATGCCTTTCTCAATATTCCTCACATGTTCCCTAATTCTAATTCCCAAAGCTCTTGTTGTTCTCCCGATGTACTTCAGCCCACATGGGCAAATGAGGAGGTAAATGACATTCGGGGTGAAGCATGTGAGGATATCTCTTATTTTCCATTTGCCTCTTCTGTTGTCAACGGTGGATATATGTCTTTTACTATTGCCCGTGCTTCTGCAGCTAATGCAGTTTCCACAGCCGAAGAAACCGGTATTCTGCTTAAATGGGTTATTCAGGTTTTGTGTTCTTTTGGCCGTATATTCGCTGGTAGTTATCTTGGATTTCAAGTTCTTTACTCCCCTGCAGATAATTCTCGGTTCTGGGGGTAGAATTTCTTGTAGTATGGGATCCTCACATAATATTGGCCAGAATTTTTTGATGATTTTCCTGAATTCTCTATCTTGCTGGCTGTAGGAAAAAATGATGGGCACGGTGGTGTAGTCGAGACTCTTGGTGATTTTGTTTTTATACTTGAGGCATTCTTTTCTATCCATAAGCGCGATTTCGTTCTTTGTCGATTCCAAACTGCTTTCGTCGTAACCTTTTTCTGAAAATTGTGTTTTCAGCCTGTCTGCTTGGATGTTAAAATCGCTCTCTTTTGAGCAGTTCCTTTTGATTCTTATATACTGGCTTTTTGGAATTCCTTCTAGCCACCTTTTGAGATGGCAGCTGTCCCTGTGTATATAGCTGTTTGTGTCTACTTTTTTGAAGTATGTCTTGGTGTACAGCTTGTTCCCTTCCGAGAAGATGGTTAAATCAAGGTAGTCTATAGTGTTTCGGTTCCATGTGCTTTCTAATTTGATATTGGGGTCTTTCATGTTGAGTTGGTTCAAAAATGGAACAAGTTCCTCCTCTCCTCCCTTCCAAATCATTAAAATGTCATCTATGTATCTTTGATATAAGATGATGTTGTCTTCCTTGTTTTCTGTAATATTTTCTTCCCAGGTACTCATATAGAGGTTAGCAAAGCTGGGAGCAAACCTCGTTCCCATGGCAGTCCCTTTCTTCTGAAGGTAGAATTCTTTGTTGAATGAAAAATAATTGTTCTCTAGTATCAGCTTAATTCCTTCCAGTATGAAATCTTTTTGCTCCGGGGGTATATCTGCTTCCCCCTCTAGATGTTTCTTTATTGATTCCATTCCCTCTTTATGTGGTATGTTGCTGTAGAGTGATTTTACATCGCAAGTTACCAAGATATAGTCTTCTTGCCATGATATCTTCTCTAATTCTTGTATGGCACTGAGGGTGTCCTTCAAGTGGTACTTGGTCTTCAGTACTATAGGCTGTAGTAGTTTATCTATGTACTCCGATACCCTGCTAGATATGGAGTCAATTCCAGAAATTATAGGTCTTCCCGGTGGGTTCTCTGGGTCCTTGTGTACCTTTGGAAGGTGGTAAAAGGTTGGCCTTTGGGGGTGTAGAATTTTCAGATACTTATGCTCCTTGTCGTTTAGGATACCGGCCATCTCCCCTTCGTCAAGGTATTGGTGAAATTTGGCTACTATGTCCTCTGTGGGGTCCTTCCTCAGTTTAATGTATGTTTCAGGATCGTTTAGTATCTTTAACGATTCTTCTTCATAACGTTCTGTGCTTAGGATGACGATACCGCCTCCCTTGTCCGCTGGTTTTATTGTGATGGAGTCATCTTCTCTAAGCTCATCTAGGGCTTCTCTCTCTTTCTTTGAGAGGTTGTTTTTCTTCCCGATTTTCATATTTTCCATCTCCCTTGTGACCATTTTATCAAATGTGGAAATTTCGGCTGATATCATAGACCTGGGGAAAAACTTTGATTTTTCCTTAAGATCCGTATGCTTGTAATACTGCATCTGCGACGTTCTTTCTAATGGGTTCTTTTGGAAATATTTTTTAAGACAAAGTTTTCGTTTGAACTTTTACAGTGCTCCTCATAACTAGTGGGAGGCACAACAGAAACTGAGAATTATCAAACGATTTTACTTCCACTGACATTCAAAACAAGTTATATCCCTTGCTTTTTTCTTTTCATTTTATTTTCCATATTCTTTCCATGTGCTTCACACCGAATCCAGTGTGAGAGCGACAACGCACCTATCAATTTTGTTTTGATGCACAGTCTATGTACCCTGTATGAATAATACGTGTCATATAAATTGCATTTACTCTGTATAATACGTGTTATAAATTGCATTTACTCCGAGGTAGCGTATTCAGAACACTTGCGTAACTTTGGAAGTGTATCTAAAGCGGCAAGTGCAGAATACAACATCCCATGTGTTATCCCTAGCTAGAGTACATAAAAACACTCAAGCACATATATTTCCATTTCCCCAGACAGGGAAACTACAAAGTGCAGCGCCAATCCAGGATCACCCCACCCTTTCTTTACATATATCTAGGTAGACCTAGGCACTACCATTGTATCCCAGGAAGGCAGCAGCACAATACCCCATCCGTTTTAATCCTAGAGACAGGCGCCGACTGTAGAATACCCAAACTTTCTCAGTTTCATGATAAAGTTCAACACATCCTTTGAGGATTTTTCTGTCAAAAGTAATTACAAAAAAGATGTGTTCACAATCGTTTTTTTTTGTTATGAGGTACAGCTATATAGCATCACTTGGCAAAAAATGTCAAACTGATTATGCTTCATATTCCAGTACAGAAAAATAGCCCATGACCCTCATGATGCTGTCTCTGACATCATAAAATTGTTGCTGTGAGTGTTCTTGAGTTGATAAATGATGATGCCATATTGCTTTGGGACGCTAGGTGGCAGCATACACTTGTCATGCTAAATATTGGGCCTTGGTCTAGATGTCTCTCATCCTTTCCAGGTCCGACACAATAATTTATATTATACAGCATGCTACCAGAATAGGAAGTGCATTGTCAAAAATGCAATTACAGAATACATATACCTGGCCATTTATCAACAGTTCCTAGTAAACACTGAGGGCCACACTACAATAGATGCGCTAACCACTAGGGACACTAGGGAGAAAAATCTGCGCCTGCAGGTTTATCCTTTGCACCCCTGTTTTAGCACGATATTACAATGCAGGTGCTTAAAAAGCTGCCTGCATTGTTATTGGGCGCTAAGCGTCGGGATGCGTGCGGCAGTGCTAAGCACCGCCGCGCGTATCCTCTCCATGGAGTTCATAGGACTCCACTGAAGCAGGCAGCGCCGGTCACATGACCCGGCAGGTCGGCGTAGTGATCCGCAGGGGGAGACTGCGGGACTTTTTCCCCCAGTCTCTCCCTACGTCCCGGCGGACAGAGGAGACGGTTGGAGCCGCGGTCCTTGACGCGGGATAGGAGGTGAGTATCTGAATTTTTGGGGGGGGGGAGTTACTGCTGGTGCTGAAGGATTCTTCCTCTGTGGATTGACAAAAAACTGATTTACCCAGAAATTAAACGTCTTTATTGTGCTGGGTTAAACAAGACCATTTTTAATGAAGCCCATTGGCTCAGACCTCATCAGGGAAAAGTATCATAGGGCACATCAGATAAAATGCTTTCACAGGAATCTGATGTATAAAGCAGCAATAGAAAGACCCAAGAATTTATTATTACAAGGATTTTAAGGAGGAGACACGTCTGTTTACTTCAAGCTATTTTGGAGAACTTGACCTTTTCTCATAACCTGACTGCGCCATCAGGAGAAGATTTGATTCGTACTGGTACAAAATAGAACCATTTATGTAAGAAAACCTCCAGTCAAAATGAACAGCGGGGAACGATATACCTTATAAGTACAAATTCACTCCCAAATTCTATGAAACAATGGCATGAGACACAGATTCATTTAATGGATTTCTCTCACTTTTTTAATTTTGTTTTCTTTTGGTTGCTTTTGCAAGACACTGTACTGAACAGATGAAACAGAGAATTATCATTTATGAAGAAATTAACATCAAAACCACTGCTGGAGAGTCCCAAGCATCCTGCCCTGGTATTCCCAAAACATAGCTTGGAGTTTCCTAATTGCTGCCTGGAATGATCTAATATTGTATAAAAAAAGCCTTAAAATAGTGAGGACCCTGCTTGTTATTTAAATAAAAAATACAGAAATAAACCCAATACATTCTGAAGGCCACCCCAAGCTCTCTTTCAGTAGAAGGGAGCATGTGGATGTAAGAGTATGTTTGTGTGGAAGGTCAAGTGTGCCCTGACATTTCATGCAAATTCCATAATCCAAGGCCCCTGTTTGAGTGAGGGCTTGGGCGATCACCTATTTCCCCTAATTATAAGGCTTCCTCTGATGTCCTTGTTGAACAGTAATATTAAGGACTGACCAAGCAGCTGGAGAGTGATGGTTACATATCAGCTACACTATAAGGGTTAGTCAATAAGCACCGAAAATTGCCACCGAATTGCACAGTGAATGTCACTGTACGTTGCAATTTCGTGGCAGAAAGCTGGCAATTCACCAAATATTGCCGAATTATCATGGAAATACATTGTAGTTTGCCTCAGATCGCCGCAATTCTATGTCCCATAGAGAAGTAATGGTTAATCTATTCAGAGACCGCCGAACTGCACCGAAGAGTTGTTAAAATGCCCAGATTTTCGGTGCTTCAGGTCGATAGGTTTAAACAGGCAAATCCCATAGGTTTCAATGTAAAGTAAAAAAAAACAAAAAAAACTCGTTATTATTTTTTTATTCAGCCATTTATTCTTTTCATTTGCAACAAAAGGTCAAATTATTTATTTCTTTGTTAGGCATTTTCCTGTTTTTTTTAGGCGAAACGTTTGTTTCCCATTTTTTTTATTTAAATGGCGTTTTTTTATACTCTGTAACATACCTTCTTATAATTTTTTATAGGACCTTTTTTATTATTATCATGCATTTTTATTATTATAAACGCCTTTCAAAAAATTGCTTTTTTTTTTTTCAACTGCTTCACGGGTATGTAGGCTGGGTCCTTGACAGACGACTAGAAGCCAGCGGATCCTCTGGTCATGCACATGCTCTCATGCCAACTCAACCCAGTTCTGTGTCGAATAGCCAACCCCAAATGAACAATCCGTCTCACTCCCATGCCACTCAGCCAAGCACATACAATCCTCCACACCATCCAAAAGGTATTTTTCTTGCTTCTCCCCAAAAGAAAGATACTGATACCTTTTATAACACAAATAATTGCACGTCTCAAAACCAGCCGTAAATGTAATCTGTAATTTTGCACAACCTTCACACTGAACGACTGTTCCATCGTGCATATCATGGACGCTTAGGTTTATATTTAGTTGCATAACAGATGCATTACGTGGATCGGTGCCAGGTAATGTCAGCCCTCATGGGCTACCATCAATCTATGATTTAAGGTCATTCTGGCTTCAGCATAGCTCTCCTTTAAAGGGGACTTTCCAGTCTTAAAAAATGAGCCAGATTTGTAAACGTAATGTATCCATTGCACAAACATCATATTCATAAAGTATCTATAGATTAAGGCTGCCCAATCCATCCACTGCATCTATATTCGTCCAACAACCGAGTCGGACGTGGTCGTCTGTATTCGTCCAACTAATCCCACAGCACAAAGGAGATTCAACCCTCATACACTGCCTCCTACTTCCATCAGACGACTTCGTGACTACATCAGACCAGCGACCTTTGCCATTCAAATCGGATTTGTTGGAAGAAGTCTAATGACCTGGTACAGCATACATGAAAAAAGATGGAATTGATATACGGTGCAGTTTGGGGATCTGCGGTGGCAGTGAAACTTGTCCCATAGAGAAGTAATGGTTAATCTATTCAGAGACACTGAACTGCACCGAGATATCAGTGAAATGCTCAGATTTTCAGTGGTTCAGTTTGACAGGATTAGACAGGGGAATCTCTTAGGATTCAATGTAAAACAATATTTAAATTTTTATAAAAAAATTATGAAACCGTTTAGTTTTTTTCTGCAGTCCGGCGGTGTTTGGACGGCCAGCCTAAAAATATGTATTAAAAGACTATTTAACCACTTGGCTGCAGAGGACACGCTCAGCGCGTCGTCTCGATCGCACTCAGAGTACGGGCGATGTGCTGAGTGAGTTGTCACAGTGCATCCAGCGATTGGCCGTTATTTCGGACGATCGCAGTGGGCTCTCAGTGCTGGCTGACATCTTAGATATCAGCCCCGCCTCCAGGACCCCAGCCAACGTACTGGCGTAATTGCGCCGGGAACGATGATGTCTGTTTCAGGCACCCCTCTCTCCCCCGCCAAAGCAGGGAGAGTGCTGAAGGGGATTGGGGGTCCTTTGGTCCCCTCTTTCTCCTCATCGCTAATGGCCAGAGAAGAAAGAGAGGCACCGTTAGAAAGGGCACAGTCTGTCCTTTCCAACGGTGCCTCTTTTAAACCCCATAAGGACTAGATCGCAATTTGGCGTCAATCAGCAACGGATCGCGGTCCTCTCCCAGAGGTGGCTGACAGCTTGGATGTCAGCCAAGCCTTCCTGGGTCTCCCCCACCTACTGACATCATCGCACATGGACACGATGTCGTCAGTGAGGGAGTTAACTCCTAGCGGCCACCTCTTTGTCAATGTGGCTGTGCCATAACTACTGGAGCTCCACCGTGTCCAGGAAGGGGCTCAGAGACGACTCATTCCTGTTCTTTGGAGGTTGAGTGCATCCCATGATGTTGTTTGGTCCCCGGCAGCAATTCTTTTCATAACAGCAGATGAATGGAATTGCTGTGAAAGCTGAGAGCTTAAATGGCAATGCACTGCACTGGTAATAGCTTCCAGCACGCAATGGTGGAGGTGGGGACTGAAACTGCCTTTCCTCGCAGAATTCAACATCTATAATGTATGGCCAAAGGAGGAACCACAAGTGTTAGAATTATACTCATGTACTCGGCACCCCCTGTTTTAAGGAGTAGGCGTGGAGTGATACTTACTGTTATTTATATACTTGTATATTTTGCATTAACAATACAGCTTATTTCATTCAATAAAACTGGACAATTCTTTTTCATGCGGTTATGTCAGGTGACTGTTGTCCTTTGATTTCATTACGAAACAAGCTAAAGGGACAATACAAGCTTTCTGAATTGCAACCAAGTATCCAGCGGATATGTGGTGCATTTATGAGTGTAAATAAAATATTCTTTTTTATATTGCGAAGAAAAAAAGACTGCCGGACAGTGACAACTGTGCTCTACAAAGTATACCGAAACCTGCAGGCAAAATACGGTTTTACAGTACCATCTGGGACTGTGAGCAGTCCCTGCAGATACCCAAGCTGTGCCTTACACTGGACGTTGCCATTACACACCCCGCTCCCTCCCCAGACATGCAAACACGAGAATATCAAGCTACCCTGACCCAGATGCTCTCGTGTAACATCAATAAATACCAGTGAATGTCAAGGAGGATGTTTGATACTTGTCTCAAGTGGGATGAAATCCAAAACAAGATACATTGCGTGGTTCATGGGGCATGCATAAAAGCATGAAGACGCAAATCTGTGATGTACTCTTTCTAGCTCAGTTTGGCAGCTTCACTGTTGCTGCACCAGATTTCTCACTTATGTTTCCTGTGACGTGCGTCACTTTGGACTTGGGGTACATAGGCCTAGAAATGTATTTGAGAGGTGTGGGCCTGATGTTTCATATTGTTTCCCTGCCCTTTCCTTTGTCAAAGCCACCCTATATCTACAATATTAGATGCAGGATGTTTATGTTTTCTGTACCCTATTCCCTGATGTCTCTGTTTTATTAATATTCCCTTATGTATTTATTGTGGAGTCTCCTGTGGTATAAACTGTGCTGTTTTTTCTTATGTGTATTTGTGAGTAATGGATTCCTTTGTCTGGCCATGCTTGCATCACCCTTCCCCCAGAAACTAACTTGAACCAGATCACTACTACCTGCTACTTCCTGATGATCCTTTGTTTCAATGCTGGGCGTGTTTGCATTGTCTTTAAATCTTCCCGCTGTGTGTTTCTCCCAATTGTAAAATGTAAATAGAGTCAGTTCCAGTTTGGATTTCACCCTGCAATCAGAATCAGTACTCCTTCGGATACTGGCGGTGAGGGGAGCATTCTTTCTGCTTCTGCACGTGGGCACAGGACCCCCCCACGTTACACTTCCCTTCTGTCGACCATATTTTAAGGCCCCTATAAATGGAATTATTTCACAAAGTGGAATACGTTTCCAGTCGCAATATGATGCCTCACCATTCTTGGATAGGAAATTTCTGAAACCACTCTTCATCTTACTTTCTCTGTCCATCCTTTCTCTAGGTATACAGATGGCACTCAATGCGCTCGTAGTGAAAGCCATTGGATTGGCTCAATGCTCAAGTGAGCATCCAGATCCTCCCACAGCTCTTGACGGCTGAAGCTTCAAGGGGCGCTGTGGCTGATGAAGGAGACCCGGTGGTGGAGAGAACATGATATTTTAGATTAAAAAAATGGGGAGCCCAGAAGTGATTAAGAAGGGTTAATTTTTAACCCGTTCAATTTATTTGTTTAAATTTTTTTATCCTAGAGCAAGGGTACTCAACCTCGGCCTTTCAGATTTTTTCAAACTACATCTCCCTTGATAATTAAGTGGTCATATAGACTAAAGTGGGGATCTCCAACTCCAATCTCCCAGACGTTTCTGAACTACACATCCCATGACTCTCTGGCCATTTATTGCATACAAAGAATTCTTGGAAATGTAGGCAAGCAACATCTGGGTGCCAAACTTTGACATCCCTGGACTAGAGGGACCCTTTCTGCCAAGATTCATTAAAGGTTGAGTGATGAGATACTGATGACTCATGGAAACCTGATACTTTACTAGACTATAGCGCATGTTCAAAAAGACCTAAAATAACGATCGGCTAATTGGCACCCCAGATCTTTTGGAACATCATATCCCATAATGCTCAGTCAACCTATTGAGTGTTTATATTGATGCCATTCCATGCGTACGACTTATGAAGATGACCTGGGGCAATAAAGTTCTCAAAATCAGGTTTCTAAAAAATGACAGGTAAGTTTACCTTGAAAATGTGTAACAATGATGTGGCGATGTGGATGAAAGACTCCCTAAATGGCCACAATCGTATTTCCCATGATAGCAGTGGTGTATCTTGGCCTATGCCGACAAGGCCTAGGGTGGCACTTTCCAGGGGGCGGCCGCCTCACTGCTCAGTGGGACCCGCCGCTCAGTGGAACCCATCACCGTTGGGATTCATTAATCCCCTGCCGCTGAGCGTTGCAAGACCTCCTCCATCACATGTACTGCTACTGTCTCTGCGCTGCAGCGCTGGGAGGAAATGATCATATAATAATCCAAAAGAATGGTACAATCCTTTTTCCTTTGCTGCTTGTCCAAAGGATCACCACAATCTCCTTGAAGTAAAAATACATTCAGAAAAAAAGGACAGCGCAGAGTGGTGTCAAGACCATAAAATCCGCCCACAGTGAAAAAGATCTTTCAGCATGAACTTCAAAAATCCAACAGCTTCTTTTCCACTTTAGACCTGGGAAAATTAGTAGCAACACATGGTGTAGTATATCTAAAAAATGTTACTATTTATTAAAAGACATAAAACAAATTCACAGATTCATAGAAACATAGAAAAATGTCGGCAGATAAGAACCTTTCGGCCCATCTAGTCTGCCCAATTAAATGGATACTTTACCTGGATTTATCTTTTGTTTAGGATAGCCTTATGCCTATCCCATGCCTGCTTAAATTCAATTACTGTTTTAGCATCTACCACTTCAACTGGAAGACTGTTCCATGTATCCACCACCCTCTCAGTAAAATAATGCTTCCTGATGTTACTTTTAAATCTTTGCCCCTCTAATCTAAGACTATGTCCTCTTGTTTTGCTACTTTGTTTCCTTTTAAATATACTCCCTTCCTCTACCTTGTGGATTCCCTTTACGTATTTAAATGTTTCTATCATATCTCCTCTGTCTCGTCTTTTTTCCAAGCTGTACATGTTAAGATCATTAAGCCTTTCCTGGTAACTTTTCTCCTTCAAGCCGTACACCATTTTAGTAGCCCTTCTCTGAACTCTCTCTAAGATGTCTATATCCTTCTGGAGATACGGTCTCCAGTACTGCACACAGTACTCCAAGTGAGGTCTCACCAGTGCTCTGTACAGTGGCATGAGCACTTCCCTTTTCCTACTGCTAATACCTCTCCCTACACAACCAAGCATTCTGCTAGCATTTCCTGCTGCTCTATTACATTGACTACTTACCCTTAGATCCTCTGAAATAATAACCCCTAAATCCCAACCCTCAGATGTTGAGGTTAGGACTGTATCAAATATTCTATATTCAGCCCTTGGGTTTTTACGTCCCAGGTGCATTATCTTGCACTTATCCACATTAAAACTCAATTGCCACAGCTCCCACCATTTGTTTAGTTTACCTAAATCATTTGTCATTTGGCTGATCCCTCCAGGAAAGTCAACCCTGTTGCAATTCTTTGTGTCATCCGTAAAAAGACATACTTTACCATTAATACCTCGCCAGCACATGCATATACACATTGGTCTCATAGACCCAGACCTCCCGATCTTTATCCGCACAAGGTCCACCAACCGTCCACCGGCCTAGGTTAGCCTCCTGGATCAATTCGGATGTTGTTACACCGGTCCAGATCCCAGAGTGGTCGCTCGACGCGTTTCGTGAGCCTCTCACTTCCTCAAGAGCATCATATAACATCACTTCCTCCCAGCATTCCACCATGATGCAGATGCACGTGCACAGCCGCGGAGAGAGCGGTGGCTTGCAGGTCCCAGTCCCCAGGCTCACTGAAGGTGAATTGAATGGGGGGGGAGGGGTGGATTGAAATGAAAAGAGGGGGTGAAATGAAAAGAGTGGGGGGTTGGGGTGAAATGAAAAGGGGGGTGAAGTGAAAAGAGTGGGGGTTTGGAATGAAAAAAGGGGGTTTGGAATTAAATGAAAAGTGTGGGGGTTCGAGGTGAAAAGAGTGGGGGGTTTGGAATGTAATGTAAAGAGTGGGGGGTTTGGAGTGAAAAGAAAAGAGTGGGGGTTGGGTGAAAAGAAAAGAATAGGGTTTAGAATGAAATGAAAAGGGGGTGAAATGAAAAGAGTGGGGGTATGGAATGAAATGAAAAGAGTGGGGGTATGGGATGAAAAGAAAGGGGTTGGGGTGAAAAGAAAAGAATGGGGGTTAGAATGAAATGAAAAGGGGGTGAAATGAAAAGAGTCGGGTTTCGAATAAAAGAGGGGGGTTTGGAATGAAATGAAAAGAGTGGGGGTATGGGATGAAAAGAAAGGGGTTGGGGTGAAAAGAAAAGAATGGGGGTTAGAATGAAATGAAAAAGGGGGTGAAATGAAAAGAGTCGGGTTTCGAATAAAAGAGGGGGGTTTGGAATGAAATGAAAAGAGTGGGGGTATGGGGTGAAAAGAAAGAGTGAGTGGGTTGTAATGAAATGAGAGGAGGAGTGAAATGAAAAAAGTGGGGGTTCAGAATGAAATGAAAAGGGGCCGTTTGGATTGAAATTAAAAGAGTTGGGGACATTTTGATTGAAATGAAGAGTGGGGGACGCATTTGGATTGAAATGAAAAGAGTGGAGTGGGACATTTTTGGATTGAAATAAAAAGAGTAGGGGCATTTGGATTGAAATTAAAAGAGTGGGGGCATTTGGATTGAAATGAGAGTTCTATTACTGTGTTGCTCTGTGATATGCTCATACACACCGCACATTTCTGTGGGTTTTATTGTTCAACCAATTAGAGTGGCTGTGATCCAGTATACTTGACATGCATGACTGATCTTTGTAAAAATGGTTGAATTTAAACATTTCATAATTTTATTTGATATCTCTTAAAATAATAGATACAACATTTGAAATGGTATACAAAATATACAAGTAGGCACTTGGTATCCACTTTTAATATACGGAGAGGAAGAGGCGGAGCTCTATGTAGAAAAGGTGGAGCATAAAGAGGAAGGGCAGGGTTTAACCAGGAAGAGGTGTGACCTTGACAGGAAGTGGTGCGTCAAATTTAAAGTAGGGGGTGCACGAGTTTGGTCAGGCCTAGGGCAGTGCAACACATAAATACACCGCTGCTTGATAGTCATTAGCAGTTGTTACAATGACTACTTTGCCACACTGGAAAATGCACAGAGAGCCCACCCAGTTATCTGGTTATTCCACATTTACAGCTATGTATCTCCACAACACGTCCCTCGTGAGGACGAGCTGGAGAGAAGCTGTGTAACTATGCTTTTCAGTAGCAGAGCACCAAAAGCCACCGCATGTATGAAGATTAAGGCATGTACTGTCCTTCTGCTAGTCATATGCCTCATTGATTCAGAGGGTGATCTGAACACGTTAGCAGTGTATTACATGACACGACGCAACTATTGTGCGCCTTGTGAACGGCTTCTTATTGCTACAGCTAATCTGCAGGGACACCCTTTAATCAATATGAAAATCCAGTTTATGGTTGCTGTTAAGTACGTGTCAGGGTAGACGAGCTATCTTTAGAGGTTTCTTGATGCACTCGGACAGCTGTGATCTGATTTCCTTAATAGGAATCTCTGTATTGTTATGAACTTAGCTATGTGCTGCTTTATATGTGATCATTCTCTGCCTTAAAGAAGTAACACGAAAGTCCTAATAAAAATTTTGAGTATTTATAATTTTTTTGTTACATATATACAGGGATATGCATGTCTAGAATTTTTTTCTTAAATTGACAGTTAAACACTTTTATACCTATAGACAAACAAGAATAAATCAATAAAAATGTGTACATTATTTTTATTTTTTGGCTTTAAACTCTGTCATTTCATCTTCTCCGGCGACGCCCCTCAGCTAGGAGTGAGTCTTCAGCTCTCACTTCCTGTATATTCCCCAGCACCTTCCCGCCCACTACTCAACCCATCAAAGCTTCACATGAACTAGCACAAGCAGTGCACGTGAAATCCTGTGCACGCTCAGGACCTCAGACTGGAGAGACTGAGGGACTGAATATTAGCTATCTCTGCAACTGTGAAAGCAAGACTCGCTCACAACTGACTCGCTCACAAACACACCCACTGACTCACTCGCTTGTGCTCTTTCATGGTTTACATAGTCACTGTCTCACTCAAGCTCTCACACAGTCACTTACCCTCGCATTCTCTCTTTTGTTCGAGCTCTCTCGCGCTGCGCATTTTCTTGCGCTTTCTCTGGGTTTTTTTACTGGCCCTCTGCTTTATCTTGCTGTTTTCTCTCTTCACTGTTTCTTGCTGCGTCTCTGTGCTTTTCTTTGTTGTCCCTCTCTCTGATGCCTCTTTTTCTCCCTGTTTGTATTTATTTATTTCCTTCCTTGTATCTGCAGTAACTGGGGGTGAAAAAGTTACAGATTGGAATAGCACTCAGCCCCACCCTCCCCTTCAGCTCACAGTGCAGGAGGGAGGAGGAGCAACTCAGTTGCACAAGCTCAGTGCGTTTTTATGCATCCCACAGAATTCACACTGATTGGTTAGCTCAGTGTGTCTCCTCAGGTGGACGTTGAAAAAGGCAAGAAAAAAAAGCAGGTTAAAATGATAAAATAATCATATTTACTTGCTTTTTATGCCTGCTGAATGAGACTACTGACCCATTCAAAAGGCTTTGCACATTTTTAAAAGCACACTAGCAAAGCATGTATCGCCCTTTAAGGAGAGAATTACTCGAATCTGTGCATCCCGTATTTCTACAGGCAGGTGAAGATGATCATCTCTGTAGATTTGATGAAGAACATGGAAAATGCACTAGGGTTTTATGGTTCACGTTACTGGTATGACCTCTAGAGTCCATAAGTTGCTCTATATTTAGGCAAAATAGGGTGTTGTCTAAGGCCTCACTCAATCAGGGGCCTCGGATGATGGAATGTCAGTGTGTACATGACTTTCCACACACATATACTCCCTGCCATGTTCACATGCTGCCATCTACACAGAGGTCTTGCAAAGCTTTTAAAATGGGTACATTTCTCTATATTAAAGGGACACCCTACTCGTCCTGACCATTTTATCTTTTTAAAACAGTCAGGATCTAAGGAGTGCTGCCCCTTCTTACCTCTCTCCAAGCTCCCCTGATAAGGCAGAATCGGGGTGTGAAGTGGAGGAGTCTTCTCCATCCCACCCAATGTCACTAGCAGCTGGTCATCAGTTTGGTCAAAGTGATGTCAGCATAGAGCATGCTGATGTCACCCTCTCAGAAACCACCTGCTGTAGCCAGCGATCACAGAGAGGGAGTGATGTATCTGTTCAACACATACACACAGCTCCCATTCATTGCTCTGCACAGGCGCTAAGGAACTCGTGTACGTAATGCTTGTCCCGTAGTGTAAGTCCCGTAGCGCTGCACAATTTTTGGTTCCACCGCCGCGCAAGTTGTATAGGAGCACGAATTGCGCAGAAAAGCTTCAGGGACTTCTGGGGTCGAGAGTACCTGAGCTGAAGAGGAGGAGCAGATGAGTAAGATCGCCTGAGAAAAAAAAATAATGGGGTAGACTAGAGACTGTCAGCGGCATCTGCCCAATTATTTAAGGGCAAAAAAGGTGGACTATTTATTTAATAGAGTATCTCTTTAAGAGGAGCCTCACACAGAGCCTTGGCATAGGCCTCACTAACTCTAGGGTCACCTCTGCTAGTGTCACTTAGAAGAACATTTTTTTTGGTCCAAGTACAAGTAGACCTCCTAGTGTTTATAAAGAAACTCAAATAAATCCAATTTCATATTCTAATTTACTATACCATAACCTTAGTTTGTGTATGGGCCGGCTGGTTAAAGTTTCTGTAATTGCAGGGGTAATGATTTAATGTCTTTATTAAATTATTGGTACTTTGACAGTATTGGGCGGCATGATCCACCCCAGTCTTCCACTGCTCGCCAGGAGCAATGACTGGGAAAAAAAATAGTTCAGTGTCCCTCCATGTCAACTCTTCCAGAGCTTACGGCAGGGACGCACCGGGCTCCATGGAGTCCAATGGACTCCAACAACCAATACTTTGTGTTTCGCAGAGAACTGCTGCTCGTATCACTGCACTTCTATTTTATTTCAAGGCCAAACGCCAATAAAGCGGCTGGAACAGAATAGGTGAGACCAAAGGGAGCTGGAAATCATCGAGCACCGATTTTTTTTCCCCTTACCGTTTCCCTTTTAGCGTCACCAGTGGAATAGGGTCCTAAGACCATCCGTCTTACACATAACCAATGGTCTGGTAAACTTGCCATTTCTGTGGACTTGCAGGGCTTTGGTAAGTTTACCAGAGCCTTGGTTATGTTTAGGTATAGTCCATAATCTGTATGCAATGTTTATTGCGGGGTGTGTATCATATGATGCCATATGATGATCACATGATAGCAGTGACCCCCGACCTATGAACTCAGCCGTCACCATAATGGATAGGGTCTGTGTATATAGTTGCTAGATCGGCCATGTTTTCCTGGACACATATTACTATGTCATACAGAGGGAAGCAAAGGGAAAAGTGCTGCCCTGCAACATGTATAATTCATATGCTGCAGGATGGAAATCAAGGCAGGTCACCTAGAATTCCTTTTAGCTCTCTTACCTGCAATGTATGGATTCTACATGCTGTGGGTGCCATTTTTCATGTACTGCCCATCATGAATAAATATGAATAAAGCATTACATGGCCGATCTGGTGACCATATCTGTGTATTTGTATAGAACGGTGACCTACGGGAGGCTGCGAGATTTTTGCAGAAGTCAATAGCCTATATAGTGTAGCGCTGTGTTTAAAAAGACTGTTCTGCTGCATTTACTTGCAATGGCCACCAGAGGGAGACAGAGACCATGGTAAGATTATGCTGGACAAACACAGAAGGCACTGAACTACATTTTCCATGATGCTTTGCGTGAGGACAGGAAGTGGGTGTGTAGGAAAGGAAAGGCATCAGCAGCCTCGTGGAAAGCATGCTCAGAGTGAGCTGGGAGCTTAAAGGAGAAGGAAGCAGGCAGAGCTGTTAAGGATCGTGACCAGGCCAGAGCGCAGGGGCTACCTCGCTGGTGCTGGGGGATCGGGACAGTGACCCTGCAGAGATCTGTCTATACCAAGCTGTGAGGTCTGAGGACAAGAAGCTGGTTCCGGCTGGACCCCGAGTTAGGAGAACCGCAGATCGATCTAACAGGGAATGCAGGCGGTGAGGTGGACATCTTGTGGCAGATACAGACAAGCAAGACAGCGGATCCGGTGACACAGAGAACCCCAGTCAAAATCGAGCGGAGTGACGTCCTGGGTCGAGGGG
This sequence comes from Leptobrachium leishanense, assembly GCA_009667805.1. Taxonomy (NCBI): domain Eukaryota; kingdom Metazoa; phylum Chordata; class Amphibia; order Anura; family Megophryidae; genus Leptobrachium; species Leptobrachium leishanense. The sequence continues at coordinate 422,239,011 of CM019064.1, read as the reverse complement.
AACACAGAGTATCTGGCGGATGGGTGAGAGGCCTCCCAGGCCGCAGTAGTAAAATAAAGAAACGCACGCTGCAGCATTGTTTAATTCCACAGGGCCCCAACTTGACTAGTCGAAGATTTGTTTGTTTTATTCACTGGCCAGTTGAATATTGTACCCGGGTACCAATACACACATACACATACATTCCTTGGGACATAACCTGTATGGGACTCACACTCCAACCACTAAGGGGGTTAAAAATACTTTTTTCCTTTTCCGCTGCGCGTTTCTCGCATTACGAAGTATTGTATTTCTTTTCCGCTGCGCGTTTCTCGCATTACGAAGTACTGTAAATATATATACGTATACCGTGTTACTCATTATATGCCAGTTTATTCAGTAAACCTTATAATTTATAAAATCCACGACGGTGCTGGAGTATATTTATTCCCTAGTGCGGGGAGACTGACCCGAGGTTCAAATTCAGCGGCTCCTCCGGGAGTGAGCGCTACAATAGATTCTGCAAAGAGAAAACAAACAAAAACAACAGGCAGGAGCAGGAGTGCCGTGGCTTCATGCATACAGAGATACACATATATCAATGAATACCTTTCTTTTTAGCCTGGGGTCAGACGAACGCAGTGCGAACACGCGTGCAGCCGCACTTTATCACAGCCGTAGTAGCAGCAAATGACGTCCAATGACAGGCAATATACGGTCGCACGAAAGTTCGGCCGGGCAATGCAAGCGACAAACAAAAGCATTTTTTCGAGAACGTGAAACCGCTAGTATTGACGTACAGAGTGCATTGCGTCCGCTAGCGGCGTGTGTGCGTGATTAGGAGACGTCAGACGCTGCTAATGTCCGGCAAACATAACGTCCAGACGCAAGAAGTGTTTTATTGATGATCCGTACAAAATCACGGACGAAAATGCGCATCGTATGACCGCTATCGCGTATTCCGTGAAAAAATACATCCATTCGTTCGAACGCACTTTTTCACGGACAACGCGAAAAATGCGTTCGTCTGACCCGAGCCTTATAGTGAGTAAAAATATCATGTAAAAAAAGCATGTGGAAGAATAACTGAGGAAACAGCTGTTATCTGGCATTGATGGCGACGGGCCTAGAATGTTCTATTCTTAGGTAAAGAAAATAGAGATTGATCGAGTTACACTGGGGCTGTCATCATAAGACCCTTTAAAATCAGTGCGAAATGGTGGAAGGTCAAAAAGCGCATTACTAGCATTCACACTGAAGTCAAATAGTTCTGTTTTGTTTTTTATTCAAGATTTTTATTTGAAAAGTACACAGTCCATACAATGACAGACAGCGTTACTTAGGACACCAGCATGAATCAACAAAGGTAATAAACAATAAAAATAATGAACACGATTCCAGGTACACACAGTATAACAATGGAAAAGCCCATCAGGTGTAAAGGGGGAGGGAAAGTGGGCAGAACAAACCAGGCAACCCGCACAGAGGAGGTGGCTTAGATCTCTGGGGGCCATCAGGGACGGTAGTTGAGGGGGTGAGGCAGGGAAATGCCACAGAACGTGACATTCCTGGCTCAGCCTGGCAGCCCAAGGGAAGTCCGGGGGTGTCACGGTCCTCGCTGGCAGTGGCGCAAAGGCAAATCCGACGCTGCCATGTCCTTAAATCGCCTGGGCAGTGCTTGTAAAATGCTGCATTATGCTGAATGACGTTTCCTGCCGCACCTGATCACCTGATCATTCACTTCCTTCTTAAGGGTGGAACGCCCTTTCCTGAATGCTTCTGCATTACCTGAAGTCACCAGTTCCCTGCTCCCACCGTGCTATGCACATCTCCTCCCTGAAGCTCCTGCCCCTCGCCTTATAACTCTGCTTCTGGTTATCCTGTGTACAAATTACTGCTTTGGACCTTGACCACGCTGTTGCCTGTTGCCTGCTGCCTGCCTCGACGCATGCATGAACTTTGACTACGCTATCTGGATTACCCCTTTGATACCTTGCTGTATCCACCTCATCATACTGCCTGGACTTTGCTCATCACATTCCCTGCTCCTCAGCCTCCTCCTTTGTTCTGTGTCATTGTCAGTAAGTGTCCTTTTGTTTTCCTCTGTAGTTGCTTGGTAGGTTTCTGCTACAGTCAGCTCTCTTCATGTCCTGAACCTCAGTTCCCATGTTTATTCCCATTCGGTTCCTGTTCTGTCCACCTGGTGTCTCCTATTCCGTGTCTAGTGCCTTTGTATGTCATTCCCTTTACTGCCAGCTACCATTGTTATACGTTATCCAATGTCCCCCGCTGTTGTTTCCTCATAATAAATATTACCTGTTTACCCCGTATTGCTGCCTCCGCTCCAATCTGTTACCGCATCCTGTACTCGATCTTGTCACCCCATGACAGGGGGCCATGGAAAGGGTCACAGGCCTGGGAGAAAGACAGCCAGAGCCATGGTTGCCGCCCAGGAGACTTACCCAGGGCAACAGAGTTTCCCGGACATACAAAACAAAAAAAAAGGTCCCTGTTCACAAGGTCCTTGTGCAACCTCAAGGATTGCAAAGATAGAGTCTGCCCGAGTGCCCAGAATACAAAAGGTCAGCAGAGAGGAAAAACTAAATGAGAAAATAAAAGGGCTAAACAAGGATGAAATGACCAAAATGCAAAACATGTAGGGAGTGTAATCAGGGCAATCAAAGGGAAAGTCTCGAAAAAAAAAAAATTGCAACGGACAATGTCTAACATAAAACAGAACAGGAACCACATGGAAAAAGACTAAAAAGAAGGGAACAGTTGAAAAAAGAAAAATGAGGGGGAGGGGATCAGTCAGCCAGGTTCCAGCGAGGCTCCACCGGTACAGCCAAACAAAAGCCCCAACCGGGATACAAGAGCCTGAGCCTCCACCAGGGTCCTCACCATGAGGGTCTTGCCATTGGTGGAAACCAGAAGGGAGCCTGAGGACCCCCATTGGTAGTGGATGCCATGCTGGTGAAGCAAGGTGATGGCGACCCCCTTTATAGCACCTTTGGGCCACAAGCATTAGGAAAGGTAAGTCTTGAAAAACAGTGATAGGACTGAAGGCATAAGTGACCTGAAAAGTAGCGCCAACAGCCATCAGGATCTGGGCATGAGTGGCCATATCCCTGGTCACCATGATAACATCATGAGGGGCTTTCCCGACATACTTGAGGAGCCCCTCACGGGCCACATTCTCAGGAAACACCCGGAGCTGCAGATTGCGCCGTCGGTGTTGGGATTCAACGGTTATCACCGCTGAGCCAAGACGGGAACTAGCTGTTGAACATCTGTGACCCAAACATCCACTGCCACCTGTGCCCTCTCCACCTCATAGCGTGAGCATCGACGGCGTCAATGTGGGATTGGAGAGCCTCTGAGGCAGAACGCACCTCCTGCAATCCTGATGCCAGAGGCCACGGAACTCATCCACCATGACCTTATACAGGTCAGCTGAAGTAAGCGGTTGCGTAGGCCGCTGCATCAGCGTGTTGCCCGCACCCGAAACAGAAGACGGAGGCCTGGAATTCTCATCAGATGTCTCAGAGTAAGTAGGGGCACCGCTGAGTCGGCTCCTTGCCCCACCATCTCGTCCCATACCATGCAACTGTCGGATGTCCAGGAGGTGAGAGCCCTCCACTTCCGCGTACTTCTTAGACTTCTTCCCCATGGAAGCAGGGGGTCGCCCCACAGGGCAAAAGAAAATGCAGAGTGGTTGGCGCGTAGGCCGCAAGATGGCTGCCACGTCAATAGGCCGCAGGGAGAGGAGGTCCAAATTCACTCAGAGAACCGTTGCTGTGGCTGGCGATCTGTGTCGGTGGGATCCCAGGTCAATCCTCTATCGAGCCGAGGAGAGGGTGCCGAATACAGTATGCAGGGCGATCACGAACACTTGATTTAAGGCGGCGCAGCACAGAGGACTGGCGTCCGCTCTTATCGGCGTCCAGACACGTCCCCCAAGCCGATTTGTGTAACCGTGAACAAAAAAATAAACAATAATCCCTCTGTCTGCGTAATATCTTTCATTGTTCTTCTGATTTATTCTGAATTTTTTGGGTTTTGTTTTAGGCTCAGGTCAGACGAACGCATTCTGTGCGGGCTGTGCGTCCATGCACAACGGACGTACTTTCTGACTGACGACAAGGTAGTGGCCACACGGTCCGTTTTTGTGACTGACTTTTTTGACTGATGTAGAAGGGAAAATAAATTTATATGAAAAACATTTTGTCCGTCAAAAATGCTGGACGTATAAATGCAGTCCGTCTGACTACGTTCCATCACTCACACACAAAGCTATGCGGACAATGCGGACGCAGCACACTCTGTGCGTCCGTTCTAGCGGATTTACGTTCTTGCCTAACCTGCGTCCGTTTGCCGCATCCCTTGTGCGTTCGCAGTTCGGTGCGGACTTACTTTGTGTGTGAGGCTCCAACGGTCATAATTATATGCTATAACGGACGTACAAATCTGCGCCAACACGGACGTGATCAGTGCGTTCGTCTGACACAGGCCTTAGACTTGAGAACTATCGGCATCATCCGCATGGTGATCTCCATTAAGTGTTGGGTGAGCGGTAACACCTACAGGGTTAGTCAAAGAAAGGTGAAACTCTGGGGAACTTTTGGAGTAGTGAAAATTCTAAGTCAAAATAGCCAAAGCAGAAAAATTCTCCCATTTATCTCACTTTCCTAATCAACTATTTTGACCTAGAATTTTCAATTCTCCAAAAGTTCTCCAGAGTTTCACCTGTCTCTGAATAACCATGCTAGACTAGACTTAAAATAAATCCTGTTTACAAAATGACGCAAACTCTTTTTTTTAATTATTTTTTTTTCATTTTTTTAACTCTGCTTATTCTATGAAAACAGTTATGTAACAGTCTCTTTTAGACTTTCCTGTATATAATACAAGGGACAATCTAGAACACAATAAAAAAAAATCATAAGGTAAAGCCCCCTTACACACAGATATTATTAATATCCCAATTGGCGACTCACAAACAGATGGAATTCCAGGCGTGTAATATCTCCACTCCTTTCACATGTAACCAAAGGATCCTCGCATTGAGTGGTCCTCAGAAGAAAAGAAAGAAACCATAGCGCAATTCATAATAGTCTCTTAAAAACCACATGATTTATTATGCTTACAAGATAAAACCAGAATAAGAAGCACATCAACAAAGGAAAAAACCCCTGTACAGAGTCAAAGTTCCAAAAGCCCACTGGCTGTGATCAAACCTCCAAGTGGCTGGACCCGTTCCCAGGGTACCACTCGATGCGTTTTGCCTGTTGGACTTCCTCAAGACCATGCATAACCTTTGTGATGCGCCACTACCAACTGTCCTTTTATTTCTTGTCAAGGGACAATTATCCCCAGGAGGCCAAACACAAAACTGGGAATGTCCGGGAACTGTTGGCAATTGAAAAATGTGTGTTCTTCCTTGAGATACACAGGGTAATTCAAAGAGAATCGAAAAGTCACTACACGTTCGGTGACTTTTCGTTCTCCTCAATTCGGTTCGATTTGGCGATCCCATTTCGACAACCCTGCGGTGTATTTAGCAAGCACCACAGGGTCCCCGAATTGCAGGGAAAAGTCACCGCAAACCCGTCGAAAACTCACCGCAAAACCCAGCGAATGTACACCGAAAACCCGCAAAAACATCTGGGTTAAACCAGCCGAAAACGCCGGAAAAACCCGAGCAGCAGCCGATCACACGCAGCGCAGCTGCCGGAAAAAGCCGACACCGCAGACGAATGGAGTGAAAAAAAATATAGTTTGCTTGAATGTTTGAAAAGTGAAACACTGTTTGCAAAGAAACTACTAAAAAAAATGTCTGAAATTTCGATATGAGGTACAGGGAATGATAATAAAAAGGGCTGTTACAGAAAAAAGAACAAACGTTTATAATTTTTTTTTAAAAATTGGAAAAACATTTTGGCAAAAAAATCCCGAAAAATGCTTAAAATATCCCAAAAACTCTATAGATTAAGAGACTTTTTACTGCAGAATATTATAATCAATGGTTTATTAGATATTGAATTAAAACAGGAATATTTTTAACATTGAAGCCTATGGGTTCGCCTGAATAAACCTGTCGAATGAAACCACCGAATGGCAGGGCAATTTGGCAACTTTTCACTGCTGGTCTGTGTTCTCTGAATAGCCAAAGCATTGCTTCTCTATGGGGATTTCACTGCCCTCGAACAGGCACCGAACAGGCACCGTATGTGCAGGCAATTCGCCAACGTTTGGCGAACTACCTGCTCTCTGTATTGCCAAATGGCCAAGAAAGGTAACCAAACGCTGATTTTCAGCGTTCGGTTCCCTTTCGGCAGCCATTCGGATCTCTTTGAATAATCCTGACAGAATTGAAAATTTAGGTGTTGATTTCACCAACCACTGGTTTATCAACAAAAGAATAAACTACATCTGTAACAAAATGAAGTATTTTTTCCAAGCACTGTCGATGACTCTTTAAAAGCAGTTATTTAGATAATATACACTGAGGGATAAAGTTATTCCATCCCCTGCTGATTTAGTACATTTGCCCACTGATAAAGAAATGATCAGTCTATAATTCTAATGGTAGGTTTATCTTATCAGTGAGAGACAGAATAACAACAAAAACATCCAGAAAAACGTATCTCAAAAAAATAGATTTGCATTTTAATGCGTGAAATAAGTATTTGACCCCTTCACAAAACATGACTTGGTACTTGGTGACAAATCCCTTGTTGGCAATCACAGAGGTAGCCGTTTCTTGTAGTTGGTGACCAGGTTTTCACACATCTCAGGAGGGATTTTGTCACACTACACTTTGCAGATCCTCTCCAAATCAGTAGGGTTTTGAGGCGGACATTTGGCAACTCGAACCTTCAGCTCCCTCCACAGATTTTCTATGGGATTAAAGTCTGGAGACTGGCTAGGCCACTCCAAGACCTTATTGTGCGTCTTCTTGAGGCATTCCTTTGGTGCCTTGGTCGTGTGTTTTGGGTCATTGTCATTCTGGAATACCCATCCACGACCCATTTTCAATGCCCTGGCTGAGAGAAGGAGGTTCTCACCCAAGATTTATTTATTTATTTATAAAGTATTTTACCAGGAAGGATACATTGAGATTTCTCTCGTTTTCAAGTATGTCTTGGGTTCAAGAACATTGAATTGTTACAGTCGTTACAGAAATACAAAGTAATAAAATGCAAGATATTAAAAACAAAACACAAATATACAGATTAACAGAGAATAAATATGTAGGATATAGTCACTATGTTACATGTTTACAGGTGCATTCTGTATTGAGGTATGTTAATTAGGGATGGGCCGAACACCCCCGTGTTCGGTTCGCATTCGAACTCGAACAATTTAAAAAGTTCAAATTCGAACGCAAACACGATTCGAACTCAATGCAAGTCAATGGGACTCGAACTTTCGATTTTTAGAGTGCCATCCAAGAGGGCATATATGCAAGATATTTGCCATAAAAGGTGTATGGGGGTTAAAAAGAAAAAATTACCCCTTCGACGGATGTCTGCCTGCCTAGCCCGGTAACTGACCCCACTGGACTGTCCTCTGTCCCAGGTTCTCGACGTTCCCTTCTATGCTGTGCACTCGAGTTATTTTGTCATTTTGTGAGTTTACCCCTTTATGAAGCATTCTGCGGACTGAGTTCTTTATTTTTACTTTTTGTGATCTAGTGGTGATTTCTGCTGAGACTTTAACCCCCCCTTTTTTTTTTTTTTCTTTTTTTTTTTCTTTTTTTTTTTTTTTCTTCTCTTCTCCTCACCTCCATTTTCTGTTACCCCCCCCCCACTCGGGGATGACTTTGTCGACTTTTGTTTGTAATTTCATGCAGTGTTTTTGGTGATTTCTTAGCTGAGCATGGCCTTTCGAGGACTCCTACCCCCTCCCTGTTTTTCTCCCCCTTTCCCCATAATTTTTTTTTCACACACCACCTTGTGCTGCAGACCTACTCCCCCCCTCCTTTTTTTTTTCTCTTTTTCTTTCTCTCTCTCTTCTTCTTTTGGCATTTGGGGCTAACTCGGGGTGTGCCATTGTGGCGGCCACCATGGCTCTGCCCGTCATACCTGGCCCTCGAGTACCCCGGCCTTGTGACCTGCACATTTCCATGGCCTCCTACGGTGAGGAGCGAGCCAGGAAAGTCACATATTTGGCCCTTGCCACCTAATAATTTTTTTTTTTTATTTTTTATTTTTTTTGTTCGTTCTGGAGCACTTCTTGGTATGTCTCCCCCCTCCCCGCCCTCCCATTTGATTTGATTTTATTACTTGCCACATAACTGCCTGATGATCCTGCGTGATCACTTTCTTTTATTTTACTTGGCTGATTGTAACGCTGTCATTCTTTCAAAATAAAAATTTTGAATACAAAAAAAAAAAAAAAAGTGGTTGAAAGATGAATCTATGCGGACATGCAACTTTGTTTATATACGAAAGTCATCTGAACTGAATAAAGTCCACAAAAAATGCATCTTACAAAAAAAAAAAAAAAAAGAAAAAATTACATTTCAAATGAAGGTAAATTTTTTCCTTTTAATCTTTTCATTAACAACTGCTTGGGGCGGCAGCCTGTATGAAAAGAGGAGACGTTTTAGGACACGCAGAACAAGTTTAATGATTTTTTTGGCTAAATTATGGTGAAACTTATGCAGGCTTTGGATGAAAGTAACAATAGGTGCTTTAAAATTGGGCCTTTAGTGTCGGCAATAGTGCCGTCACTCCGTAACCCCTCTGTGGTATTGTGGAAGAGTGCAGGGTTGGACCCTGCGGCCAAATATTAAAATGATACGAATCTGGTACAGACGTCAGTGCACCCAAATATTAGGCCTTTGGTGGCAGCAAGTGCCCTGATAGCTGGACTGTCAGTGACTGAGAAGACACGGATTACAATTCACAGAAATTAGCCTTTATTCACAGAAATGGGCCTTTAGTGTCGGCAACAGTGCCTTCACACCGTCCGTAACCCCTCTGAGGTATTGTGGAAGAGTGCAGTGGTGGAGGTTTTGGGAATGCAGAACAGATCCCCGATCTATTCAGTTACATCAGCATCAGGGGAGTGATAGCTGCTGATCCAGGACTGATTCATTTTTATAAATGTCAGCCGGTCTACAGAGTTGGTGAACAGATGCACTCTTTTGTCTGTGACAAAACCTCCAGCGGCACTGAACGTCCTTTCAGAAAGCATGCTGGATGAAGGGCAACCTAGTAGCTGCATAGCATATTGGCTAAATTCTGGCCAGTGATCCAATCTCAACACCCAGTAAGCCAGTGGATCATCTGCTGTAACGGTATCCAGGTCTGCCCTTGCCCCTAGGTAGTCCTGCACCATATGGTGAAGACGCTGGCAATGGGTGCCTACATTTGACGTCCCTGGGCGTCGAGGACTAAAAAAATTGGAAAAGGCATCAGTCAAGCGACCCCCTTCACCGCTCTTCCTCTGATCAACCGCAGCCTCAGAAGCACCTGTGTCATCACTTGGTAACCTACCAATGCCTGGAAAGGTGTTACACAAGTGTCGCTTTAGAGCGTCCTCAAGTTTTTTCACCCTGTCCTGTCCTCCCTCTGTGAGGGCAGGATGAGCTCTGCAACCTTACCCTTGTATCGTGGATCGAGAAGGGTTGCCAACCAGTAATGATCCCTCTCCTTGATATCACGAATCCTGGGATCCTTTAGCAGGCTTTGCAGGATAAGGGAGCCCATGCAGCATAGGTTGGAGGTGGCATTACCTTCAGAGTGTTCCTGGTCGCTGAGTATGACCGTATCGTGCACTACCTCCTCCCAGCCACGTACTAGTCCTTGGGTTCTGGGCACACAAACCCTCCCTTGAGGAATCCCCACCTTCAATGCCCCCACGACTTAAATATTCCTCCTCCTCCTCATCCTCCTCCTGTCTGATCTGAGGACCCGCAGGAATGCTGTCTGCATAAAGGCTGGGGCCTGCTCTGCCTCTAGTGCCACATCTATAATTCCCCACAGAGTGCGCTCCAGCAGGAACACTAAAGGAATTGTGTCACTGATGCATGCACTGTCCCTGCTCACCATCCTCGTTGCCTCCTCAAATGGTGACAGTACAGTGCATGTATCCTTGATCATCACCAGCCACTGCAGGGGGAAAAAAAAAACAAGTTGACCTGAACCTGTCCTTGTGCTGTACTCACACAGGTACTCATTAATGGCCCTCTGCTGCTTGTGCAGACGCTGCAGTATTGCCAATTTTGAGTTCCACCTGGTGGGCATGTCACAGATCAGACGGTTTGGGGGAAGGTGGAATTCTCTTTGAATTTCTGCAGGGCGAACACTTGCTGGGAATGACCGTCTGAAGTGGCTGCAGACTTTTCTGGTCTGGCTGAGAAACTCTGCCAACCCTGGGTATCTGGTTAGGAAACACTGTACCACCAGATTTAGGACGTGTGCTAGGCATGGTACATGGTACTTACCCAGGCGTAGGGCGGAGAGAAGGTTGCTACCATTATCACAGACGACCATTCCCAGCTGAAGCTGGCGTGGTGTTAACCATCTCTGCGACTGCCCCTGCAGAGCTGACAGAATTTCTGGCCCGGTGTGGCTCCTGTCCCCTAAACAAATCAGCTCAAGCACAGTATGGCATCTTTTTGCTTGAGCCATTGCGTATCCCCTGCCGCGCGTCGGTTTAACTGCCACTTTGTCAGAGACAGAGAAGGAGGAGGAAGAGGTGGTGGAGCAGACAGACCTCATATAAGCAGCTTTCTGGAGGCGTGGTGGATGAGCAAGCTCCAGCACAGAGACCCATCCTGGATCCCTCCCAGCTGCAAGCAGAGTTACCCAGTGTGCCGTGAAGGAAATGTAACAGCCCTGTCCATGCTTGCTGGACCATGTGTCTAAAATAATGTGCACCTTGCTGATAACTGCCTTTCCCAATGACTCCATAACATTGTCTTCCACGTGCTGGTATAGTGCTGGAATGGCCTTCCATGAAAAGAGCTGGCTTTTGGAACCTGCCACTGTGGTACAGCATATTCGGCAAATTCACGGAAGGAAGCAGAGTCCACCAGCTAGAAAGGCAGCAGCTGTAATGCGAGTAATTTTGCCAAGCTGGCATTTAGACTCTGTGCAAGAGGATGGTTGGGACTATATTTTTTCTTACGCTGCAGCAGCTGGGGCAACAAAATCTGACTGCATAAATCTGCAGCTGATGGAATGCTGTCACATTCTGAGGAAGTAGCAGGTAAAAGGTTGAGAAGCTGTGGATCCTTGTTGTGCCTGGGTGGGATGAACCCAGTTGGAAGATGCAAATCAGACGTCTCTGTCTCAAATCAGACGTTATAATATATAATAGGTATATTATTTTTTATGCTTTTAATTTTGATTTATCGCCCTTGAGAAAGTCTTAGGATGAAACGCGTTGGGCAGTTTGTTTTTATTCAATAAATTCTATTATTTTTAATTTATTTATATACCTTCCCAATTATTCATTTAATTAAGTCTTGGAGACGTCTGATTTGCATCTTCCAACTGGGTTCATCCCACCCAGGCACAACAAGGATCCACAGCTTCTCAACCTTTTACCTGCTGCTTTATCTTGAGGAGAGTGAGAATACCTCCACGAGGAGCGGATCAAACTTCAAAAGCTAAGTACCTTGTACCACACATTTTTCTACATTCTGAGGAAGTACCTGGTACACCCATTACTGTAGCATGATCCCTGTCAGTTGAGGTTGTAGGCAATGATATGGCAGGACATATAGTGGGGGTAGAGACAGATGAGGAGGAGGACCTATGCAAAGTGTTGTGCCAACGGGATGCGTGGCAGGTGGTCATATGTCGCTTCTAGCACATGGTACCCAAGCGTCTGATGTTTTTCCCACACTTGATCCTCTTCAGACATAGCTTACAAATAGCAATGCTGCAGTCTGCTGCACATGTCGTGAAGAACTCCCAGACAGCAGAGTTCCTGGACGTGTGCTTTGAGACAACAGCGCTCTGCACCTGAGCAGCTCTGACATCTGATGCCTTGGACTGGCTACGGTTGCTCATAGAGGATGTTGTACCTCGTTTTTGTTGTGCCTCCTCCTCACTTGACTCCTCTGTTCGATCAGGCACCCAGGTGGAGTCAGTGACCTCATCATCGTCATCACCCCCTATCTCCTCGTCACTGGAGCCAACATGGCAGTATGCTGCAGCTGCTGGGGGAACATGAGTGCCAGTTCTTTGTGTGTCACTGGCACGGCACTCCCTCTAGGCTGATTTTACTTCCTTCCTCAACCTCAGAGTTTGAATCAGAGCACTGGAGTTGCTGCGCATCCTCAAGCAGCATGTCACTGTCATTGTAGTCAAACAATTCAGCTGACTCCTCCGTGTATGATGGTGAGGCTACGGCAGGAGTGGCTGTGGACATGGAGGCTGAATTAGATGTTTTGGCAGCTGAGGTGGACTATAAAAACCACTACAAGCCTGGCTGGCAGAGGACTCGGAGGAAGAGGATGGCCTGGTTAGCCAATCCACCAAATCCTCTGTATGTTGCTGCTGCATAAGACGACCAGCACCAGTTACAAAGGACAAATGTGCCCCTGCAGAGGATGCACGACGTCCACAACGACCAGGGGCACAGCCTTCCAACACAGAGGCTGCTCACCCTCTTATCTGTATCTGGGAGCGTCTGCCTGTCCTTTTTGGTCTTTCTGACATGGTGAGTGATATATAGATTAAAGACAGGGGTCAAGTCCTGGGAAAAAAAGTGAGGGACCTCACCCACGAATTCCACAACCCCTATTACCCGAAGAAAAAATATATTTATCACGAGTATAGCAGTACGTGGTGATAACATTTTTATTGGGTTAACATTACATTTAAAAGACAAGCTTTCAAGAGTGTAACCTCTCCTCTTCAGGTCTGGAAACTATAATGATCAGTGAAAGGTATCACTACGTACAGGTATACTTGTGATTTTGGCAGCTGGACTAACACGTTATATATATAATATATATATATATCACATACATATATATATATCCAGGCACAGACCCCCCAGAATTATATACACAGGCACAGACCCCCCAGAATTATATACACAGCACTAAGCCCCAAGAATAATATGCACAGCACTGAGCCCCCAGAATAATAAACACAGCACTGAGCCCCAGAATAATATACACAGCACTGAGCCCCCAGAATAATATGCACAGCACTGAGCCCCCAGAATAATATACCCAGCACTGAGCCCCAAGAATAATATACACAGCACTGGACCACCAGAATAATATACACAGCACTGAGCCCCAGAATAATATACACAGCACTGAGCCCCCAGAATAATATACACAGCACTGAGCCCCCAGAATAATATACCCAGCACTGAGCCCCAAGAATAATATACACAGCACTGGACCCCCAGAATAATATACACAGCACTGAGCCCCCAGAATAATATACCCAGCACTGAGCATATATTTGCCCCCAGCAGCTCATGGATATATTTGCCCCCAGGAGCTCATGATTTATTTGCCCCCAGCTCATGGATATATTTACCCCAGCTCATGGATATATTTGCCCCAGCTCACATGGATATATTTGCCCCAGCTCACATGGATATATTTGCCCCCAGCAGCTCATGGATATATTTGCCCCAGCTCATGGATATATTTGCCCCCAGCAGCTCATGGATATATTTGCCCCCAAGCTCATGGATATATTTGCCCCCAGCTCATAGATATATTTGCCCCCAGCAGCTCATGGATATATTTGCCCCAGCTCATTGATATATTTGCCCCCAGCAGCTCATAGATATATTTGCCCCCAGCTCATGGATGTATTTGCCCCCAGCTCATGCATATATTTGCCCCCAGCAGCTCACGGATATATTTGCCCCCAGCAGCTCATGGATATATTTTCCCCCAGCTCATGGATATATTTGCCCACTGCAGCTCATGGATATATTTGCCCCCAGCAGCTCATGGATATATTTGCCCCCAGCTCATGGATATATTTGCCCCAGCTCATGGATATATTTGCCCCCAGCTCACATGGATATATTTGCCCCCAGCTCATGGATATATTTGCCCCAGCTCATCGATATATTTGCCCCAGCTCACCTCTCTGCCAGGTGCCAGGCCCGAAAAAATTTAGCTGCGAGATCGCGGCTGTCTGTTGGATAGATCACAGGCGAGCGGTCGTGCTTCATTCCAGCCACCGCTCGGAGGACGAACACGTGGTCGCTGGGCCGGCAGCTAATTTTTTGGACTCCGGCCACAGCGTGAACCTGCGGGAACGCCCTGATTAAAGATATAGAGAACTCTGATTCAACTATGTTATAAAGATTGGAGATATGCAGAACTCTGATTCAACTCTGGTATAAAGATTGGAGATATGCAGAACTCTGATTCAACTGTGTTATCTAGATTAAAGATATTCAGAACTCTGCTGTAAGTCAGCGATCTCACTGATATTTTCCCTGCAAGGCTGCCAATGTCCTCTACTCTCTCACTGATTCACTTCCTCTCCTGCAGGATGCAACACCCTGATAGTTGGCAAGACCCAGATTCAACTCTGAATAGATAAAGATACAGATGAACTCTGATTCAACTGTGGTATTCTATGGTATCTAGAATTAAAGATATACAGATTTTCCAGAACTCTGCTATAAGTCAGTGATACACCCTGATAGCTGGCAAGACACAGATTCAGATTTCAAGAACTCTTCTATAAGTCAATGATACACCCTGATAGCTGGCAAGACACAGATTCAAATTTCAAGAACTCTTCTATAAGTCAGTGATACACCCTGATAGCTGACAAGACACAGATACAAATTTCCAGAACTCTGATATAACTCAGTGATACACCCTGATAGCTGACAAGACACAGATACACATTTCCAGAACTCTGATATAACTCAGTGATACACCCTGATAGCTGGCAAGACACAGATTCAAATTTTCAGAACTCTGCTATAAGTCAGTGATAGAACAATCTCCTCTCTTCTCTGATTCACTCCCGCATCAAACACACGCTGGGGGGCTGCGGGGAAGCCTTATATAGTGTGCTGCGGGACTTAGCTCTGTGAGCCCATGATTGGGCAAAATTTGCCCAATCAGGACTCTGAGCCCTGATTGACATAGTCTTGCACCTGTCTTGCACCTGACCTGTGGTCAGGTGCAAGGTTGTAGCCAATTACAAGCTTCAGGCCAGTGAAAAAGTGCATTGTGGTCCATTGTGGTGCATTGTGGGCGAACACGCGGAAATGTTCGCTGTTCGGCGAACGGTCAAACGGCCAATGTTCGATACAAACTCACGTTCACATCGAACTGGCAGCCCATCCCTAATGTTAATAGGGAGCTCTTGAGTGACTTAAGACTGGGGGAAGATTTGAAGGCATCTGGGAAGTTATTCCATATTTGCAATGCTCTGTAGGAAAATGAGGATTGAGCCACTTTATTTTTGTATTGTGGTATTGCAAGTAAGATGCAGGTCTTGGATCAGAGGTTATAGGATGAGGGAATTGCTGGGGGAAGCAGCCTATTCAGGTAGGGTGGCAGCTTCCCAGAAAAGCTCTTAAACACCAGGGGCACTATTACATTCTTTGCGCAAAAATGCTTGCGCAGTGCTATTTTTTTTGCGCACAGCGTTAAATGTTAACGCACGTAAATTAACGCTGGTATTACAATCCAAGCGCATTTTTTTATCCGGCAAAAAATGCAAAAAAGTAGCACAAAAACGCGCGCGCATTAAAGCTGCGCACAGAAATCGGTGGGCGGACTGTTTTTTAACGCAATTCAGCCAATCTGAATTACGAACCACTATTGTCTCCCATTAGGTTTTTGCGCCTGTCAAAATCACTCTGAGTGTATATGCTGCAGCAATAATAAAAACACGCACAACTTATCAATTTTATTGTTTGGGTATGCGTAGAATGTGTAACTATACATTGCTGGGGGTTTTTTGGCTGGTGTATTTGGTTTCGGCCAGAACGTTCAGATTTGCGATACCACCAGATTTTCAAAGACATTAAAATTATGCGCGCAGACGTTGTCCGTTAAATTTTGCGCTAAGATTGTAATACCTTACGCGCACCAGTGTAAAATCATTTGCGCTCACAATGTTAAGTATAGGAAGCGCAAAGTACATTACGCTCGCAAAGGGTTCACGCAGGTCCACCCGCGTTATACGTTAACGCACATTTTTTGCGCGGACATTGTAATACAACGTTCTGCGCAAAGGGTTTTGTCCCTCGCGTTAATACGTTTTTGCGCAAGCGTTAACGTTTGCGCGAAGAATGTTATAGTGCCCCAGGTTGGAAAGGTGAAGGGTGCGTCTAGACTCCAGCGACGGCCAGTTTAGCTCTTTTAACATGTCACAATGGTGGGCTGTGTAGTTACATTGTAGCACAATGCGACAGAATGAGTTATACAATGTAGTAAGTTTCTGAAGGTGTGTTTGTGGGGCGGCTGCATACACAACTCTCCGTGTTCAATAGCCAGCATAAGCATTTGCTGTACAATCTGCTTTCTTACCGCGGGGCACAGGCAGGATTTGTTTCCGTACAGGGCACCTAGTTTCGGGTAAAGTTTAGATGAGTTTTTCGATGTGGGGGCCAAAGAATAGATTTGGGTCTAACCACATACCTAGATATTTGAGAGCAGTGACTGTGGTCAGCGAGCCGTTTGATTTTGATTCCAGCATCATCGATTACCACTGAGGAAGCCGTTGGGCACACGTCGCCCAGGCAAAACGCGTTCAGTATATGTTTTAATTGTTTTATTATTTGTTTGTGTTATTATGGGCATTTGGCCCATTTGGAAATAAAATCCGCTTTTTTAAATCGTCAATCTGAGGCATTGTCTTCAACCACTTGTGAGGCTTTTCCTAGGAGTTGTGCCTAATCGAAACAAACTACTGGGTGTTATCAAGAGAGCCCTGTTAGGCTCAGGAACACGTGAGTGGTTTTCAGCTACATGTATCCTAAAAGACTTTTTAATATTATGCACTATGATGCTGTTTTCTCCACTTTGAGGTTATCTGAAGACAGAACTTTCGATTGAAGCTAATGGGTGGGCCGTAAGAATTCAGCCCATAAGCGAGTGCATTAGAGCCAGGTTAGGCTCTCTAAAGTGTGAGTTTTATAATTCACCTTCTCTTGACCAATTTTTTTATGTATTAACTGTATTACGCTATATTTGTTATATTTTATATCGAGGTTTTCTGAATCCTGTCAAAGACAGATACAACGGTTTCTAAGCTAAGTAAAATTTTGTGTGCTTATGTGACCACGTTTATCACACTGGGAAGCGCCACACTCCTTTTATCTTTTTTTGATTATCTCCTTTGGTGGTGTCGATAATAGGGACGACACGTGTCGGTGTATTGGTGATCGTGTTGTCCTTCCCTCCTCTCTATACCACTACTCCATATATTGCGCCTTTACTCTAACTTTTTCCAACTTTCCTGCAAAAAGACAACAGAATAGGCTGAGAGTTTTTTAAAAAATGGCCCTGTAATAAAAATGCCTGCCTTCGTGTTTCTAATGCCAGTGTAATACTATATACTGTATATAATGCCTGCTTGTGTGTGTCTATAATGACAGTGTGTATATATTTAATGCCTGCTTGTGTGTCTCTATAATGCCAGTGTGTGTTTATATATATAATGCCTGCCTGTTTGTCTCTGTAATGCCAGTGTGTGTATATATACACACACACTGCCATTATAGAGACACACAGGCAGGCATTAAAAAATATATATATACGGTATATATATATACACACACATACTGGCATTATAGAGACACTCAGGCATTAAAAATATATATATATATACACACTGGCATTATAGAGACACACAGGCAGGCATTATATATATATATATAAATATAGCAACAATTATGGGAGCACTCGTGGACTTGTATAAAAACAAAAAACCTTTAGTGGTTACTCATTAAAAATCCTCAGACGTTTCGGCCCAGAAGCAAGCCTTAACCCTTTCGCTGCTGAGGCATTTCACGCCTCTGTGCTGAGCTCATTTTTACCTGTTTCGCTCATCGTGTTTAAACGCGTTTTAAAGCCTTATTTTAGTATATGACCCAGACATATTATATATCGTTCTTTCCGACAGGCTCGGCAGATTCATAATATATCATTATTATATGTATACGTCTTGCCCTGTCTGTATAATATAACAAAAAATGCAATAAGATTTGAATTTTCAATAATTTACAACGTGTAAAGTGTTTTTTTTCACATTTTAACATGCGAGCAATTGCGGTTATATCTCGTATGGGGTGCGCTTGTTAATAAAATTAGAAATGGGGTCTCGTTACATTTTTTTGGGGGAAAATTACGCGATTTTTAACAAACGCACCCCAAACAAAAATCGTTAGTGCAGCATCATTGTTCACATTATAATTGAAATGGGAACAATATTGCTGCATTAACAAAACAAAAAAAACTTGTTTATTTTATAATTTTTTTTAAATATTTTTAATTTTTATTTTTTAAAAAAAACTTTCTACATGGTCATGTTTGGTATCGTTGGAAAGGCCATGCTCTGGCCGATCCAACGATATCAAACATTAACCCCTAGCTGCCACGGATCGGGACATGGGGGTTCATTGGAACCCCTATCTCCACCATTGCAGGCAGCTATGGGTTAACTCCAGGACTGATGTCATCGTGCTATGCACGATGACGCCAGTCATCAGGGGGAGTTCCCGGAGGCTTAGCCGACATCCAAGATGTCGGCCAGCTCCGGGAGAGGATCATGATCCGGTGCTTTTCGGCGCCGAATCGAGATCCGGCTCCGCAGGGGTTAATGTCAGCCACCGTTTGGAAGGGCAGGCTGTGCCCTTCCAAACGGTGCCTGCCTTAACCTTCTGGCCCCCGGCGATCGGGAGGGAGAGAGGTCCAAAGGACCTCACCTCCTCCCTTTCAGGCGCCTCCTCCGCACTCGCCTGGGGAGCGCCTGAATTAGATGTCATCGCGCTGCCGCGATCACATCTAATGGCCCCGCCGGGGTCCCGGAGTGCCGGGCTGACTTCCAAGATATCAACCCACACCGGGGGGGCCAGCAATCGGCCGGAATCTCGGCCGATTGCTGCCTCCTGTGCTAGAACGCGCTCAGCGCGTCCATAGCATAGGAGGGGCACTTGGCAGGACGCGCTGAGCGTGTCCTTAGCAGCCAAGTGGTTAATCATGGATAAAAACAACAATGATAGCCTGTACTTTTATATTAGTAAGAGTTAAACTACTCACCAACCATGTACCGCGCCGCCTCCGACCTCGTCAACCCGATAGCCGGAAGTGACGTGTCGTTGCTGGCTCTGTGCGTCTGTACTAACGTGATTACGTTCTACTCGCGGTGAGCGAGTTTGATTGCCGTGGCAACCCACTTGGCTATGGTGCCTAGGCAAAAGCAATCCATGGGCAGGATTAATACAAATGGGTGTTAGCCCTCATTATGTACTAATCTCTCAATGTAGGCATAAATAGAGACCAAGAAACTACATATGACAATTCCTTGCCATTAAACGATACAAAAATATATAAAACATATTAGTTTAATAATATATAATAATATTTCCAAGAAAATATAAAGGTGTGAACATAAAAATGTGAAAAATCTTAATGTGAAAAAAATTCAATGTGAAGATTCTAAAAAAATGAAGGGATAGTGTCAATATATGTGAAATGTAAAAACAAATTCCAGAGTGTATGTGAGCTGTGACTGTGTAAAAAACAGTGTGTGTGTGTGTTGATGAGCGTATGTAGGTGTAATGATGAACTATGTGTGAAAAAGGTGAAAGTGCAATGTATAGCTGTGAAAAAATGTGTTGGTGATATGTGAATGTGATGCATGTGTAAGTGGTGGATAATATAAATGTATATGGTAAAGAATGGATAAAATGTGGAAAGTAGTGTTGTAGCTAGAAAAAGATATATATGGCAGGAATAAATATCTAACGACTGGAAAGAAAAGAGGTAAACGAGATGTACTCATTAAGTCTATGAGGGGAAAGAGTGTTCAAAGTCTCTGAAGAAGTAACTGTGAGCGATCCCTACCCTATTAAGGGGTGGCACATGGTCAATAGCAATAAATTTGAGAGTCGGTAATGGATTGTCACGGATCCCCCTGATTACCAAGATGGTGGTCCCTTTACGCAGACCGCTCACTACCCTTCCGATCCTTAGAGTGGTCGGCACGTCTAGACAGGCTACTAGGATGGTAGTACAGAGCACATACAACATACAAGGGGTGGTCTGGTGTGCTTGGGGTGCCACACGGACTGACCTCCGTACCAGAATAGAGGAGTGATACAAATGCCAGGGGTCGAGACACAGAATAATCGTTTTGCCAATGCCAGGGTTCGGTACACAGAGTAATCGTTTTGCCAATGCCAGGGTTCGGTACACAGAGTAATCGTTTTGCCAATGCCAGGGTTCGGTACACAGAATAATCGTTTTGCCAATGCCAGGGGTCGAGACACAGAATAATCGTTTTGCCAATGCCAGGGTTCGGTACACAGAATAATCGTTTTGCCAATGCCAGGGTTCGGTACACAGAATAATCGTTTTGCCAATGCCAGGGTTCGGTACACAGAATAATCGTTTTGCCAATAACACACAAGAGCTCTGCGGGAAGTAACTACCACGTCAGGGCACCAGTGAGAATGTGAAGCCGGGCTTTAAACTTTGCGGGTCCGCGTCATGCGCCTGGCCCCGCCCCCGGCGCCCCACGTGTGCGGAAGCGTTCCGCGATATCACTCGGCGCCTGGCCAGCGAGCAGCGAGGAAGCCGCTGCCAGGCGCCGGGGGTGTGCGGGGGCCACCGTCACAGAACCCCCCCCTCTACGGGCGGCCACTGGACGACCCCCAGGGGCACAGGGATGAGCCAAATAGAAGGCCTTCACCAAGCGAGGGGCATGAACCTCAGTAGCCGGAAGCCAAGAGCGGTCCTCCGGACCGTAACCCACCCAGTCCACTAAGTACTGAAGAGCCCCCCTAGAAACCCTGGCGTCCAGAATGGCCTTAACCTCAAACTCCTCCTCGCCCTCCACAGAGACCGGAGGAGGGGGGACATGGGCCCTGGTGTATCGATTACACAAAAGCGGTTTTAAAAGGCTCACGTGGAACACGTTGTGTATCCTGATATGGGAGGGCAGTGCCAAGGCATAGGAGACCGGGCTGAGTCGCCGCAGTATCTTGTAAGGGCCTATGTATCTGGGGGCTAGTTTCATCGATGGCACTAAGAGCTTAATGTTCCGCGAAGAAAGCCAAACCCTGTCCCCGACTTGATACACAGGTGCTGGTCTCCTACGTCTATCGGCCTTCGTTTTCTGGACAATACTGCTCCTCTCTAGTGCCTGTTTAACCCTCCTCCAGGTCTCAGTCAATGACGCCAAGTGCTCATCCAGAGCAGGAATCGCGGTATCAGGAAATGCAGAGGGAAGCACGGGAGGATCAAATCCGTAAACTGTGAAGAAAGGGGAATAACCACTGGCTTCACTCACGGCACTGTTTAGGGCGTACTCGGCCCAAGGTAGCAGGTCTGACCAATTATCCTGTCGTTCAGATATGAAACACCTGAGATATTTCTCAATATTTTGATTTGCCCTTTCTGCTGCCCCGTTCGTTTGGGGGTGATAGGCCGAGGAGAAGGACAGGTCTATTCCCACGTTCTTGCAGAACCCCCTCCAGAATCTGGAGACAAACTGGGTCCCCCTATCAGAAACAATCCCAAGAGGGATACCGTGTATGCGGACCACGTTGGCGACGAAAATGGGCACCAGCTCGGCTGCTGACGGTAGCTTCCGAAGAGGAACATAGTGACCCATTTTGGAAAAGCGATCTATAATCGTGAGTATAACAGTATTCCCTCTGGACTCGGGTAACTCTACTATAAAATCCATGGCTATCTGCGACCATGGTCGTTCGGGAATAGGCAGGGGCTGGAGTAAACCAATGGGCGCTGTCTTAGGACTTTTATTTCTTGTGCACACCTCGCATACGGCTATGTAATCTTTAATATCCCGGCGCATCGTGGGCCACCATAGCAGTTTTTGGATGCTAGCCACCGTTTTGGTGATCCCCATGTGTCCAGAGGTTTTATTGTCATGGTAAATTTTAAGGACTTCTTTTCTCTCCTTCTCAGGTACAAAGAGCTTCGCGGGAGGCCTCCCCCCGGAGCCTTATCTTGGATAGTCTGCAATCGAATCATCAGAGGGGATGAGACACTGATCGTGGTAGAGGCTATAATCCTTTCCTGAGGTACAATGGGATGTTGATCCTGAACGTTATGTTCATAGGATTCGTACTGTCTAGATAACGCATCTGCTTTAATGTTTCTTGACCCAGGTCTATATGTGAGGACAAAATTAAAGCTTGAAAGGAATAATGACCATCTCGCTTGTCTGGCATTCAACCGTTTAGCGTCACCAATGTACGTGAGATTCTTATGATCGGTAATGATGACAATGGGGTCCCTAGACCCCTCCAATAAGTATCTCCACTCCGTCAAGGCTGCGATAACTGCTAACAACTCTCTGTTTCCGATATCATAGTTCCTCTCTGCCGGGGACAACTTTCGGGAATAGAAGCCGCATGGATGCAAGGGTTTGTCGGGTGCCTCCCTTTGGGACAAGACTGCGCCAAGACCTAGCTCGGAGGCGTCAACTTCAACTTGAAAAGGCAGAGCCGGATCAGGATGTCGGAGAACAGGGGCAGTCGTGAATGCCTGTTTGAGGACCTCGAAGGCTTGCCTGGCCTGGGGTGTCCATTTCTGATTCCCCACCCCTTTCTTAGTCATGGCCGTGAGAGGAGCTACCAAGGCCGAAAAGTCTTTGATGAACCTTCGATAATAGTTGGTAAAACCTAGAAACCTCTGGATGGCTTTAAGACCTTGGGGTAGGGGCCAGTCGAGGATTGCCGACAATTTACCAGGATCCATCTGAAACCCCTCAGGGGTTATGATATACCCAAGGAAGTGCACCATCTCTATATCAAATAGGCACTTTTCTAATTTGCAGTATAAGCCGGCCTTCAATAGTCTCCTTAACACTTGTTGCACATGGGCGTGATGGGTCTCCTTATCTGGAGAGTATATCAGGATGTCATCGAGATACACTATGACGAATGTTTGCAGAAAACCCTTAGGGTGTCATTTATGAGATCCTGAAACACAGCTGGCGCATTACATAACCCAAAGGGCATCACCAGGTATTCGTAATGCCCGCTACGCGTATTAAAAGCCGTCTTCCACTCGTGCCCCTTTTTCACCCTTATCAGATTGTAGGCCCCGCGTAAATCGAGCTTCGTGTATATACGGGCCCCTTTCAGTCGGTCGAACAACTCTGTTATAAGGGGGATAGGATATGCATTTCTTATGGTTATTCTGTTTAAACCTCTATAATCTATGCATGGTCGCAAGTCTCCCTCTTTTTTGGAGACGAAAAAGAAACCAGCTCCTGCTGGGGAGGAGGACCGTCTAATGAATCCACGCTCAAGATTCTCTTTTATATATTCCTCCATAATATCGTTCTCCTTTTGCGACAAGGGGTATACATGTCCTCTGGGAGGCATAGTACCGGGGAGTAACTCTATGGCACAGTCATACGGGCGATGTGGTGGTAAAACCTCAGTCCTGGCCTTCGAAAAAACCTCCTTAAATGCCTGATAACAGTCAGGGACTACTGTGGATAAAGGAGGTGCTGTGGCGATATTAAGGCTACCAATAACGGTGACTCTGCCCATGCATTTCAACTGGCAACTGGGACCCCAACATTTTATGTCTCTCTGGACCCAATCAATCACCGGGTTATGCTTAGTCAACCATGGAAACCCTAGGACGACGGGGCATGAGGGAGAGTCAATAATCTGGAACCGTATGGTTTCCTGGTGCAAAACCCCTGTTTTCATGCATACCTCTATGGTGTCGTGGGTGATATGGGGACATGACAAGGGTTTCCCGTCTATGGCCTCCACCAGTAGAGGTCTTTCTTTGAGAACTAGAGGCATGAGGTTCTTGGAGGCAAACACCCTATCCATAAAGTTGCCTGAGGCTCCAGAGTCTAGGAACGCCTCAGTCTCGAGGTGTACCCCCTCCCAGGTTAAGGAGATGGGCACCAGAATCCGGGTTTTTTTTTTTTCGTTATCGACAAAGGAGGCATAGAGCGAACCGATTACCTGGCTAGTAGGTGTTCTCTGGCCCGGCTTGCCAGTGTCACCCCTGCCACCCTGGGTCTTTGAGGACATTGAAGACGAAAATGCCCTGCCCCGGCACAGTAGAAACAGAGCCCCCTTTCCCTTCTGTAAGTTCTCTCAGCCTCTGAAATACCTGTTCTACCTATCTGCATAGGTTCCACGACCGGTAGATCGGTTCTTACTGGCTCTGGAGTACCTGACGTATTGGTGTGTCTGGGTACCAAGGGTAAAGGAGGCAAAACCCTTCTGGGTCTGTCTCTAGAATGCCTCCTGTCCCTAATTTGGTCGTCCATGGCAATACAGAAATCAACCAAATGGTCCAGATGTTCTGGCAACTTCAAGGGAGCCAGCTCAAACATCAAGGCCTCGTTCAGGCCTTCGGTAAATGCCAAGGTTAGAACGTCGTTAGGCCAGTGTACCTCAGAAGTCAAGGTCTTAAATTCTATAGCATAGTCGGAGACTCTCCTATTACCTTGCTTAATGTGGAATAAGGACCTGCCTGCATTGGTGGCCCTTCTAGAGGGATCAAACGTACGTTTTAGTTCAGAGGTAAAGCCCTCATAGTCATATATGACGGGCTTTTTGTTTTCCCACAATGGCGTGGCCCACAGTAACGCTTTATCAGTTAAATGGTTAATTAGGTAGCCTACTTTGGCCTTATCGGATACACAGGACCCTGGATTGTTCTCGAATAGAATCTCTAGTTGGGTCAAAAAACCCCGACACAGGTTAGGCGTACCATCATAGCGTACGGGCGCCTTCATACTGAGCCTACACCCCTCGGGTGAGGCCGAACTGGCCCTAGGTACTACTGGTTCTGGAGGACTTGCAGCACCAGTAGTGGATCGATTCAACAGGGTTTGCAGGGCAAGAGCAATTTGGTCCATCCTGTGGTCCTGCTCTTCTTGTCGGGCTGCAATTCTTGTCAACTGAGATGAGAGGTCTGCGGGATCCATTGGCCCTGACGTAATGTCACGGATCCCCCTGATTACCAAGATGGTGGTCCCTTTACGCAGACCGCTCACTACCCTTCCGATCCTTAGAGTGGTCGGCACGTCTAGACAGGCTACTAGGATGGTAGTACAGAGCACATACAACATACAAGGGGTGGTCTGGTGTGCTTGGGGTGCCACACACGGACTGACCTCCGTACCAGAATAGAGGAGTGATACAAATGCCAGGGGTCGAGACACACAATAATCGTTTTGCCAAGGCCAGGGTTCGGTACACAGAGTAATCGTTTTGCCAATGCCAGGGTTCGGTACACAGAGTAATCGTTTTGCCAATGCCAGGGTTCGGTACACAGAATAATCGTTTTGCCAATGCCAGGGGTCGAGACACAGAATAATCGTTTTGCCAATGCCAGGGTTCGGTACACAGAATAATATCGTTTTGCCAATGCCAGGGTTCGGTACACAGAAGAATCAATCGTTTTGCCAATGCCAGGGTTCGGTACACAGAATAATCGTTTTGCCAATAACACACAAGAGCTCTGCGGGAAGTAACTACCACGTCAGGGCACCAGTGAGAATGTGAAGCCGGGCTTTAAACTTTGCGGGTCCGCGTCATGCGCCTGGCCCCGCCCCCGGCGCCCGTGTGCGGAAGCGTTCCGCGATATCACTCGGCGCCTGGCCAGCGAGCAGCGAGGAAGCCGCTGCCAGGCGCCGGGGGTGTGCGGGGGCCACCGTCACATGGATGTCTTGGTGCCAGGAAGTTTGCTACCGGTTTATCCATGTATCCATCACGGTATGCCGTGTTGATGGCCGATCTATGTCCCCTAATTCGATCTCGAAGTGTCAAATCTGTTTTGCCTACATAAGACAGTCCGCGCGCGCAAGTGATTAAATATATGACATGTTCAGTTAAGCAAGAGATACGGTGTCTGATGCTGAATCTCTTTCTGGTGGAAGGATAAACAAAAGTTGTACCTGGTATCATGTGTCTACAAGTGACACAATCTAGGCATCGGAAGCAACCCTTTTTCTGTAAATAATCCGCTGGTCATACGAATGTATTGGACCTGTATTAACTAATAAATCCCTAAGATTTTTGGTACGCCAAAAGCTGATGAGTGGCAGAGCCTGGAATTGCAAGGGAAGAGTACGATCATACTAAAACATATGCCAGTGTTTGCGAATTTGAGTAGCCATTTCAGTACCCTTCGAATGATAAGTGAGGGGTACCACAATTCTAGAGGGCTGTTGTGATATATCATCTTTAGGGTGTTTTGACCTATTCCTTGCTCTTTGTAGTGCTTTCTGTAGGATGCCAAAGGAATATCCTCTTTGTAAAAATTTCTCAGTCATTTCAGTAAGCTGTGTTTCGCATCGTTGTTAATCGGAGTTGTACTGCAAAACTCTCAGATACTGAGAGATGGGTAAAGAGTTTTTTAAATGCTTAGGATGGAAGCTGCTTACCAATAACGAGTTTCTGTCGGTTTCCTTTCGGTACAGTGTGTAACCCAATTTTCGTCCTTCCCGAATGACTTGTACATCTAAGAAGCAAATCTTTTGCATAATCTTTGCTTGAGTGCTGAACAAGTGAACTCTCTATGTGTCATTTGCATATCCTACCCAGAATTCCTTGCTGCATATGGGGAACGTGGCACACGAGCTTTGGGATGCAATTCTTTGAATTGCTATGATGTGCAAGTGAATTGGCTTCTGCAATAATAAACACACTATATATATACACACACACACACTGGAATAATGTAGAGTTTTATTGCTGTGGAGCTCTGTGATTTGCTCATACACACCTCACATTACTGTGAGTTTTATTGCTGTGGAGCTCTGTGATATGCTCATACACACCGCACATTGTTATGAGTTTTATTCCTGTGGAGCTCTGTGATACGGTCATACACACTGCACATTACTGGGAACTTTATTGCTGTGTCCCTGCTCGGTGCCTATTTGGCTCCATGTAGGGACTTCATAGTAGGGGTAATTCACAAACCCCCGAATATCACAATAATGAATTTCACCATTTGGGTTGTGGATATGACAGGGGGTGTGGCTACCTCTTTTGCATCAATTCAGGTTTAATTCTTAGGAACTGACCCTTGGTAACATTTCTAAGCCAGGGGGTATGATGCCAACTATCCATATCAATAAAACTATTAATATCCACCTGTTTAAAATGGGTCCTAGTGGCAAAAGTATAATCTCTAATAAAAATTTCAAAATCCAAATAATTGACCTTAGTATCACTAATATCGCTGGTGAGTAATATGCCCCAAGAATTAGAATTGAGATAATTTAGGAATGAATCCAAAGATGGACGATCACCTCTCCATATTACACAAATATCGTCTATATAACAGCGATAGAGGACCAGGCTCGCACCCCAGGAATGACCAGAATAGACAAAATGATCTTCCAAATAAGACATAAAAAGATTTGCATAACTGGGGGCGAACCTGGTCCCCATCGTCATACCCTTCCGCTGTAAATAAATTTCTTTCAAACCAAAAACTTTTTTCTTTAAAATAAGATCAATACCTTCTAAAATAAATTCTACTTGAGATGGGGGAATTGATTAGATGATTCCATGAAGTATCTCACAACTTCACATCCCCTCTCGTGCTCAATAACCATATAAAGACTACTAACGTCACATGAAACATAAACATCCCCTCTGACCAAACCAAATCTATATATATAAACGGGAAAGTCCTGACTGACTGACTGACTCATCAACGCCCAGCTGAAACCGTTTAACCTAGGAACGTGAAATTTTGAAGGTGCACTATTATTATGATGTGGGCACCCACTAAGGAAGGATTTTTGGACACTCCGCCCCTAAGGGGATGAAAAAGGGGGTTGAATATTTTAAACAGGATGCCTATAGCTCAAAAACAGAAGATGCTACAGATGTAAAAATCGGTATTTAGACTTGTCTTGAAAAATAAAAAAACACGTATTTTACCGTTTTTCAAAAATTTGACTGGGGGGGTGAAAAAAAGGGGGTTGAATATTTTAAATATTTTAACCCTTTCGCTGCTGAGGCTTTTCCCGCCTCTGTGCTGAGGTCATTTTTACCGGTTTTGCTCATCATGTTTAAACGTGTTTTTAAGGCTTATTTTAGTATATGACCCAGACATATTATATATCGTTCTTTCCGTCAGACTCAGTAGATTCATAATATGTCATTATTATATGTATACGTTATGTCATGTCTGTATATTATAACAAAAAATGCAATAAAATATGTATTTTCAATAATTTACAACGTGTAAAGTGTTTTTTTTCACATTTTAACATGCGAGCAATTGCGGTTATATTTTGTATGGGGTGCGCTTGTTAAAAAAATTAGAGATGGGGTCTCGTTACATTTTTTTGGGGGAAAATTACGCGATTTTTAACAAACGCACCGCATACAAAAATCGTTAGTGCAGCATCATTGTTCACATTATAATTGCAATGGGAACAATATTGCTACACTAACAAACCAAAAAAAAGAAAAAAAATGTTTATTTTTTTTTTATAATTTTTTTTTAAAATATATTTTTATTTTTAATTTTTATTTTTATTTTTTTTTAAAAACTTTTTTCACATTCAAGTTTGGTATTGTTGGAACGGCCATGCTCTGGCCGATCCAACCATACCAAACATTAACCCCTAACTGCCACGGATCGGGAGATAGGGAGTTCATTGCAACTCCCTATCTCCACCATTGGTGGCAGTTAGGGGTTAACTCTAGGACTGGCGTCATCGTGCTACGCACGATGACGCCAGTCCTCAGGGGGAGTTCCCGGAGGCTTGGCCGACATCCAAGATGTCGGCCAGCTCCGGGAAAGGATCGCGAACCGGCGCTTTTCAGCGCCGATTCGCGATCCAGCTCCCCAGGGGTTAATGCCAGGCACCATTTGGAAGGGCAGGCTGTGCCCTTCCAAATGATGCCTGGGTTAACCCCCGCAGAGCCGCCGATCGGGAGGGAGAGAGGTCCGAAGGACCTCCCCCCCTCCCTTTCAGGCGCCTCCTCCGCACATGCGGGGGGGGCGCCTGAATTAGGTGTCATCGCGCTGCCGCGATGACACCTAATTCCGGCGGCTGCGGTCCCGGATGCGCGGCTGACATCGAGGATGTCAGCCCGCACCGGGGGGGCCAGCGATCGGCCGGAACCCGGCCGAACGCTGACCCCAATGGGAGGACGCGCTCAGCGCGTCCTCCGCACAGCAGCGGTAATGCGGAGGACGCGCTCAGCGCGTCCTCCGCATTGAAAGGGTTAAACAGGATACCTATATCTTAAAAACAGAAGATGTTACAGACGTGAAAATCGGTATTTCGATTCTTCTTGAAAAATAAAAAAACACGTATTTTACCGTTTTTCAAACATTCAACTTGGGGGCAAAAAAGGGGGGGTTGAATATTTTAAATATTTTAAACAGGATACCTATATCTTAAAAACAGAAGATGGTACAGATGTGAAAATCGGTATTTAGATTCATCTTGACAAAAAAACCCACGTATTTTACCATTTTCTGAAAATTCCTTGGGGGGGCAAAAAGGGTGGTTGAATACTTTTATCATAAACGCGAAAGCCCTGACTGACTGACTCATCAACGCCCAGCTGAAACCGTTTAGCCTAGGAATGTGAAATTTTGAAGGTGCACTGTTTTTATGATGTGGGCACCCACTAAGGAAGGATTTTTGGAAACTCCACCCCTAAGGGGGTGAAAAAGGGGGTTGAATATTTTAAACAGGATGCCTGTAGCTCAAAAACAGAAGATGATACAGATGTGAAAATCAGTATTTAGATTCGTCTTGAAAAATAAAAAAACACGTATTTTACCGTTTTTCAAAAATTCGACTGGGGGGGGCGAAAAAAAGGGGGTTCAATATTTTAAATATTTTAAACAAGATACCTATATCTTAAAAACCGAAGATGTTACAGACGTGAAAATCGGTATTTAGATTCATCTTGAAAAATAAAAAAACACGTATTTTACCGTTTTTCAAAAATTCAACTGGGGGGGCAAAAAAAGTGGGGTTGAATATTTTAAATATTTTAAACAGGATACCTATATCTTAAAAATAGAAGATGGTACAGACGTGAAAATTGGTATTTAGATTCATCTTGACAAATAAAAAAACACGTATTTTACCATTTTCTGAAAATTCCTTGGGGGGGCAAAAAGGGGGGGGTTTATCATAAACACGAAAGCCCTGACTGACTGACTCATCAATGCTCAGCTGAAACCGTTTAACCTAGGAACGTGAAATTTTGAAGGTGCACTGTTTTTATGATGTGGGCAGTGCACCCTCTAAGCAAGAATTTTTGGAAACTCCGCCCCTAGGGGGGTGAAAAAGGGGGTTGAATATTTAAAACAGGATACCTATAGCTCAAAAACAGAAGATGTTACAGACGTGAAAATCTGTATTTAGATTCGTCTTGAAAAATAAAAAAAACACGTATTTTACCATTTTCTGAAAATTCCATGGGGGGGCCAAAATGGGGGGTTAAATACATCTATATATATAAACGCGAAAGTCCTGACTGACTGACTCATCAACGCCTTCGCTGAAACCGTTTAACCTAGGAATGTGAAATTTTGAAGGTGCACTGTTTTTATGATTTAGGCGCCCACTAAGGAAGGATTTTTGGAAAATCCACCCATAAGGGGGTGAAAAAGGGGGTTGAATATTTTAAACAGGATACCTATAGCTCAACTACAGAAGATGCTACAGATGTGAAAATCGGTATTTAGATTCGTCTTGAAAAATAAAAAAACACGTATTTTACCGTTTTTCAAAAATCCAAGTGGGGGTGAAAAAAGGGGGTTGAATATTTAAAATATTTTAAACAGGATACCTGTATCTCCAAAACAGACGATGTTACAGTCCTGAAAATTGGTATTTAGATTCGTCTTGAAAAATAAAAACAAAACGTATTTTACCATTTTACAAAAATCCAGTGGGGGGGGGGGCAAAAAGGGGAATGAATACCTTTATCACTATACCTATATTTCAAAAACCAATGATGTTAGAGGTGTAAAATTCGATATTTACAATCTTCGGGCAAAAAAAAAACATGTTTTACCATTTTCCGAAAATCCAGTTAAGGGGGGTGGGGGAAAGGGATGTGTATACTTTTATCAGAATACCTATATTTCAAAAACCAAAGATGTTACAGGTGTGAAATTTGGCACTTACGATCTTCTTAAAAATAAAAAAACACGTGTTTTATAATTTTACAAAAATCCCAAGTGGGGGGAAAGGGGGGTTCTACCAAAAAAACCTCAAGTTTCTTTTAAAAAACAATCTTAACAAATCCTAAAATCCACGCGAGCGAAGCCGCGGGCAAAAGCTAGTCTCTAATAATTTGTAAAAGGGTGATAGAGTCTTTTAAATATGCTGGTTGAATAGTCACAAACGGCTGAAGTATGTGGCAATATACTCTGACAAGGGAGAAAGTATAGAACCAATACTTGAAACAATAGGTCTCCCCGGAGGACAAATGGGGTCTTTGTGCAATTTGGGTAAGATATAGATCACAGGAATTCTAGGGTTAGTAGGAAGTAAAAAATCTAATTCACTAGTATTTAGTTTTTTTTGTGATCAACTCTTATTCAAAAACTGTTTATAAACACTAGACATGTGCACAGCACAAAATTTCGTTTTGAACTAATGGATTAGTCCTTAAATGCAATTTATTTAGTTGCTAAAGAAATTCATTTTCAGTTCTTTAGTATGAAAACTAATTTCATTCATCCGAAAACCAGTGGACACAATTACTATTGTAGTGGCTCCTCAGAGGGCTGAGATCGCTGCTTGTTACAGTATCTCTCACTGTCAGCACAATGTGTCAGGCAAAGCTGTTACAGTAACTGACTGCTGCTCATCACAGCGCTCAGAGTTTCAATAAAACTAGTAAATAATATTTTTAAATATAAGAGGTTATAACAATATTATTTCCTTGTTTTACTGAAACTCTGAGCGCTGTTACAGTCAGTTACTGTAACAGCTGAGCCTGATGCATTGTACTGAGAGATAATATAACAAGCAGTCGATCTCAGTGCTCACAGCCACTGGATTTAAAGGGCTAAAAAAAAAGGCTCCTCTCTGTATAATGTATAGAACATCCTCCTGCATTAATTAATACCCCTCTCTGTATAATGTAGATCACATCCTCCTGCATTAATTAATACCCCTCTCTGTATAATGTTTACAACATCCTCCTGCATTAATACCCCTCTCTGTATAATGTATAGAACATCCTCCTCAATTAATTAAATGTCCCTCTCTGTATAGAACATCCTCCTCAATTTATACCTTTCTCTGTATAATGTATAGAACATCCTCTTGCATTAATACCCCTCTCTGTATAATGTATAGAACATCCTCCTGCATTAATTAATGCCCCTCTCTGTATAGAACATCCTACTGCACTTGCATGTGGAGGGTGCAGAACTTCGGAATGCAATGCTTATCCAGCACAGGAGAGGGAACTTTTACTTAAGCTTTGTATCTCTGTGGGGGAGACACAGGAATATAAAAGCAGGGGAGAGTGAAAATATTAACAAAAATCGGTCTGAAAGCTCAGAGAACAGATGACTGGTGCAAATTTATTTTATAATAAAATAAAGCACTTTAAATCCAGGGAAAACATTCAAATAAATCACACTGAAGGCTCATAATGACAGAGTATCAGACGTAAAAAAGCATTTATAACAAGCAGCACTGGGAGAGGAGAGGGGAGAGGAACTTTATATAAAATGTGTATTATAGATTAGACATGTGAACAGCACAAAATTTCGTTTTGAACTAATGGATTAGTCCTAAAATGCAATTTATTTAGTTGCTAAAGAAATTCGTTTTCAGTTCTTTAGTATGAAAACTAATTTCATTCATCCGAAAACCAATGGATACAATTACTATTGTAGTGGTGGCTCCTCAGAGGGCTGAGATCGCTGCTTGTTACAGTATCTCTCACTCTCGGCACAATGTGGGCCATATTACATAGCTGGTGCTAACTTAACCAGAGCTGTTGTAAACTTCCCAGGGCCATTATAGCCTATGGAGGTTTTCAGTTTACAACAGCTCTGGTTAAGTTAGCACCAACATTGTAATACTGCCCTGTGTCAGGCAAAGCTGTTACAGTAACTGACTGCTGCTCATCACAGCGCTCAGAGTTTCAGTAAAACTAGTAAATAATATTTTTATATATAAGAGGTTAGAACAATATTATTTCCCCTCTCTGTATAATGTTTAGAACATCCTCCTGCATTAATTAATACCCCTCTCTGTATAATGTATACAACATCCACCTGCATTAATTAATACCCCTCTCTGTATAATATTTAGAACACCCTCCAGCATTAATTAATGTCCCTCTCTGTATAGAACATCCTCAATTTATACCTTTCTCTGTATAATGTATATAACATCCTCGGCATTAATACCCCTCTCTGTATAATGTATAGAACATCCTCCTGCATTAATTAATGCCCCTCTCTGTATAGAACATCCTACTGCATTGGCATGTGGAGGGTGCAGAACTTCGGATGTTGCGATGTTGCGCTCTTCATTGCTGGTCTCCTTCACTCATCAATGTAATATCACAAAAAGGACTGAAACTAAAATGTAGTGCATTTTATTTTAGTTTCTTTCATTTTTTGTACTGAGCAGTTTCGTATCTCTTGAGTCATACTAAAACTAAATTATCCCAAAATTCGGACTAAATCGTTTTAGTACTAAAACGAATGCACATGTCTATTATAGATGAGGAAAGGGGGATAGTCCTCCTGGATAATATAAAATGTATCAGACCTAAGCCCCTATTATGCAGAGCGGGAGGGGAGATAACACACGTTTTATAAAGTCCCTCTCTTCTCCCAACGCTGCTTGTTATAAAGGGGTTTTTACTATCCAGCTCTCCTCTGTCATTAGCTTTTAGTGTGATTTATTTGAATGTTTTCCTTCTCCAGCTGCTTTTATCATCTTGTCTGCCTCATAGACATGCAAGGGTTAAGTAAAGGTTTCCTCTCCTGTGCTGGCTGTCTGTGCTGCGAGTGAGTATTCTGGAGCTCTATCACTGTCAGATTTTCGGGTAGGGGTCGGGAAGGATTACGCATACAAACCTTTTCTGTAGCTATGAGATTTAAGAAAATTTATTTTAAGATTGGACAGTCTGCCGTATTCCTCAAAAGCCACCATGATACCCGGCAGGGTCACTTCCGGCCTTGTGGCAAAAAACAGGAGGTCATCTGCATACGCAGCCACCATTATGGTGTTGAGGACCCACCATAACCCCCGTTATATTCGGATTTGACCGTATAGCCTCCAAGAATGGTTCTAGGGTCAATACGAACAGTAATGGTGAGAGTGGACATCCCTGCCGTGTGCCGTTGCGGATGGGAAATGGGGCCGTAAATACCCCATTCACACAGACGCGTGCTGTTGCATCTCCGTATAGAGCTCCTATCCAAGCGCGGAGATGAGGGCCCAGGCCAATACGTATCAGGGAGAGTGATATAAAATCCCAATCTACCCTGTCAAAGGCTTTCTCCGCGTCTGTGGACAGGAGCGCCAATGCCTGAGACGAGCGGCGAGCATGTTGCATGCGTTGCAGTGTTCGCATGGTGTTGTCCCGAGCCTCCCGGCCGGGCACAAGCCCTACCTGGTCTGCATTGACAGGGGCGGGAAGGAAGGGTTTAAGTCTTTCAGGCAGAATTTTCACGAACAGCTTCAGGTCACAGTTCAATAAAGAAATGGGTCTGTAGCTGGAGCACAGGTCAGTGTCTTTACCCTCTTTCGGTAGGATCGTTATGTTGGCACACAGGGTCTGTGTAGGGAGAGGTTGCCCCTCTGCCAGGTCATTATAAGCTGTCAGGAGACGTGGGGAGAGGATTGCAGTGTAGATTTTGTAGTATCGAACCGGGAGACCATCGGGGCTAGGGCTTTTTCTGGATTTAGAGGTTTTAAGTGCCAAAGCCAGTTCTTCTGCC
Organism: Leptobrachium leishanense; assembly: GCA_009667805.1. Classification (NCBI taxonomy): domain Eukaryota; kingdom Metazoa; phylum Chordata; class Amphibia; order Anura; family Megophryidae; genus Leptobrachium; species Leptobrachium leishanense. Next base: position 422,203,901 of record CM019064.1, on the reverse strand, counting down.
GTTAAGGGCCAGTCTAAAAGTTCTGACGTTTGGCACGAGATTTGTTTAGGGGAGTATTTAGTGAGATAGGCCATAATGTCTGCACGTTTGCGGGCTACATCCTGAGGGCAGGTAGTGCCCTGCAGGTCATAGAGCGCAGCATAATAGTCTCGTGCAATTTGAAGAAGTTTTGCTGGTAACCGTTGCGTTACGCCTTGTGAGTCGCGCAATTTAGCTATATATGTAGCTGAGTGTTTTTTGGCTATCATTCGTGCTAGTAACCTCCCACTTTTGTCCCCATGTAGATGAAAAAGGGCCTTAGAGCGTAAGTACGATCGGTGATAGGTTGTGTTCATAGGAGTAGTCAAGGATCTGCGTAGTTCAGTCAGGTGGGCCATAGTTTCAGGCTTACCCTCCCGTTTGTGGTCGGAGGAGATCTGGGTTATCTGGAGCTGGAGGTCACGCACAGCTGCTGATCGGCGTTTAGCCAGTTCAGCACCCTTTCTGATAAAGTAGCCTCTGATCACACATTTGTGCACCTCCCACACCAGTGGCGAGGCTACCTCGCCAGTGGCGTTCTCCTCAAAAAAGTCCGTGAGGACCTGCCGTCCTTCCTCAGCCACAAGCGGGTCAGATAAGAGGGAGTCATTAAGGCGCCAGTTCGGGGCAGTCGGCTTGAACATGGGGGAGCGCAAAGTGATAGAGACAGGAGCGTGGTCCGACCACGTGGCCGTACCAATAGCTGCGCTGCGTAGAGCTGAGAGGTGGTATTGTGGTATGAACAAGTAATCTATCCTGGAGTAGGATTGGGAGGAATCTGCATAGAATGAAAAGTCTTTCCCCGTAGGGTGTAGTGTTCGCCAGCAGTCTGCAAGTCTCGAAGCATGTAGGGAGTGACGCCATGAGCGCAAGATGTGTAGTGGGATGGACGAGTTACCCGCGGAAGTGTCCCAAGATGGTTCTAAGGGTACATTCAGGTCCCCGCCTAGCACGACCAACCCCTCAGCAAAGTCCCGCAGTGCGGAGAGGAACTTATGTTGTGCCCTGCCCTGTTGGGGGCATAGCAGTTGGCAAAGGTGTATACCTGGTCTAAAATCCGGCCCTTGACAAAAGTAAAGCGGCCTCCCGCATCAGTCACAGAATCAAGTAGCTGAAACGGGACGCGTCTGTGAAACAAAAGCGCAGTCCCCTTAGTTTTAGCCTCAGTATTATTGCTATAGAAGCCTAGGGGGAAATTAAAGTTTGTCAGAGTGGGCGCCTTCCCTTCCTGGAAGTGAGTCTCCTGTATAAGCACAACTGAGGTCTTCTGGGATCGGAAGTCTCTCATGGCATGGGAACGTTTTTCAGGGACATTTAAACCATTAGCATTAATGGAAACAATGACCAGATCCGCAGGCGTAAGTGGCATGCCGTGTACGGTCGACATATCAATATCCTGAGGGGGAGGGTAGGGAAACAAAACAATGGAAGACAAGGGAAAACTATATACAATCACAAAGAGGCGATGAGCGGCGGGTGCAGCAACGACACTAGTGAAAACCAAAACCAGATGACGACTGCGCTCTGCAAAGCTGCTAACCTCGGCGGGGTACGCGGCTGAGCCCCAGGCGGGTCCATCAAAGAATTAAAAGGAAAAGGTGAGAAACACAACGGTGTGGAGCCGCTCAACGACTCAAAAGGGCAGTAAAGTAAAAACATTTCAGCAAACATATATATATATATATGAGGCCTAAGGCCAGCAGTTACTGAATTATTGGAGACGAACCTGACCGGGTTTGGGGTCGGGACAAGTCCTTCTCACAAATTCTGAAGAAAAAAAAAGGGGACCCATTACGCGGTCAGTCCAACTGTGTGAGACAACCAAAAGTCCACCCAATCCAATAGCGATATTTTGCCAAAGTTAGAATGGTGGGAAGGCTGGGCAACGAGGGGTTTGCTACTCATTAGTGAGCATCAACAGGTGCCTCCGTCCTCGGTCAGAAATCTCCGAAAGCCTCATCCGTATCGAATAGTCCCAGGGCGGGGTGGTAAAGAAACCAGCAGGACGCTCTGTGCCGTCTAGCAATATATATTTTAAAAAAAAGGGGAACAAGCAGCATATCTGTGTGGCAAATCGTAGAGAGGGATGAAAACTTCAGTTCGTTATCAGTAGACTGTCTAGGCATGTAGGGGCAGCCCAACGTGGGCTCGCATGGTTCGACTGCAGAGCCCGGTTATAGCAATCCAGCCAGGTGGATTCGTGGAGTGGGAGCGAGGTGTGTCCAGGTCACATCTGCGAGCCGGTGCGTCTCCCAGCCTGACCACTACTTCGCCCAGGACGTGGCGGGAGAGGAGTCTGGCGTGAGCCACGTGCCGCTTGATTGTAGAGAGCCAGGGGATATGTCCAGGGGAATTGCAAAGGTGGTAGTTGAAGGTCCATCGATAGAGTCGCTACATCTTCCGGGGATTGTAAAATATGAGTGCCTTGATCCGAGAGAACCGCTAGGCCAGTTGGAGTGTGCCAGCGGTAGCGAAGCTGTTGGTCACGTAAAAGCGATGTAAGCGGTTTCAGGGCACGTCTATAGGCCAGGGTCGCCGGTGATAGGTCTGGGTATAGTTGGAGCTCAGTCCCTTCATAGGAGAATTGTGTAGCCTCACGTGCTTTACGTAGTATGTCTTCTTTGAGGCCAAAGTCGTAGAGGCAGCATATTACGTCCCGTGGAGGGCTCCCCGGAGGCCCTTTGGGCCTGAGGGCTCTATGCGCCCGAACAAAATCAATGGCTGAGGGTTCAGGTCTGTCCAGCAAAGTATTAAAAATTGAAGAAAGTATACCCGTCAGTTGATCCACAGATGTTTCCGTTTCAGGTAAGCCCCTTAGTCGAAGGTTATTGCGGCGGCCCCTCTTATCTAAGTCCGCTATGTGGAGGGCCATATTGCGAAGATGAGTAGAGCGTAATTGCAGGACCGATGTGGACACTTCTTGAGCCAGCCGCAGTGAGTCAGATCCCTGTTCCAGCGTGTCCACCCTGTGTGTAAGGCCCTGAATGTCTTGGCGCACGTGTTGCAGTTCCGCCATGATAGAGGAGCGTAATTCTGCATTGGCCTCCTTTAAGTCTGATTTTGTGGGCAAATTGCGGAGCAAGGGGAGCCAAACCGCTGGGTCTACCGAGGTAGCTTCCTCTGTGTGTGATGGGGGGAGCATGGAAGGTTCAGGATATGCCTGTGTCCTCACCTCATCCGCCGCCATCTTGTCCGGCGGACCCGCTGGGAGATCCGAAGGCCCCACTAAAAAACGGCGCAGAGATGGGATGTCTGACACCCGATCAGATCCCTGAGGCTTCTGGGCGCCGGGGGTCTTGTTAGATTTCCCCATCGCCGGTCAGGGAGTGCAGGAGAGCCGTATGGTGCAGAAGTCTGAGCGGAGCACCTCACTCACGCCGCCATTCTGGATGGAGCCCAAGCCACGCCCCAGATCCCGTGTTTTTTTTATTGCTGCAGCATGTATACTCAGATTTACTTTGACAGACGCAAAAACTTAAGTGAGTCAATTAAGGTAAATTGATGTCAATTGAGGTTCTTAATTCTGATTGGCTGAATCCCGCAAAAAAAACAATCCGCACACTGATTTACGTGCGCAACGTTACTGCGCACGTATTACACTTCGTTTTGCTCATCGTTTTTACGAAACGTTATTTTTTGACGGATGACAACGCTGGATAACGCTGGATGATGCGGGCAAAAAAAAATTGCGCTGCACGAGCGAAATTGCGCGAAGAATGTAATAGGGCCAAAGTATCTCTGAATATTCTGAAATCCAGACCATAGGAATAGAAAAAAACTGCTCAAAATGTGAGAGTTTGAACACAAAAGCAAAATTATCACAAAATAAATTGAATATTAAAAATATTTAAACAATTAAAAACCAGATGAAAGAAAATCTTCAGAGAAATTTACAAAACAGGTAGAAATAGATTGTTGTTAAATAAAAACGAGCATAAGGGAATATCACAAAAAAAACATTTTTTATTCATTAAAATGTAATGCACAACATTTTATCAAAATCATTATTAAAGTCATTTAAATATTGCGGAGTGATCCAATCTGAAGCATTAATCCTGAGTAACCCATATCAGAAGGAAGAATCCTCATGGGATATATTCACAGCGATTGCTGATCAAGGAAAACTTAAATGGAATATCAAAAACGGTAAAAAAAGTTTGTATATATGTAGATTTTGTTTTTAAATTGCAAATTCTACAGATGTTTCCCAAAGTAGATCTAGGAAGGTTTTTTATGCTCTGAGTATGGGGAGAAACTCAAAGTAAAATCATTGATAAATTCTCACTCAACATACACCATTATTTGCTGACGTGTCCACGGAGATAAGAATATCCTGGCGAAACGGTGAGAATATGAAAAGGAGCAAATACTGGAGCATCACAGCAAAATAATAAAATATGTGAAGTTCCTCTATGTCCAATCTGTATGAATGCTGTATATTTCCATCATTTTATTAATGGAGAGGCAGGATGAATCCAAACATGAATGAGCTCATTTTACGATAAATAAATAATAAATCATGAGTAATTTATCATTAATCTGACATTTTTTAACGGAAAGAGTGAAATAAGGGAATATAACATTAAATAATTATACATAGTGCTGTGTCTTTCCCAAACCAGGTAAGGGGAACATAGGAAATACCAGAGTTCCTACAAATATTCCGTCCCTCTCAGGTTGGGGTCGTCACCGTTAGTGATGAGCCGAACACCCCTGTGTTCGGTTCGTATCCGACTAGTTGAACGGCCGAAATGTCCGAATACCAACTCGAACACAATGTAAACCAATGGGGGCCAAACACGCAAAATGTGTTTGCAGTTCTCCTAAATGTACCGGCGGCTGACGGTACATTTAGGAGACCTGTGGCTGCGGCCCCCAGCCCCCTTTAACTCACTTGTCCTGCAGCTGTCCGGCCTCCTGTTCTCCGTCTGGACGCGGCTCCTCTCTGCCCCACGTCTTCATGCTGAATGATCTGATTGGGCAAAGTCCTGCGCCTGACCTGGACTTTGCCCAATCAGGGCTCTAATTCAATATTGAGGTCAGGTGCAGGACTTTCCCCAATCAGAGCGCAGCATGAAGATGAGCTTTAACCAAGCTCTGATTGGTTAAAGTCTTGCACCGACTTTAACCAATCAGAGCTTGGTTAAAGCTCTGCCCCATGCTTCATCTTCATGCTGAGCTCTGATTGGGCAAAGTCCTGCACCTGACCTGGACTTTGCCCAATCAGGGCTCAATATTGAATTAGGCGCAGGACTTTGCCCAATCAGATCATTCAGCATGAAGACATGGTGCAGAGAGGAGCCGCGGCTAGACGGATCGGAGGAGCTGACGGACCGGGGAACAGGAGGACGGGACAGCTGCAGGACAGGTGAGATACGGGGGCCGGGGGCCGCAGCCACAGGTCTCCTAAATGTACCGGCAGCCACTGGTACATTTAGGAGACCTGTGGACGCATTTTTTATAATGGAATGTCCGCAGTCGAACAAACCGTGAACATCCCATAATGTTCGACGTTCGCCGAACACTCGAACGGCTGATGTTCGATTCGAACTCACGTTCGAATCGAACCGAACGCTCATCCCTAGTCACCATGTTACCTGAATCCATGTGGCTATTCTGTTTGTTTGTGAGTGGATGATCTCGTACGGATTTTTGCTGTTGTGTAACAGTGTCTAAGACATCAAATACAAAACACCAAGAAAGAGCACACCATATTATTGACCACCTTCTTCCATCAATTTCTGTGAAAAAAAAACACAGTTTTAAAAATGTTCAAAAAACTTGACTGAGGTAAAATGATGGGGATTCAGTTCACAAAGTTATGATCATTTATTTATTTATTTATAAAGGATTTTACCAGGAAGGATACATTGAGAATCCTCTTGTTTTCAAGTATGTCCTGGGTTCAAGAACATTGAAGTTATTACAGAAATACAAAGTAGTAAAATGGAAAATATTAACACAAAACAAATATACAGATTAACAGAAAATAAATGATGTAGGAAATATAGTCACTGTTACATGTTTACAGGTGTATTCTGTATATAGTCACTATGTTACATGTTTACAGGTGCATTCCGTATTGAGGTATGTTAATAGGGAGCTCTTAAGTGACTTTAGACTGGGGGAAGATTTGATGGCGTCTGGGAGTTTATTCCATAATTGTGGTGCTCTGTAGACATGTGCATTCGTTTTAGTACTAAAACGATTTAGTCCGAATTTTGGGATAATTTAGTTTTCGTATGACTCAAGAGAAACGAAACTGCTCAGTACAAAAAACGAAAGAAACTAAAATAAATTGCACTACATTTTAGTGTCAGTCCTTTTTGTGATATTACATTGATAAGTGAAGGAGACCAGCAATGAAGAGCGGCAACATCCGAAGTTCTGCACCCTCCACATGCCAATGCAGTAGGATTTTCTATACAGAGAGGGGCATTAATTAATGCAGGAGGATGTTCTATACATTATACAGAGGGGTATTCATGCAGGAGGATGTTATTTACATTTTTACAGAGGAAGGTATAAATTGAGGAGGATGTTCTATACAGAGAGGGACATTAATTAATTCAGGAGGATGTTCTATATAATATACTGAGAGGGGTATTAATTAATGCAGGAGGATGTTCTAAACATTATACAGGGAGGATCCTTTTTTTCTCAGCCCTTTAAATCCAGTGGCTGTGAGCGCGGAGATCGGCTGCTTGTTACCTTATCTCTCAGTACAATGTATCAGGCTCAGCTGTTACAGTAACTGACTAACAGCGCTCAGAGATTCAGTAAAACAAGGAAATAATATTGTTCTAACCGCTTATATATATATATAAAAATATTATTTACTAGTTTTACTGAAACTCTGAGCGCTGTGATGAGCAGCAGTCAGTTACTGTAACAGCTTTGCCTGATACGGGCAGTATTACAATGTTGGTGCTAACTTAACCAGAGCTGTTGTAAACTGAAAACCTCCATAGGCTATAATGGCTCTGGGAAGTTTACAACAGCTCTGGTTAAGTTAGCACCAACTATATAATATGGCCCACATTGTGCTGAGAGTGAGAGATACTGTAACAAGCAGCGATCTCAGCCCTCTGAGGAGCCACTACAATAGTAATTGTATCCACTGGTTTTCGGATGAATGAAATTTAGTTTTCATACTAAATAACTGAAAACGAATTTCTTTAGCAACTAAATAAATTGCATTTTAGGACTAATCCATTAGTTCAAAACGAAATTTTGTGCTGTGCACATGTCTAGTGCTCTGTAGGAAAATGAGGATCGAGCCACTTTCTTTTTGTATTGTGGTATTGCAAGTAAGGTGCTGGTCCTGGATCGGAGGTTATAGGATGAGGGAACTGCTGAGGGAAGCAACCTATTCAGGTAGGGTGGTAGCTTCCCAGAAAAGCTCTTAAACACCAGGTTGGAAAGATGAAGGGTGCGTCTAGATTCCAGCGGTGGCCAGTTTAGTTATTTTAACATGTCACAATGGTAGGTCATGTAGTTACATTGCAGCACAAAGCATTATGTTATTGTTTAGATTTTCATTGAAGTATTGGGCTTTGGCCATTTTTGTTTGCTTTGTGCATGCATTCCGCCATTTTCGGTATTCACAGTGATCGTTCATGGATCCAGTACTCTTGAAATTTGACTAACGTGAATCGCTAAACTGGTACATTTGTGTGAGGTCAGCTGTAACCCAGGGGAGATGTGCCCCTTTGACTCACACTTTACGCAGCGGGGCATGGGCATTCCAGACTTGCAGGAGCTCGGACTGAAAGTATTCAATTGCACAGTCCAGGTCTGGGATTAGGTTTAGCCTGTACCATGTGAGCCGTTTGAGATCATTTAGGAAGGATTCAAGATTACATTTCTTGAAAGACCTGGTGATTATTACCTTTGGGGGAGATTTTGTGGCCTTTATTTTGCGCACACAGTACACTAGACAGTGATCACTGAAGCTATTAGCAAGAACACCTGCCTCCTGTATTCTATCAGGACATGAGGAGAGAATCCAGTCCAGCAAGGTATGGTTAAGGCTTTTCATATTAATGTGAGTGGGAGAGGAGATTAATTGTGTTAACTGGAAAGCCTTAAACTGGGAGCAGTGTTTATTGTTTTTAGGATTCAGCCAATCAACATTAAAAACGCCGAGGACCAGCAGTTCACTTTTTTGGTTTTGAGTTACCAAATTACTAAGGATTTGGGTTATGTCAGAAAGGGAGTGCACTGGGGAGCTCGGTGGGCGATAGAATCCAGCAACAATGATTGGTTTACTGAAAGGGATCTCAATAATACCAGAAAGGAAATCAAAAGTGGCTGGGGAGCTAGAGTTTTGCAGAGGGGTGAACTTTGTGGTCTCTTCAACATAAATTACAACTCCTCCTCCTCTCTTTGCACTTTCCTTTCTATAACATGAATACCCTTGTATTGAAATGGCACTTTAGAGGTTAGCCATGATTCTGTCAGCACAATGACTTTAGGTTTGTAATGGAGGCACCAAGCTTTAAGCTCGACCAGTTTAGGGAGTAAGCTGCGGATATTACAGTGCACAAAGGAGAGGCCTTTTTTTACTGGGGAGACTAAATATGGTGTCATCTGTTGGACCAGGGTTGGATTCAACATCATTTGCCAGGGCAAGCAGCAGAATAAATAGGAATTTGGACACAGTTTTCTTTTTGGAAAATTGTTATTGGAGAGACTTAAAACTCCGTGTGGAGGTGGGAGGGCTGCATTTTAACACTCTCCACCAGCACACAGCTGATAAGTTAAAAGAGCCAAGTAGGTTATGGTGTATTTGAGTTTCTTTTTCTGCTTGGTGTAATTTGTAGGGTGTATAGGGAGGGAGGGTAGATTTAGAGAGAAGGGTGGTAGAAGAAAGAAGCAGCAAGAGAGGGAAAAACATTTCTAGAAAACGGTGCAGGGGAGAAGAGGAAGGAAAAAAAAGCAGAAGACAGGCAGGGAATTGATAAGGTAAGCAGAAGATGGAAGGGAGTCTGGCAGGTGAAGTTCTAGAGTGGTGTAGGTTGCTAGCTGAAAATCAGAGCTTGTCACAGTCGCCAATGTACTCCATCTTTGACAGGTCCTATCTAACTTGACCGAGTCCGCACATACAGGATCAACTCACCCTGGAGCTCCCCGGCAGCTCGAGGCCTTTATAGGCTGTCAAGGTGGATCACCTGTGAACAGGGAGGGGTGCATACCAAATAAGAGTTGTCAGCTCTCAAATATATTAAAAAAAACTGGGTTTTTTTCACAGAAAATGATGGAAGAAGGTGGTCAATAATATGGAGTGCTTTTTCTTGGTGTTTTGTATATACAGTTGTGTTCAAAATTATTCAACCCCCAATGCTGTAAAGGGTTTTAGGGAATTTAGTGTACATTTGTAATTGTATTCAGAATGAAATCCTACAAGGACTTTTTAAAGAACCATATGCAACTAAAATGACATCAATTGGTTTTGTAATACAGTAGTAAATGTTTCTTTTGTGAATTCTTCATTGACACAATTATTCAACCCCTTAAAGACTACTACTCTGAAGAACAGAGGTTCATTCAAGTGTTTTCAATCAGGTATTGAAAACACCTGTGGATGTCACGGAGCAGCAATAAAGCATAATAAGCACCAATTAGGCAGCTTTAAAATGACTGTGATACTCAGCTCCTTCTAGACATTTACTGGTGTGGTTACAAACATGGTGAAGTCAAGAGAATGGTCCAGGAAGACAAGAGAAGAGGTGATTACTCTTCACAGGAAGGGCAATGGCTATAAGAAGATTGCAAAGATGTTAAACATACCAAGAGAGACCATAGGAAGCATCATTCGCAAATTCAAGGCAAAGGGCACTGTTGAAACGCTACCTGGTCATGGCAGAAAGAAGATGCTGACTCCGACTGTTGTGCGCTACCTGAAGCGTAGAGTGGAGAAAAGTCCCCGTGTGACTGCTGAGGAACTGCGAAAAGATTTGTCAGATGTGGGTACTGAAGTTTCAACTCAGACAATACGGCGCACACTGCGTAATGAAGGCCTCCATGCCAGAACTCCCAGGCGCACCCCCTTGCTGTCTCTAAAGAATAAGAAGAGTCGACTGCAGTATGCCAAAAGTCATGTGGACAAACAACAGAAGTTTTGGGCTAGTGTTCTGTGGACTGATGAAACAAAATTATAACTGTTTGGGCCCATGGATCAACGCTATGTTTGGAGGAGGAAGAACAAGGCCTATGAAAAAAAGAACACCTTGCCTACTATGAAGCATGGCGGGGGGTCAATCATGCTTTGGGGCTGTTTTGCTTCTGCAGGTACAGGGAAGCTTCAGCGTGTGCAAGGTACCATGAATTCTCTTCAGTACCAGGAGATATTGGATGACAATGTGATGCAGTCCGTCACAAACCTGAGGCTTGGGAGACGTTGGACCTTTCAACAGGACAATGATCCAAGCATACCTCCAAGTCCACTAGAGCATGGTTGCAGATTAAAGGATGGAACATTTTGGAGTGGCCATCGCAGTCACCTGACTTAAATCCGATTGAGAACCTCTGGTGGGACTTAAAGAAAGCAATTGCAGTGCGCAAACCTAAGAATGTGACTGAACTGGAGGCTTTTGCCCATGACGAATGGGCGAAGATACCCGTAGATCGCTGCAAGACACTTGTGTCAAGCTATGCTTCACGTTTAAAAGCTGTTATAACTGTAAAAGGATGTTGTACTAAGATTGAATGTCACTTGGGGGTTGAATAAAACTGATAATGATGTGAGCACAGAAAAGACATTTGTGGTTATTTCATTATAAATGTTATGTTATATTTGTCTGACCTACACGTGCCTCTTTGATTTAATTGTAAGCAAGATGACTGAATGATCAAAATCAATGTCAAACTGGCCAAAACACTCAATTTCAGTGGGGGTTGAACAATTTTGAACACAACTGTATATTTATATATATATATATATACATATACACACACACACACACTGGCATATTATAGACACACAGTGTGAGTTTTATTGCTGTGGAGCTCTGTGATACGCTCATACACACACCGCACATTACTGGGAGCTTTTTTGCTGTGTCCCTGCTCGGTGCCTATTTGGCTCCGTGTAGGGACTTCATAGTAGGGGTAATTCACAAACCCCCAAATTTCACAAAATAATGAATTTCACCATTTGGGTTGTGGATATGGTAGGGGGTGTGGCTACTGTGGGGAGCTGTGAAGATTTCTCGCACAGGGCACCCAGAGGCCTAAGGCCGGCCCTGCGTACATGTGTACAGTTGAGGCTTTGCAGATGTTAGGCAGATCATATATGAATATTGTGAATAGCAGGGGGTCGAGTATTGAGCCTTGGGGTACACCGCAAGTGACTGGGAGGGGGAGGAAGGAGCTGCCAGAAATGGATGGCCACAGGGCCGGATTAACATAGGGGCTGATGGAGCAGCAGCTCCAGGCCCATGCCCCAGTATAGGCCCAGAGAAAGGATAACTATGTCTGCATTGATTGGCATCTGGACCCCTATATCTCCAACTCCATAGCAGCTACAGGGTCAGGTGAGGTATCACTGGAAAGACCAGAGCATGACCTTTCCAATGATACCAAACATGATCAGGTTTTATGTAACAATAAAAATAATAAATATTTCTTTATTTTTTCTTTCTAACACGGCAATATTTTTCACTTTACAATTGTAGAGTGAATAATGATGCTGCACTAACTCACCATCTAAATTCTCATGTCACCAACAAGTGTGGAGGCGATGGCACAATCCGTTATTACAAATTGTTACATCAAAAACCTGAATGCCGAACTGCAGCAAAGAGCTATGGGGGGGGGTGGACTTTGGAACCCTATGTCGCTAATCTTTACACCTCACAAAGTCAAGTGAGGTGTTATTGGACAGATCAGTCTAAACGTGACAATGTAAAATCTAAAGGAAAAGAAAACAAACATTTTTTTATTTCTATATGTTTAGTTCCAAATCGATGGCATTGTCCATTTGTCACGTATAAGATGAGCAATACCACTGCCATTAGTCACCTTCTCATTTCCCACACCATGAGCAAGTTCAGTATATTATACATAGGGGGTTATTCAGAGGAGAAAAGTCTCAGAAATGTAACCGAACGCTGAATTTCAGTGAACGGTGACATTTCGGGGCCATTCGGCTATTCAGAGAGCAGGCAATTCGTCAAATTGTGACAAATTGCCTGCACATACGGTGCCTGTTCGTAGGCAGTGAAATCCCCCATAGAGAAGCAATGCTTCGTCTATTCAGAAAACACCGAACAGCTGAGAAAGGTTGCCGAAATGTCCTGCCGTTCGGTGGTTTCATTCGGCAGGTTTATTCAGGAGAATCCCATAGGCTTCAATGTTAAAAATAATCCCGTTTTAGTGCAATATCTAATAAACCATTTATTTTATTCTGCAGTAAAAAGTCTCTTTATTTTTAGATTTTTAGGATCTTATAGGCATTTTTTGGAATTTATTTTGCAAACTTTTTTTTCCGTTTTTTGTTTACATCGTTTTTTTTCTGTAACAGCCCTTTGTATTATCATTCATTGGATTTTATATGTAAATTCCAGACATTTTCGTTCTGTAGTTTTTTTGCAAACAGCGTTTCAATTTTCAAACTTTCAAGCGTACTGTTTGTTTTGTTTTTTTACCTCATTCCCCTGCGTGTTGGCTTTTTCCGGCGGCTACTCTGCTCTGTGATCGAAGGCTAGTTAGGTTTCTCCGGCGTGTTAGGCGGGGTTAATCCAGCTGTTTCTGGGGGTTTCGGCGAGTGTTCAGCGGGTTTGCGGCGGGTTTTCCCTGCACTGCGGGGGCCCTGCTGTGCTTGCTGAATACACCGCAGGTTTGGCGAAATAGGATTGCCGAATCGCCCGAAATGCAGGGAAATAAAAGTCACCAAACGTATGGTGACTTTTCGATTCTCTTTGAATAACCCTGATAGTCATATTATTCATAAAACACCATCCTCCAAAACACAAGGGTAATATTAAATTTGTTAAATTTTTTGGATAAAATTGTTTATTTTCTCAGAAAAATGCAGTAACAGGTTCCCATTTCAATTTTTTAACAAGAATTCCCTATAGAATATGTAAGAATTGATATTCTTACAAATATATAACCACAAAGGTTTGGATGATAAAATTTGAAGAAAAAAAATATTGAAATTGAAATCTGAATGGAAATTTCCTCACACAGTATCTGCCTGGTTAGATATAGCCGTATCTGCACTGTTAAGTAACCTAAAATATGTTTTCATTTCACTAAATTCCAAATAAAGATATCAGCGCTGCGGAATATGCTGGCGCTTTATAAATAAAGAATAATAATAATAATAAAATCTTCAGCTCCAGGCCCATAGAGATCTTCCGGCCCTCCATGGCCATGTCGATCGACCCTTTTGAAGTGGTGAATTTGTCCTATCCCCTTAGCAGTCAAACACCCCCAAAGCATAATGTTTCCACCTCCATATTTGGCGGTGGGGATGGTATTCTTGGGGTCATGTGACAGTGTGACGTGTGTCGCTTTGGACTTGGGGTGCATGGACCTGGAGGCATATTTTTAAGGTGCACGTCTGATATTTTATATTATTTCCTTGGCCTCCCTTGTGTGCAGAGTGTTATGTAATCTTATGCAAGAATAATGTTATTGTCTATCTTATCTGCTGATATGATGATCCTTCCAGCATACCCTGTCTCAGGAATGTGTTAATATCTGTTTATATTTGAGTAGTTTTGGCAATCGGCTTTGTCAGGCAAACACTGCCCCATTATCTGCTGTCTTTAGACTGTAATCTTGTTTATCATCACGATTGTCATTGTCCTGTCTGTCTAGGATGATGAGCGAATGTTTATTCCATTCTAGGGTCAGGTTTTGTGTATGTAAACGACCAATGTTTGATTGTATAAATATGTGTGTCTGTCCCCAATTAAACACATTCTATTCTGAGCCTGAAAACCTCCAGATGTACAGCCTCGTCTTATTTCTGGGGGATGCTAGCAGGCTCTTTATGTGTCCCGGTCCTTAAGCTTTGTCTGAGGACTGGAGAAAGGCACGAGAGTCTGCCTGGGAAGACCACAGCGGTCCTACAAGGAAGCAGCATTGACAAATGTGACTCTGTTGGGGTACTGAAATCTGTCACAGGCAGCATTCCTTCTCCTCCAAACACGGTGAGGTGAGTTGATGTCAAAGAGCTACAGTTGTGTTCAAAATTATTCAACCCCCAATGCTGTAAAGGGTTTTAGGGAATTTAGTGTACATTTGTAATTGTATTCAGAATGAAATCCTACAAGGACTTTTTAAAGAACCATATGCAACTAAAATGACATCAATTGGTTTTGTAATACAGTAGTAAATGTTTCTTTTGTGAATTCTTCATTGACACAATTATTCAACCCCTTAAAGACTACCACTCTGAAGAACAGAGGTTCATTCAAGTGTTTTCAATCAGGTATTGAAAACACCTGTGGATGTCACGGAGCAGCAATAAAGCATAATAAGCACCAATTAGGCAGCTTTAAAATGACTGTGATACTCAGCTCCTTCTAGACATTTACTGGTGTGGTTACAAACATGGTGAAGTCAAGAGAATGGTCCAGGAAGACAAGAGAAGAGGTGATTACTCTTCACAGGAAGGGCAATGGCTATAAGAAGATTGCAAAGATGTTAAACATACCAAGAGAGACCATAGGAAGCATCATTCGCAAATTCAAGGCAAAGGGCACTGTTGAAACGCTACCTGGTCGTGGCAGAAAGAAGATGCTGACTTCGACTGCTGTGCGCTACCTGAAGCGTAGAGTGGAGAAAAGTCCCCATGTGACTGCTGAGGAACTGAGAAAAGATTTGTCAGATGTGGGTACTGAAGTTTCAGCTCAGACAATACGGCGCACACTGCGTAATGAAGGCCTCCATGCCAGAACTCCCAGGCTGTCCCTTGCTGTCTCCAAAGAATAAGAAGAGTCGACTGCAGTATGCCAAAAGTCATGTGGACAAACCACAGAAGTGTTCTGTGTACTGATGAAACAAAATTAGAACTGTTTGGGCCCATGGATCAACGCTATGTTTGGAGGAGGAAGAACAAGGCCTGTGAAGAAAAGAACACCTTGCCTACTGTGAAGCATGGCGGGGGGTCAATCATGCTTTGGGGCTGTTTTGCTTCTGCAGGTACAGGGAAGCTTCAGCGTGTGCAAGGTACCATGAATTCTCTTCAGTACCAGGAGATATTGGATGACAATGTGATGCAGTCCGTCACAAACCTGAGGCTTGGGAGACGTTGGACCTTTCAAACAGGACAATGATCCCAAGCATACCTCCAAGTCCACTAGAGCATGGTTGCAGATTAAAGGCTGGAACATTTAGTAGTGGCCATCGCAGTCACCTGACTTAAATCCGATTGAGAACCTCTGGTGGGACTTAAAGAAAGCAGTTGCAGTGCGCAAGCCTAAGAATGTGACTGAACTGGAGGCTTTTGCCCATGACGAATGGGCGAAGATACCCGTATATCGCTGCACAGACACTTGTGTCAAGCTATGCTTCACGTTTAAAAGCTGTTATAACTGTAAAAGGATGTTGTACTAAGTACTAAGATTGAATGTCACTTGGGGGTTGAATAAAACTGATAATGATGTGAGCACAGAAAATACATTTGTGGTTATTTCATTATAAATGTTATGTTATATTTGTCTGACCTACACGTGCCTCTTTGATTTAATTGTAAGCAAGATGACTGAATGATCAAAATCAATGTCAAACTGGCCAAAACACTCAATTTCAGTGGGGGTTGAATAATTTTGAACACAACTGTAAATTTTGGTCTCATCCGACCACAACATTTTCACCCAGTCGTCCTCTGAATCATTGGTGTTCTTTGGCAAACTTCAGATGGGCCTGTTCATGTGCTTTCTTGAGCAGGGGAACCTTGTTGGTGCTGCAGGATTTCAGTCCTTCATGGCATAGTGTGTTACCAATTTTTTTCTTGGTGACTATGGTCCCAGCTGCCTTGAGAATGATCACTGACAAGATCCTCCCATGTAGTTCTAGGCTGATTCCTCACCATTCTCATAATCATTGAAACTCCACGAGGTGAGATCTTGCATGGAGACCCAGATTGAGGGAGGTTGACAGTTATTATGTCACCTTCTCACCAAGCTGCTTGGCGAGGGTTTTGTAGCCTATCCCAGCCTTTTCGCAGGTCTACAATCTTGTCCCTGACATCCTTGGGCAGCTCTTTGGTCTTGGCCATGGTTGAGAGTTTGGAATCTGATTGATTGCTTCTGTGGACAGGTGTTTTTTGACAGGGCTGGACTGGGCCAAAAAAGCGCCCCTAGACTTAATCCAGACCGGCCCACTCTGATTATGCAAATACACAGGGTTGGATTAAGCTCTCCATGGGCTGGAGCTACAGATTTTATTAGTTTTTTTGGCATTTAGTGAAATGAAAACATATTTTATATTATTTTAAAATGCATGCGATTTGGGTGCTTTGTGTTTCGCCACATTTTGGCGCTCTTAGGTGATTTAATTTTGCCAAAAATACAGTGAATTCACTATTTAGTGAATGTTCACCATATTTTGCCAAAATTTTTGTCACCAAAGCAGTTATTGGACGTCGGTGAAAACCGCTGAATTGAGTCGAATTGGAAAATTCCTCTGAACTGAAAAAAGGGGGAAAAAAGGTTTCCTATTCTCCTAATAGGAGCTTAACCCCTTCACTGCTGAGCCATTTCACCTCTGTGTGCTGAGCTCATTTTTACCATTTTTTCTCATCACGTTTAAAGGCGATTTGAAGTCACGTTTTATTATACAACCCAGACATATTATATATCTTTTTTTCTGGCAGACTCGGCAGATCCATAATAAATCATTATTATATGTATACGTCATGTCCTGCCTGAATATTATAACAAAAAATGCAATAAAATTAAAAAATTTAATCATCTCCAGCATGTAAAGTGATTTCTTCCACATTTTATCATGCGAGCCTTTGCGGTTATATATTCTATGGGGTGTATTTGTTAAAAAAAATTAGAAATGGGAACACATTACTTTTTTTTTTCTAGGAAATTACATGGATTTTTAGCTACAATTCAAAAAAATAAAATTTGTTAGTGCAGCAGCAGTGGTCACGTTATTATTGAAATGGGAACAATATTGCTGCATTAATTAAAAAAACACACAAAAACATTTTTATTTTTTAAAAAAATATATTTTTTTCCCAATGATACCAAACATGACCCATCTAGCTGCCAATGATAGGGAGATATGGGGGTTCAAAAGAACCCCTATCTCCACCATAGGATTTCATTAGGAAATCTCCAGGCAGCTAGGGGTGGAGCTGCTATCTAAGATGGCGGTCCCCACCGGAAGTAGGACGCTATGGGCGCCAGAACGCGGACCAGCACCTCAGGCGTTTAAGTCAGGCATCGCCTGAAAGGGGAGACCCTCCTCTTTTCATCGGTGCCTGGCTTTACCAGTCACCTTCTCCTGATTGGGATGGAGAGGGATCCGAAAGGTCCAACCTCTTTTCAGGTGATCTCCCAGCTTTGCCGGGTGGCCGCCTGAAAATGACATCATCGCGTCCGACGCTGGGAGGGATCCCAAAGGCAGCATCTGACTTCCAGGAAGTTAGATCGCCGTGGGACCCCGGAGGCGAGAGGTGAGTATAGAGTTGAACTGCTGCCAAGCGGAAGACATGTGGGAAACTTCCTCCACATACAGCGGGAGACGATCCCCACACGTCCTCAGCAATGAAGGGGTTAAATCAATAAAAATGTATCTAAATAATAAAAAAGGTCCTTTAAAAATAATCTAAAGATCTGGTAGAAAAATGTAAAAGTCTTTTAAAAATAAAAAAACAAATGTCTAAATAAATACAAAAAGATCAGAAGTATCAAAAGAATAAGTGTCTCCGCAAAGTAAGAAAAAAAAAAAAGAATAAATGGTCTGTAAAATTAAATAAATTAAAAAAATTAAAAAGTCAGGCTTAGGCAAGCTGCAGGCAAGCCTAGCCAGCCGGCCGACCTGGGTGAGCCTCAGGCTGCGGGAAGGCCTACCCAGCGACCAGGGCGAGTCCCAAGCTGCAGGCAGGCCTAGCCAGGCAGCCGACCTAAGCAAGCCTTAAGCTGCTGGCAGGCTTTTCCGGCAGGTCGACCTGGGTGAGCACCAGGCGGCCGGCCGACCTAGGCAAGCCCCAGGCTCCAGGCAGACCTAGCCAGCAAGCCGACCTGGGCGAGCACCAGGCAGCCAGCCGACCTAGGTGAGCCCCAGGCTTTGGGCAGGCCTAGCCCACCTGCCGACCTCAGCGAACCCCAGGCTGCGGGCAGGCCTAGTCGGCTGGCCTACCTCGGCAATCTCCAGGCAGCGGGCAGACTTAGCCGGCTGGCCCACCTCAGTGATCCCCAGGTGACCGGCCGACCAAGGTGAGCCCCAGGCTGCGGGCAGGCCTAGCCGGCCGACCTTGGCGAGCTCGAGGCTGAGGCCCAGGCAGGCAGCTGGTTAAACCGGCCCACTGAGCCATCAGCCCACCGGGATTCTCCAAGTAGTCCCAATGGCCAGTACATTCCTTAACCCTATTTAAATACATACAAGTCAGTACTAAAGCAACGACATTATGAAATGAATCAGATTCGTTTGACTGTTTCACAAAGGACCCTGTCCCTGTAAATTGGCATGTGGTGCTGAATCTGTTATCAGAACCACAGGCCAATGGACATGTCAATATTTAAACCTAGCTTGCCTTTTAACAGCAGAATTTGATCAATTTGGGGCTTTACTTACAGGGTAATTCAAAGAGATTCGAAAAGTCACCGCACGTTCGGTGACTTTTCGTTCACTTCAATTCGGTTCCTTTTGCTGATCCCATTTCGGTGACCCTGCGGTGTATTCAGCAAGCACCACAGGGTCCCCGAATTGCAGGGAAAGGCTGCCGCAAACCCGACGAAAACTAACTGCAAAACCCGGCGAATGCACGCCGAAAACCCGCATCTGGATTAACCTGCCGAAAACCACGGAAAAACCCGAGCAGGAGCCGATTTTCCGAGACCGCAGAAGAGGCAGTGAATAAATTAGAAAACCAGTTTGCTCGAATGTTTGAAAAGTGAAACGCTGTTTGCAAAGAAACTACGGAGTGAAAATGTCTGAAATTTACATATGATCCAAGAATGATAATAAAAAGGGCTGTTACAGAAAAAATAAGTAAAGTTAAAAAATAAGAAAAAATTGGACTTTAACCACTTCAATGCGGTGGACGCGCTCAGCGCGTCCAACCGCATTGCTACTTGGCTGCGGAGGACGCGCTGAGCGCGTCCTCCCTTTGCAGCCCGCGATCAGCCGGTATTCCGGCTGATCGCTCGGCCCCCCGGTGTGGGCTGACATCATCGATGTCAGCCCAACCTCCGGGACCCCGGCGGGCACTATAGGCGTCATATGCGATGACATCTATTTCAGGCACACACCCCCCCCCCGCCATTGCAGGGAAGGTGCCTGAATGGGAGGGGGGAGGTCCTTCGGACCTCTCCCCCTCCCCATCCGTGCATGCCAGCGGTTAAAGGCAGGCACCGCCTGGAAGGGCACAGCCTGCCCTTCCAAGCGGCGGCTGTCTTTAACCCCTAGGGGGCTGGATCGCGATATGGCGCCAACATGCGCCGTATCGCGGTCCCCTCCCGGAGCTGGCCGACATCTTGGATGTCGGCCAAGCTTCCGGGATATCCCCCTAATGACTGGTTAAGTTTTCAAATTAACCCCTTGCTGCCACCTATAGTGGAGATAGGGGGTTCCGATCCGTGACAGCTAGGGGTTAATGTTTACTATCATTGGAACGGCCAGAGCGTGGCCGTTCCAATGATACCAAACATGACCATGTAAACTGTAAAAAAAAAAAATTAAAATAAAAAAAATTAAAATAAATAATTAAAAAAAAAAAAAAATGTTTTTGGGGGGTTTTTTTAGATTTATTAGTGCAACAATATTGTTCCCATTTCAATTATAATGTGAACAATGATGCTGCACTAACGATTTTTTCTATGGGGGGTGTTTGCTAAAAAACACGTAATTTCCCCCAAAAAAAAGTAACGATTCCTCATTTCTAATTTTTTTAACAAGCGCACCCCATAGAAAATATAACCGCAAACGATCGCATTTTAAAATGTGAAAAAACCCACTTTACACATTGTAAATTATTGAAAATTCAAATTTTATTGCATATTTTGTTATAATATACAGACATGACATAACGTATACATATAATAATGACATATTATGAATCTGCACAGTCTGCCGGAAAGAAAGATATATAATATGTCTGGGTCATATATTAAAATAAGGCTTCAAAACGCGGTTAAACATGATGAGCGAAACCGGTAAAAATGACCTCAGCACAGAGGTGTCAGGCACGCTCACGTACCTGAGGGTGGACGAACGGTTAGCCCTAAGTGAAAACAGGAGCCTCGAGTTCGTAGGAGAGAAACCAGTCCTTGTAGTGGCTGGGTTAACACAAATAATGAGGGCTGCCCTGTACTCAGGCCAACACCAACCAAGGGTACGTAACGGCTGTGCCGGTAAAGCAAGATAGAGTCACAATGCGGTACCAGTCCTTATAGTGGCTGGGTTTCGCACAAACAGGAGGTGAACCTATAAGGCAGGGACACAGGGAGGACAGGAACCAGTCCTTAGAGTGGCTGGTGTAAACGCTGGTAAGCCAGGAACGTATATCAGAAAGCCAAAGGGTATAGGCGAAAACAGAGTCGAGTAACAAGCCGGGTCAAGGGGTATAGAGGTACACAAGTCGAGAGAGATAGCCAGGTCATACACAGTAAGTCAAATTGAGTGAAATAAACGAGCACTTAAGGGTCAGACAGGCAAAACCACGAAAGGGCACTGAGGAATGGGAAAAGCAAGTTTAAATTTGGTGCCTAGCCTGCTGATTGGTCCTTCGCGGTCACATGGAGATTGGTGACGTCGCGCCGCCGGGAGGGCTAAATCCGGAACTGCCGGCGGCGCGCGCGCCTACTGCGCGCACACAGGACTCTGAGAGGACGCCGACCCCGGAGCCGGGAAGAAGGATGCCGGGTCGGCGGCCCGGCGGGACGCCGAGCCGGCGGCGCCCGCCGAGCCCTGACAGCACCCCCGCCTTGAGGAACGCCCACCGGCGGGGCTGGGAGCCGGGCGATCGGAAAAACGACGATGAAAGGCGGAGACCAATCGAGGAGCATGAACGTCACGTGACGAAACCCATGTGCGATCCGCGGGACCATAGCCAGTCCAATGAACCAAATACTGCAACCGATTGCGGACATAACGGGAATCCAAGATGGACTCAATCTCATACTCGGGAGTCCCATCAACCACCACAGGGGGAGGAGGGGAGTCAGGGCGAGTAAAACGGTTGCAGGAGAGCGGCTTCAATAAAGAGACATGAAAGGAGTTGGGAATACGCAAAGAGACAGGCAATTGCAGTGCGTATACTACGGGATTGATACATCGGAGTATTTTATACGGACCGATGAAACGAGGCGCGAATTTCATAGACGGGACCTTCAGACGAATGTGGCGTGTGCTGAGCCAAACCCTGTCACCCACATGGTACACTGGTGGAGGTCTGCGCCTCCGATCAGCCGCCCGCTTCTGCTCAAAGAAGCGGATTCTAGATTCAACCTGGTCTTCTCCCAAATAACCCGGAGCCTATCTAGGTGTTCCTCCAGGGCCGGAATGTTCTGGGGGAGAACGAGGATGGAAAAATAGTGGGATGCATACCCGTGACTATTTCGAAAGGAGAATGTTTTGTCGACTGTGATGTGGCGTTGTTATAGCAAATTTCTGCCCATGGTAACAGAGTAACCCAATCATCCTGTGCGTCAGAAATAAAACACCTTAAATAAGTCTCAAGCGTTTGGTTGGTTCTTTCGGCTAAACCGTTCGTTTGCGGGTGATACGCGGACGAAAAGGACAGTTTGGCGCCCAACTGGTGACAGAAGCCTCTCCAGAACTTAGAGATAAACTGAGAACCCCGATCCGAGACGAGAACATTAGGAACACCATGTAATCTGAATATTTCTTTGGTGAAAATCTGTACTAGCTCGCTGGAGGAGGGGAGCTTCTTTAACGGAATAAAATGTGCCATTTTAGAGAAGCGATCGACAACCACAAAAATCACAGTATGACCAAGTGAAGGGGTTAGTTCCACTAGGAAGTCCATAGCTAAATGAGACCAAGGGCGCTCAGGGATCGGTAGGGGTTGGAGGAGGCCAGCAGGACAAAGGCGGGAGGATTTGGAACGGGTACAAACAAAACAGGTGGTTACGTAATCTTTTACATCCTTGGTAAGTGTCGGCCACCAAAGGTGTCGTTTAATCAAGTCAAGAGTTTTATTTACCCCAAAATGTCCAGCGAATTTGGATTCGTGAAAGAGCTGTAAAGCAGTGGGTACCTCTACAGAAGGAACGAATAGCTTATTCTGTGGTTTAGACGGGGGAGCCAGAGCCTGTTTAGAGAGTAAGAGGTTCCAGAAAGGAGACTCGACTCGTGTACTCAGAGAGGCTAAAATTTTCCTTTCGGGAACTATGGACACAGGTACAGACACTGGAGTTGCTAGGGGTTCATATTGTCTGGAGAGTGCGTCGGCCTTAACATTTTTAGACCCGGGTCTGTACGTAATGAGGAAGTCAAATCTGGTGAGAAAAAGGGCCCATCGAGCTTGTCTAGGGTTCAACCTTTTAGCCTCGGACAGGTAAATCAAATTTTTGTGGTCAGTGAGAATGGAAAACGGACAGGTGGAGCCCTCCAAGAGATGGCGCCATTCTTTTAAGGCCAAAATAATGGCTAACAATTCCCTGTCCCCAATGTCATAACGGGCCTCGGTAGGGGACAATTTCCTAGAATAAAAACCACAGGGTTGCATAGGCTTGTCATCAGCTGGACGTTGGGACAAGACGGCTCCTACCCCGGTTTCTGATGCGTCAACCTCTAAAACGAAGGGTCTATTGGATCAGGGTGGTGTAGAATGGGAGCAGTGGAAAAGGCCTCCTTTAACCGTTCGAAAGCCTCCAGGGCACTGGAGGACCAATTCTGAGTGTCACCTCCCTTTCTCGTCAATGCTGTAATGGGTGCAATAATGGACGAAAAGCCCTTGATAAACCGTCTATAGTAATTGGAGAAGCCAATAAACCTTTGAATGGCCTTGAGGCCCTTGGGAAGAGGCCAGTGACTGATGGCCTCCAGTTTTTTGGGATCCATCATGAAACCAGAGGAGGATATAACATAACCCAAAAACTGTACCTGTTGGACATCGAATAGGCATTTTTCTAGCTTGCAGTAGAGGCCGTTGGCCAAGAGCTTAGATAAGACGAGTCGTACATGTACGTGGTGGGTGTTCAGATCAGGGGAATGTATTAACACATCATCAAGGTAAACCACGACAAAACAAGGGGTGTACTCTCGTAACACATCATTAATAAACGCCTGAAACACTGCTGGAGCGTTACATAAACCGAAGGGCATAACCAAGTACTCGTAATGCCCTAACCTGGTGTTAAACGCAGTCTTCCACTCATCCCCGTGTTTGATTCTTATTAAATTGTACGCTCCTCTGAGATCCAGTTTCGAAAAGATTTTGGAATGTTTCAGGCGATCAAACAGCTCGGGGGAGTGGAATGGGGTAGGCATTTTTAACGGTGATCTTGTTCAACCCTCGAAAATCGATACAGGGTCTAAGATCACCCTCCTTTTTCTGCACAAAGAAAAACCCTGCCCCAGCGGGAGAGGAGGAAGGACGAATAAACCCTTTGTTAAGGGAATCTTTAATGTACTCCTCCAAAACCTTATGTTCTTTCACGGACAAAGGATAGACAGCCCCTTTAGGAGGCATGGTACCAGGAAGAAGGTCGATGGCACAATCGTAAGAACGATGGGGGGTAATCTATCGGCCTCTCTTTTGTCAAACACAGGTGCCAAGTCCGAGTAGGGGACAGGAATGGAAGTCGTCAGAGGAGGGGCCGTGGGCAAATTCAAGACATTAATGGATAGTGGAATCTCAATACAAGAAGCCATACAATCATTATCCCACTTCGCGATCTGACGAGCTCGCCAGTCAATAACAGGTTATGGCGGGTTAACCAGGGGTAACCCAGTACGATAGGATAGGAAGGGGACGAAATAGCATGGAAGAACATACTTTCTTTATGACACAGTCCTATCCCAACAGTAATATTGCGAGATTCAAACAAAACAAAAAGGGTTTCGAGAGGTCTGCCATCGATGGCCTGTACAAGTAATGGGGTTTCCTTTTCAACCAGGGGTATGGCATGTTTGCGAGCAAAATTTATGTCAATAAAGTTATCGGCAGCACCAGAGTCTACTAAGGCATAGAGTTGTACCGGGTTACGGGAACTCTCCCAGGATAGAGTAACCGGAACCCGGAGTCTATTTTCCAGTTTGGGGGACGAAGGAAAAGCGCCTAAGAGCTGTCCCCTAGAGGCACTTAGGCATGAGAGTTTCCCGCTGGACCCTGGGGGCGTTTGGAACAGCCCTTAAGGAAATGACCCCCCAAACCACAGTACAGGCATAAACCCTCACGTCGTCTGCGTTGTTTTTCACTATCAGGGATCTTGGTGCTATCTAATTGCATGGGTTCGGGGGGTGAATGAGACTCGGGAAGCAAAGGTACAGAAAAACGGGGAGGCTGCCTAACCGGTGGTCTTTTAGACCTCTCCTTAGTAAGTCGACGATGGCGAAGGCGTTCATCGATAAAGGACAGGTAAGTAATCAAGTCTTCCAGGTCCCCTGGGAGATCTCTGGCCGCTATCTCATCTTGCAACTCATCGTTCAGACCCTCAGAAAACACGGCTATCAAAGCCTCATTGTTCCAGTTCAATTCAGAAGCCAATGATCTAAACTCCAGAGCGTATTCACCCAGTGATCTCGCACCCTGGCGCAAGCGTAACAAGGATTTTGCGGCATTGGTTTTACGCCCGGGAGGGTCAAACACCCTACGAAAGGCCGACATAAAGTCACGATAATTATAGACAATCGGTTTATCGGTATCCCAAAGAGGGTTAGCCCAACTCAACGCTTTGTCGGTAAGATGGTTGATGACAAAAGCGATTTTGGCACGATCTGTAGGGTAAGACCACGGGGTTAATTCGAAATGAATGGAAATCTGGTTCAGAAAACCTCGACAGGCGGTAGGATCGCCCCCATAACGTACTGGAGGTAGCAAGTTAGGGTACGAGGTGGGCACAGAGAACGGTTCGGAAGGGAGAGGATTCACGGGAGGGGAAACCTCTACCTGGGTAGGGGCGGTACGGGTGAGCAGCGTTTGGAGGGCCTGGGCGAACTGATCAAGACGGTGATCTTGCTCCTCCAAACGGCTTTCTAGACCAGAGAATTGCTGAGCGGTCCCTGCAAGGTCCATGGCCCTTTCGTGATGTCAGGCACGCTCACGTACCTGAGGGTGGACGAACGGTTAGCCCTAAGTGAAAACAGGAGCCTCGAGTTCGTAGGAGAGAAACCAGTCCTTGTAGTGGCTGGGTTAACACAAATAATGAGGGCTGCCCTGTACTCAGGCCAACACCAACCAAGGGTACGTAACGGCTGTGCCGGTAAAGCAAGATAGAGTCACAATGCGGTACCAGTCCTTATAGTGGCTGGGTTTCGCACAAACAGGAGGTGAACCTATAAGGCAGGGACACAGGGAGGACAGGAACCAGTCCTTAGAGTGGCTGGTGTAAACGCTGGTAAGCCAGGAACGTATATCAGAAAGCCAAAGGGTATAGGCGAAAACAGAGTCGAGTAACAAGCCGGGTCAAGGGGTATAGAGGTACACAAGTCGAGAGAGATAGCCAGGTCATACACAGTAAGTCAAATTGAGTGAAATAAACGAGCACTTAAGGGTCAGACAGGCAAAACCACGAAAGGGCACTGAGGAATGGGAAAAGCAAGTTTAAATTTGGTGCCTAGCCTGCTGATTGGTCCTTCGCAGTCACATGGAGATTGGTGACGTCGCGCCGCCGGGAGGGCTAAATCCGGAACTGCCGGCGGCGCGCGCGCCTACTGCGCGCACACAGGACTCTGAGAGGACGCCGACCCCGGAGCCGGGAAGAAGGATGCCGGGTCGGCGGCCCGGCGGGACGCCGAGCCGGCGGCGCCCGCCGAGCCCTGACAAGAGGTGGGAAAAGGCTCAGCAGCGAAAGGGGTTAAAAAAAAAAAAATGCTTAAAATATCCTAAAAAAATCGATAAATAAAGACACTCTTTACTGCAGAATTTTATAATGAACGGTTTATTAGATATTTAATTAAAACAGAAATATTTTTAACATTGAAGCCTATGGGATTCTCCTGAATAAACTTGCCGAATTAAACCACCGAATGGGAGGGCATTTCGGGAACCTTTCACTGCTGGTTTGTGTTCTCTGAATAGCCGAAGCAGTGCTTTTTCATGGGGATTTCACTGCCCTCGAACAGGCACCGTATGTGCAGGCAATTTGCCAGGATTTGGCGAATTGCCTGCTCTCTAGATAGCCGAATGGCCAAGAAAGGTAACCGAACGCTGATTTTTAGCGTTCGGTTACCTTTCTCAAGCAATTCGGATCTCTTTGAATTACCCTGTTAGTGATCCGAAATTGAAATTGATATCAAATTACAATTTTTTTTTTGGTGATCTGAGATAGCAAACAAAAATGAAAGAAGGAAATGAATCAAAATGTAACAAAATTTAAAAAAAAAGGGGGAAAAAAAAGGAAATTCAGAGAAATTATTTTGGAACAAAACAAAACAAAATTTTCAGCCGTGCACACTCAATTCTTCAACTTATGTTCAAGCAAAACGTGTCATAATCAAATAAAGAAATAAAATTATTCTATTAGTTATTTTCCATTTTATTCTACATAGCAACACCATAAGTGATCTTTATTCTATAGCTGTGGTCAGAGAGTTATTATTTATACTATTGTATAAATTCAATGATCGATCTTTAGATATGGAGAATAGATAGATAGATAGAAAGATAAATAGATATATAGATAGATACACTGCCAAAAGTATTCGCTCACCTGCCTTGACTCGCATATGAACTTAAGTGACATCCCATTCCTAATCCATAGGGTTCAATATGACGTCGGTCCACCCTTTGTAGCTATAACAACTTCAACTCTTCTGGGAAGGCTGTCCACAAGGTTTAGGAATGTGTTTATGGGAATTTTTGACCATTCTTCCAGAAGCGCATTTGTGAGGTAACGCACTGATGTTGGACGAGAAGGTCTGGCTCTCAGTCTCCACTCTAATTCATCCCAAAGGTGTTCTATCGGGTTGAGGTCAGGACTCTGTGCAGGCCAGTCAAGTTCATCCACACCAGACTCTGTCATCCATGTCTTTATGGACCTTGCTTTGTGCACTGGTGCACAGTCATGTTGGAAGAGGAAGGGGCCAGCTCCAAACTGTTCCCACAAAGTTGGGAGCTTGGAATAGTCCAAAATGTCTTGGTATGCTGAAGCATTCAGAGTTCCTTTCACTGGAACTAAGGGGCCAAGCCCAGCTCCTGAAAAACAACCCCACACCATAATCCCCCCTCCACCAAACTTTACATTTGGCACAATGCAGTCAGACAAGTACCGTTCTCCTGGCAACCGCCAAACCCAGACTCGTCCATCAGATTGCCAGATGGAGAAGCGTGATTCGTCACTCCAGAGAACGCGTCTCCACTGCTCTAGGGTCCAGTGGCGGCGTGCTTTACACCACTGCATCCAACGCTTTGCATTTCACTCGGTGATGTATGGCTTGGATGCAGCTGCTCGGCCATGGAAACCCATTCCATGAAGCTCTCTGCGCACTGTGCTTGAGCTAATCTGAAGGCCACATAAAGTTTGGAGGTCTGTAGCAATTGACTCTGCAGAAAGTTGGCGACCTCTTCGCACTATGCACCTCATCATCCGCTGACCCCGCTCCATCAGTTTACGTGGCCTACCACTTCATGGCTGAGTTGCTGTCATTCCCAAACACTTCCACGTTCTTATAATACAGCTGACAGTTGACTGTGGAATATTTAGGAGCGAGGAAATTTCACGACTGGATTTGTTGCACAGGTGGCATCCTATCACAGTTCCACGCTGGAATTCACTGAGCTCCTGAGAGCGACCCATTCTTTCACAAATGTTTGTAAAAACAGTCTGTGGCCCTGGAAGACATACCTGTGGCTCTGGAAGTGATTGGAACACCTGATTCTGATTATTTGGCTGGGTGAGCGGATACTTTTGGCAATATAATGTAGATATAGATGGATAGATATGGGATAGATAGATAGATAGATAGATATGGAGAGTAGATATTATTATTATTATTATTATTTATTATTTATAAAGCGCCAGCATATTCCGCAGCGCTGTACAATAAGCACAGTATAGACAGGGTTACAATACATTGAACAACATTTGACAAACAGTACAGGAGGAGATGAGGGCCCTATTCCCGTAAGAACTCACAATCTGGGAGGGTTGGGGTTGGAAACAGGAGGAGAGGACTGTAAGGTGAGAGTGATTGATGGTTGCGTCAGTGAGTTGGGTGGTAGGTTTCCCTAAATAGGAACGTTTTAAGGGAGCGTTTGAAGGAAGAGAAGTTAGGGGAAAGTCTGACAGTACGAGGGAGAGTGTTCCAGAGAGTGGGGGCTGCACGTGAGAAATCCTGCAGTCTATCATGGGAAGAGGTGATGCGGGGAGAAGCTAGGCGCAGGTCACTGTTTGACCTTAGGGAGCGGGCTGGGGTGTATTTGGTGATTACTGTGGACAGGTAGTGGGGAGCTGAGTTAGTGAGGGTTTTGTAGGTAAGGATAAGGATTTTGAACTTAATTCTGCAGTGGATGGGGAGCCAGTGACGGGACTCGCAGAGGGGAGCGGCAGAGACAGAGCGGCGGGTGAGGTGAATTAGCCTGGCGGAGGCGTTCAGGATGGATTGTACGGGGGAGAGGCGGGACAGAGGGAGGCCAGATAAGAGATTATTGCAATAGTCGAGTCGGGAGATTACCAGGGCGTGTATGAGTTGTTTTGTAGTGACAGTGGTAAGAAATGGCCGAATTCTGGAAATATTACGCAGTTGGTATCGGCAGGAGGAGGAAAGAGACTTGATGTGGGGGGTGAAGGAAAGAGCAGAGTCAAGTGTAACTCCAAGACAGCGAACTTGGTTTAATGGAGAGATGGTGATACCCTCCACCGTGATAGAGAAGTCAGGAGGTGGGGAGGCATTGGAGGGAGGAATAAGTAGAAGTTCAGTCTTTGACATGTTGATCTTTAGGTGGTGGGAGGCCATCCAGGAGGAGATGCCAGATAAACAGTCCCTGACTTTTGAAAGGACAGGGGGAGAGAGATCAGGGGTAGAGAGGTAGATCTGAGTGTCATCAGCGTAGAGGTGGTAATTAAAGCCAAAGCTGTTGATGATTTTGCCCGGGGAGGAGGTGTAGATGGAAAAGAGTAGAGGACCAAGGACAGAGCCTTGAGGTACACCAACAGATAGAGGCAATGAGGAGGAGGAGTTACCAGCAAAGGACACACAGAAGGACCTGTTGGATAAATAGGAGTCAACCCAAGCAAGTGCAGTGTCACCAAGACCCAGAGAGTTGAGGGTCTGTAGAAGGAGGGGGTGGTCAACAGTGTCAATAGCAGCCGAGAGGTCAAGCAGGATGAGAATAGAATAGTGGCCGTGTTTTTTTAGCAGTTAGGAGGTCGTTGGTGACTTTGGTGAGGGCAGTTTCAGTTGAGTGTAGGGGACGGAAGCCAGATTGCAGGGGTCAAGTAGGGAATTGGAGGACAGGAAGAGGGAGAGGCGGTTGAAGACTAGTTTTTCTAAGAGCTTTGATGTGAAGGGAAGCAGGGATACAGGGCGGTAGTTGGATGGAGAGTTGGGATCGAGGGATGGTTTCTTTAGTAAAGGGGTAACTAGCGCGTGTTTGAAGGCGGATGGGAAGGAGCCAGTGGAGAGAGATAGGTTGAAGATGTGTGTGAGAGCAGGGGTGAGGGAGGAGGAGAGGGGAGGAATTAGATGTGAGGGAATGGGGTCGAGCGGGCACATGGTGAGATGTGAGGAGGACAATAAGGAATTGACTTCCTCCTCAGTGGCTGGGAGGAAGCGGCAGAGGGTGGCAGAGGGGACCTGTGGGAGTGGAGGTGGCAGATAACTATCTTGTGTTGGGATGTTGCTTCTGATAGTTAAAGTTTTACTGAGGAAGTAGTCTGCCAGGTCTTGAGCGCTGAAGGCAGCTGTGGGGGGAGGTGCAGGTGGGTAGAGGAGGGTGTTGAAGGTGGACCAGAGCCGTTTAGGGTTGGAGGACAGCAAAGATATAAGAGATGAGAAGAAGGATTGTTTGGCCAAGTGGAGGGCAGAGGTGTATGACCGGAGAATAAACTTGAAGTGAACAAAATCAGCTTCAGAGCGGGATTTCCTCCAGGCACGCTCTGCAGTGCGGGAGCATCTTTGCAGGTAGCGAGTCTGGAGGGTGTGCCAGGGCTGAAGCTGGCGGCGTCTATCAATCATTATCTATCTATATACAGTATAAAATAAAACACTTAAGTGTATCCTGTCAGCCTCATGGAAAATGACACTGAGCTTTGCAAAGAATGCAGCAGTGTGGCGGTGCTGTCAGACACTACAAAGGCTGTCAGCTTCGGTCTTAATTTGGTTGTGATGTGGCTGATCTTCTCCAAACATTTCATAAATCCACCAGATGCACAGAGTCCATTTAGCTGTTGAAACCACAGATTGAGATGATGGTTTCGGGCCGGCACAATCCAGACACCCAGGAACCTTCACGTCTGCATCTGGAGATTGTTGCTGGACCAGAGACAGTGATGCATAATCACTGAAACAAATCTTTATCCCTGTGTGAGGAAAATAAATTTAAAATAAGTCCTCCACTCATCCTGACCAATTTAGCTTTTTTAAAGTCTACCCCTTCCCCCCATCCCCCTGTTGCCTGAGCTGGTGAAATCACGGGGTGAAGTGGAGGAGTTTCTGCCACCCCACCAAATATCACCAGCAGCTGGAATTTTGAATTTCCCACTGTCACAGATTGCGTGTGTAACCCTTTTTGTCCCTTGCATTGCCATCAGGCTGGCATGGGTGCCAATTACCTCTTCCATTGACGCTAGTGACAGGAAACCTTTTTTTCTTTACATTTAACATGTTCATGTTTGGTATCATTGGAAAGTCCATGCTCTAGTTGACATGCATCGGGAGATACGGGGGTCCAAAGATCCCCCCCTCCACCATAGGGTTTCCATAGGGAAACCCCTTGACAGCTAGGAGTTAATTCTAATACTGATGTCATCGCACCATGCACAATGACATCAGTGGGTGGGAAGAGGCCCCAGAGGCTTGGCTGACATCCAAGATGTCAGTCACCTCTGGGAGAGGTTCTCAATCCAGAGTCGATCGGCGCAGGATCGTGGACCGGCACCGTAGGGTTTAAAGACAGGCATCGCTCGAAAGGGCAGACTCTGCCTTTTCCAGCAGTGCTTGTCTTTGGCTTCATTCTCCTCCCTTTCAGGTGCTCCTCTGACTTTTCCAGGGGGCCGCCTGAAAATGACATCATCATCGCATCCAATGCCTCCAGATTGGTCAGTAGTGATGTCAGCACGCAGAGTGTAATCACGTCTCCCTCTCTGAGATCATCCACATTAGCGTTTTGCACAGGCGCTTCAGACCTTGCGCATGTAAAATGCGTGAGTCCCGTTGCGGTGCACAATTTGCAGTTGCAACGCTATGCAAGTTGTGTAGGAGAGGAAATTGAGCAGATATACTTCAGGGACTTTCGGGTTCAGGTGTCCCTGAGCCAAAGAGAAGGAGCTGTGCGCTGTGAGGGACAAAAGGTGAGTAAAAAATATTTAAAAAATTAAGTGAGTCTGTCAACAACCACTGCCCAATTATTTAAGGGGAAAAAAGTGACTTTTATCTTTAATAGAATATCCATTTAATTCAAACTGTGGAGACTGAGATATAGACCTGCAGCCTGGCTGAATTATTCCAGCAAAGAAAGGGAAAACACTATGGGCCTTATTACATTCTTAACGCGTTGCGCATGAATTTGTGCGCCCACCGTTACACATTAACGAGCATAAATCAACGCTGGAATTACAATCCTCGCACATTTTTTCATCCGTCGAGCAATAACACGTGTAAAACGGACGTGCACAGACGCGCACGTAGTAACGTTGCACACAGAAATCAGTGTGCGGACTGTTTTTTCACGCGATTCAGCCAGTCAGAATTAAGAACCACGATTGTCTCATGTTAAGTTTTTGCGCCTGCCAAAGTCAATCTGAGCATATATGCTGCATCAATAAAAAAAACACGCACAACTTCTCCATTTTATTGGTTTGGGTATGTGTAGAATGTGTAACTATACTTTGCTGCGTATTTTTTTTTGGGCTGGTGTATTTGGTTTCGGCCAGGTTGATAGAATTTGCCATTAACACCAGCTTTCAGGAGTTGCTAAAATTATGTGCGCAAATGCTGTGCTTTACAAACTGCGCAAAGATTGTAATACCATCCGCATACCAGCGCACAAACGCTTTTGCTCACACTGTTAAGTATAGGACGCGCGACGTACAGTAAGCTCGCGCAGCGTTCACGCAGGTTTACCCGCGGTAGACGTATACGCACATTTGTTGCGCTGACATTGTAATACGAGGTTCAGCACAAAGGGTTTTGCCCCTCACGCTGATGCGTTTTTGCGGAGGCGCAAACGTATGTGCGAAGATTGTAATAGAGCCCTACATGGATCCTTTGGCAATTCCACCAATTTCCTGGAGCGCACTGCAATTACAGAGAAAAAGACTTCAAACTCTATACCAAAAAAATACAAATTTAAAAAAATTCTCTGAAACAACCCCCCCCAAATTGAATAATCCCTTTTTAACACCTAAAGCCAGCAAAGGGAATAACATGAATTTATATAAGAGCCCCTTGCATCATGAATAGAACTTGAGGATCCTGAGCGGTGGAATAATTTTTGAGGTTACTCAATTGAAATGGGCTCTTAACTAGGGATGAGCGGTTCGGGTTCGGATGGTTCGAGGTTCGACCCGAACTTAGCCTGTTCGAGCAGATCGCGAACACCGAACATTTCTGGTTGTTCGCCGCATGTTCGACCACAATGGACCACAATGCATTTTCCCACTGGCCTGAAGCTCGTAATTGGCTACAGCCTTGCACCTGACCACAGGTCTGGTGCAAGACTGGTTTAACACTATGCCAATCACCGCTCAGAGTCCTGATTGGGCAAATTTTGCCCAATCATGGGCTCACAGAGCTAAGTCCCGCAGCACACTATATAACGTTTCCACGCAGCGCTTCTGCACGCATTTCAGAGGAGATTTCAGAGGAGATAGTTGTGTCTTGTTACTGCCGGTCTGCCACGCTACTGGGGGGTCTGGGGGTGTCTCATTTCTACCAAATATCAGGGAATTTAGGTGATGTGTGTCTTGTCACTGTGACAGCAATTTTTTTGGGGTTTACAACTTTGTTGAAAACATTTGTGAATTGAGGTGATCTTCTGCGTCTTGTCACACAGCCACCAAGTCTTTTTGGGGCTCACTAATTTCTTTAAAACATTTGTGAATTCAGGTGATCTGTGTCTCGTCATACAAACAGTACCACGCTGTATTTTGGGGCTCACTAATTTCTTTAAAACATTTGTGAATTGAGGTGATCTTCTGTGTCTTGTCACACAGGCAGCAAGTTTTTTTGGGGCTCACTAATTTCTTTAAAACATTTGTGAATTGAGGTGATCTGTGTCTCGTCACACATCCAGTATCACGCTGTATTTTGGGGCTCACTAATTTCTACAAAACATTTGTGAATTGAGGTGATCTGTGTCTCGTCACACATCCAGTACCACGCTGTATTTTAGGGCTCACTAATTTCTACAAAATATTTGTGAATTGAGGTGATCTGTGTCTCGTCACTGGCTGCCAGCTATCAGTGTGTCTCACTGAGTTATACCAGAGTTCTTTAAATCTTTATACCAGAGTTGAATCAGAGTTCTGTATATATTAATCTATATGTCACTCACCATGTCTGAAAGAACAAAAAGGACAGGCAGACGCTCCCAGACACAGATAAGAGGGCAAGCAGCCCCTGTGTCGGGAGGCTGTGCCTCTGGTCGTGGTGGACGTGGTGCATCCTCTGCAGGGGCACGCTTGTCCTTTCTAACAACAGCAACATACAGAGGACTTGGTGGATTGGCTAACCAGGCCATCCTCATCCTCCGAGTATAATCAACCTAGAGGAAGGGGGTGCCAGTGATGACACACAAATAACTGGCACTCATGTTGCCCCAGCAGCTGCAGCATGCTGCCAAGTTGGCTCCAGTGACGAGGAGATAGGGGGTGAAGATGACAATGATGTCACTGACTCCACCTGGGTGCCAGATCGAACAGAGGAATCAAGTGAGGAGGAGGGGGAGGAGGAGGCACAGCAAACACGAGGCACAACATCCTCTGTGACCAACCGTAGCACTAGCCAGTCCAAGGCATCACATGTCAGAGCTGCTCCGGTGCAGAGCGCTGTTGTCTCAAAGAACACATGCAGGAAGTCTGTTGTCTGGGAGTTCTTTAAGAAATGTGCAGTAGAGCGCAGCGTTGCTATTTGTAATCTATGTCAGATGAGGCTTAAGCGTGGGAAAGATACCGGACACTTGGGTACCACTGTCTTGAGACGACATATGAACAAGTGCCACACATCCCGTTGGCGCAAAACTTTGCCTAGGTCCTCCTCCTCCTCATCTGTCTCTACCCCCACTGTATGTCCTGCCATGTCATTGCCTACAACCTCCACCGACAGGGATGATGCTACAGTAATGGATGTACCAGGTCCTTCCTCACAATGTGACATCATCCCAGTAGCTGAAGATTTACGCAGTCAGATTACGTTGCCGCAGCTGCTGCAGTGAAAGAAAAAATATAGTCCCAACCATCCCCAAGCACAGCGTCTAAATGCCAGCTTAGCAAAATTACTCACATTGCAGCTGCTGCCTTTCCAGCTGGTGGACTCTGCTCCCTTCCGTGAATTTGCTGAATGTGCTGTACCACAGTGACAGGTTCCAAAACGCCATTACTTTTCACTCAAGGCCATTCCAGCACTATACCAGCACGTGGAAGACAATGTTATCCAGTCATTGGGAAAGGCAGTCAGCAGCAAGGTGCATGTGTCTTTAGACACGTGGTCCAGCAAGCATGGACAGGGTCGTTACATTTCCTTCATGGCACACTGGGTAACTCTGATTGCAGCTGGGAGTGATCCAAGATGGGGCTCTGTGCTGGAGCTTGTTCATCCACCACGCCTCCAGAAAGCTGCTTGTATGAGGTCTGTCTGCTCCACCACCACCACCTTCCTCCTCCTCCTCCTTCTCTGTCTTCTCTGGCGAAGTGGCAGTTAAACCGACGCCTGACAGGGTCTACGCAATGGCTCAAGCAAAAAGATGCCATACTGTGCTTGAGCTGGTTTGTTTAGGGGACAGGAGCCACACCGGGTCAGAAATTTTGTCAGCTCTGCAGGGGCAGGTGCAGAGATGGTTAACACCACGCCAGCTTGAGCTGGAATGATCGTCTGCGATAATGGCAGCAACCTTCTCTCCGCCCTACGCAAGGGTAAATTGACGCATGTACCATGCCTAGCACACGTCCTAAATCTGGTGGTACAGCGTTTCCTAACCAAGTACCCAGGGCTGCCAGAGCTTCTCATCCAAGCCAGAAAAGTCTGCAGCCACTTCAGACGGTCATTCCCAGCAAGCGTTCGCCTGGCAGAAATTCAAAGAGAATTCCACCTTCCCACAAACCGTCTGATCTGTGACATGCCCACCAGGTGGAACTCAACATTAGCAATGCTGCAGCGTCTGCACAAGCAGCAGGGGGCCATCAACGAGTACCTGTGTGAGTATGGCACAAGGACAGGTTCAGGTCAACTTGGTTTTTTCCCCCCCGCAGTGGCTC
The DNA here is from genome assembly GCA_009667805.1 of Leptobrachium leishanense. Taxonomy (NCBI): domain Eukaryota; kingdom Metazoa; phylum Chordata; class Amphibia; order Anura; family Megophryidae; genus Leptobrachium; species Leptobrachium leishanense. The sequence goes on along the minus strand of CM019064.1, from coordinate 422,167,926 downwards.
ATGATCAAAGATGCATGCACTGTACTGTCACCATTTGAGGAGGCAACGAGGATGGTGAACAGGGACAGTGCATGCATCAGTGACACAATTCCTTTAGTGTTCCTGCTGGAGCACATTCTGCGGGGAATTATAGATGTGGCTCTAGAGGCAGAGCAGTGGGAGGAAGAGGAGGCCTTCCCTAGCTCTCAAGGCCCCAGTCTTTCCGCAGACAGCATTCCAGCGGGTCCTACTCAGATCAGACAGGAGGAGGATGAGGAGGAGGAGGAATATTTAAGTAGTGGGGGCATTGAAGGTGGGGATTCCTCAAGGGAGGGTTTTGTGTGCCCAGAAACAGAAGGGCTAGTGCGTGGCTGGGAGGAGGAAGTGCACGATACGGTCATCCTCATTGACCAGGAAGACTCGGAAGCTAATGCCACCTCCAACCTACGCTGCATGGGCTCCCTAATGATGCAAAGCCTGCTAAAGGACCCCAGGATTCGTGCTATCAAGGAGAGGGATCATTACTGGTTGGCAACCCTTCTTGATCCACGATACAAGGGGAAAGTTGCAGAGCTCATCCTGCCTGCACAGAGGGAGCACAGGATGAAAAAACCTGAGGACGCTCTAAAGCGACACTTGTGTAACACCTTTCCAGGCACTGGTAGATTACCAAGTGCTGACACATGTGCTTCTGAGGCTGCGGGTGATCAGAGGAATAGTGGTGAAGGCCAGGGCCGCTTGACTGATGCTTTTTTAAATTTTTTTAGTCCTCGACGCCCAGGGACGTCAAATGTAGGCACCCATTGCCAGCGTCTTCACCATATGGTGCAGGACTACCTAGGGGCAAGGGCAGACCTGGATACCTTTCCAGCAGATGATCCACTGGCTTACTGGGTGTTGAGATTGGATCACTGGCCAGAACTTAGCCAATATGCTATGCAGCTATTAGGTTGCCCTTCATCTAGCGTGCTTTCCAAAAGGTTGTTCAGTGCTGCTGGAGGTTTTGTCACAGACAAAAGAGTGCGTCTGTCCACCGACTCTGTAGACCGGCTGACATTTATAAAAATGAATCAGTCCTGGATCAGCAGCTATCAATCCCCTGATGCTGAAGTAATGGAATAGATCGGGGATGTCCTCTTCTGCATTCACAAAACTTCCAGCACTGAACTCTTCCACAATACCACAAAAGGGTTACGGTGTGAGGGCACTTGCTGCCATGAAAGGCACAATATTTGGCTGCACTGACGCCTGTGCCAGATTTATATCATTTACATTTTTTGAACCGCAGGGTCCAACCCTGCACTCTTCCACAATACTACAGAGGGGTTACTGTATGATGATACTTGATGGCCTGGCATTAAAGGCACAATATCTGGGTGCACTGACGCCCATTACCAGATCAAAAAATTTTCAATATAGGACCACATGGTCCACCCCTGCACTCTTCCACAATACCACAGAGGGGTTACTGTATGATGATACTTGCTGGCCTGGCATTAAAGGCACAATATCTGGGTGCACTGACGCCCATTAACAGATAAAAAAAAAACACTTTTCAATATAGGACCACATGGTCCACCCCTGCACTCTTCCACAATACTACAGAGGGGTTCATAGGTGTGCGCAGCCTATTGTAGAAGGGTGTGCACCCAAAAGTTCAAACGCACACAAATATATATATATTCACGCACCCTTATGCAAACATAGACAGACACACACACATGCATTCAGCCAAAATATATCATTACTATAGGGGTCATTCACAGAGCACCGAAATGTCGCTGACTGTTGTTCCCCACACTTCGGGGAATCAAATTGCCCCACCCTGTGGTGAATTCACCATTCACCGCAGAGCCCCGAAAGTGCAGGAAATCGGCCACTCACAACAGGAACGAGGACGCCCCGATCGGGCAGAGGTGACTGTGAGAGGATAGCGAGGGAGTGCAGGGACAGGTATGTAACCGCCCAGGTGTGGCCCGGGGTTACTGCTTTCAGCATTGAAATTTAACCCCGAGCCACACTCGGGAAAACCGCCAGGGGGCTGAATAAATGCACCGATTTTGACGCACCGAGGTTAACCTTCTGCTGCCAAGAACCAATATTTAGTCTCCTACCTGTATCTCCCGATGCTTTAGCTTTATTCACTATTCTTACTTTGTGGAGTGCAGGTAGAATATATAGCGGCGATTCTAAGAGCCATTCCAGCCTTTTGGATGCAGGGCAAGGGTCAATGCCGGGCTGAGACAAGGACACAGGTGCAGAATTTTACGCACAGCTGCCTGTTTAAAGACAAATACATGCATTTACACACACAGCCATACAGTGCAGTCAACACAGAATCCACAGCAATAAAACCCCCAGCCATGTGCGGTGTGTATGAATGTATCACAGAATCCACAGCAATAAAACCCTCAGCAAAGTGCGGTGTGTATGAGCTTATCACAGAATCCACAGCAATAAAACTCACAGTAATGTGTGGTGTGTATGAGCATATCACAGAGCTGCACAGCAGTAAAACTCACAATAATGTGCGGTGTATATGAGTGTATCAAAGTCCACAGCAATAAAACCCACAGTAATGTGCAGTGTATGAGCATATCACAAAGTCCACAGCAATAAAACCGCAGTAATGTGCAGTGTATGAGCGTATCAAAGTCCACAGCAATAAAACCCCCAGTTTAAATACAAAAGTTGCCCCCTCTCCTGCTTTCCTTTCTTTTTGCAGGGAGGGGGTTGAGTATTGCTGGTCCAGAAGCAGGCCCAGACTGGGGATAAAAACCAGCCCTGGAAAAAATTTCATACCAGCCCCAGTAATATGCGGTGTGTTTGAGGATATCACAGAGCTGTACAGTAATAAGCAGCTCACATTTGATATATTGCCCCCAGCTCACATGGATATATTGTCCCCAGCTCATATGGACATATTGCCCCCAGCTCACATAAATATATAGGTGCTCACATGGATATATTTGCCCCCAGCAGCTCATACACGGATATATTTGCCCCCTGCAGCTCATACTTTGATATATTTGCCCCCAGCAGCTCATACATGGCTATATTTGCCCCCAGCAGCTCATACTTGGATATATTTGCCCCCAGCTGCTCATACATGGCTATATTTGCTCCAGCAGCTCATACATGGATATATTTGCCCCAAGCAGCTCATACATGGCTATATTTGCCCCAATGCTCATACATGGATATATTTGCCCCAAGCAGCTCAAACATGGCTATATTTTCCCCAAGCAGCTCATACAGGGCTATATTTGCCCCCAGCAGCTCATGCATGACTATATTTACCCCCTGCAGCTCATACACGGCTATATTTGCCCCCTGCAGCTCATACACAGCTATATTTGCCCCCTGCAGCTCATACACAGCTATATTTGCCCCCTGCAGCTCATACACCGATATATTTGCCCCCAGCAGCTCATACTTGGATATATTTGCCCCCAGCTGCTCATACATGGCTATATTTGCTCCAGCAGCTCATTCATGGATATATTTGCCCCAAGCAGCTCATACATGGCTATATTTGCCCCAATACTCATACATGGATATATTTGCCCCAAGCAGCGCAAACATGGCTATATTTTCCCCGAGCAGCTCATACAGGGCTATATTTGCCCCCAGCAGCTCATACATGGCTATATTTACCCCCTGCAGCTCATACACAGCTATATTTGCCCCCTGCAGCTCATACACGGATATATTTGCCCCCAGCAGCTCATACATGGCTATATTTGCCCCAAGCAGCTCATATATTAATATATTTGCCCCTAGCAGCTCATACACGGCTATATTTTGGCGTGGTTTTGGCGCTCTGAATGGAGAGTTTAAAAGGAGACTTTTGTAAATCAGTCATATATTGTTTGTATTCAATATTTTATCCCTGAGGAAGTGCGTTTATCGCACGAAACGCGTTGGATCATTGTTTTTATGTTATTTTATGCTTTATTTTATACACCTTGAATAAATTCCTGTTTTGACTCTGGATGGTGATTGGTGGTTCCTGCGGCGGCAAGGATCTCCAGACCGAATATTCTATGAGCAACAGACGTGGTGTAAAACATCTCCGTTGAGACGATAAATTGTAAAGATTTCTTATCTTGTGAGTGCTATCCTAGCAGGGGCATCTCTTGTACAATCCCTTTTCATATTTGTATGCGCTATGAGTTGTTTTTTACCTCTACAGATTCCCGTTTTTCCATATCTATTTCATTCACATTGTCAAGACGCCTTAGGGAGAGACGTCTGGGATATCTAGAGGTTGTATTTCTTTTTATTGTCTGTTGTCACACTCCAATTGTTTGTATATCTATATTTTCCCCAAGCAGCTCATACAGGGCTATATTTGCCCCAAGCAGCTCATACATGGCTATATTTACCCCCTGCAGCTCATACACGGCTATATTTGCCCCCTGCAGCTCATACACGGATATATTTGCCCCCAGCAGCTCATACATGGCTATATTTGCCCCAAGCAGCTCATATATGAATATATTTGTCCCTAGCAGCTCATATACGGCTATATTTGCCCCTGCAGCTCATACACGGATATATTTGCCCCCAGCAGCTCATACATGGCTATATTTGCCCCAAGCAGCTCATATATGGATATATTTACCCCTAGCAGCTCATACATGGCTAGATTTGCCCCAAGCAGCTCATACAGGGCTATATTTGCCCCAAGCAGCTCATACAGGGCTATATTTGCCCCCAGTAGCTCATACATGGCTATATTTGCCCCCTGCAGCTCATACATGGATATATTTGCCCCCAGCAACTCATACATGGATATATTTGCCCCAGCAGCTCATACATGGATATATTTGCCCCCAGAAGCTCCTACATGGATATATTTGCCCCCAGCAGTTCATACATGGATATATTTGCCCCTGGCCGCATCGCATGGATAGCCGCCGGGACAGGACCCTTAACCCCCGCAGGTCTGGCGGCAGCCTCTGCTTCCCTGGTGGTCCGGTGGCTGTGGGGTGCTGCATTGTGATCTGTGCTTCGCGCACAGACCGCAGAGCACATCCCACAGTGAGATAGTGACTGGACACTAACGCCGGAGGTGACCTGTCACCTGACCGCCAGCGCTGACCGACAGTCATTGAGTGCCAGCGGTCAGGTGACAGGTCATCAGCGATCGCCGGTGCTCGTGGCCAGTGACTCACTGTGGGACGTGCTCTGCGGTCTGTGCGCGAAGCACAGATCACAATGCAGCACCCCACAGCCACCGGACCACCAGGGAAGCAGAGGCTGCCGCCAGGCCTGCGGGAATCAAGGGTCCCAGCGGCTATCCATGGGATGCAGCCAGCCGGGACCCAAAGTGTTCTGCGGGCCGGTGGGGTCTGCCGGGGGCCGGCATTAGGGTGTGCCCAGGCACACCCGGCACACCCCATGCGCACGCCTATGGAGGGGTTACTGTATGATAATACTTCCTGGCCTGGCATTAAATGCACAATATCTGGGTGCACTGACGCCCATTACCAGATAAAAAACTTTTCAATATAGGACCACATGGTCCACCCCTGCATTCTTCAGCAAAACCACAGAGGGGTTACTGTATGATGATACTTGCTGGCCTGGCATTAAAGGCACAATATCTGGGTGCACTGACGCCCATTGCCAGATCAAAAACTTTTCAATATAGGACCACATGGTCCACCCCTGCACTCTTCCACAATACCACAGAGGGGTTACTGTATGATGATACTTGCTGGCCTGGCAGTCTTGCACCAAAGGCAGAATATCTGGGTGCACTGACGCCCATTCAAAGATTCATATCTTTTTAATATAGGACCGCATGGTCCACCCCTGCATTCTTCCACAATACCACAGAGGGGTTACTGTATGATAGTACTTGCAGGCCTGGCACTAAAGGCACAATATCTGGGTGCACTGCCACTGACGCCTGTATCAGATTCATATCCTCAGAGGGGTTACGGTGTGACGGCACTGTTGCCGAGGCTAAAAGCCCAATTTTAAAGCACCTATTGTTACTTTCATCCAAAGCCTGCATAAGTTTCACAATAATTTAGCCAAAAAAATCACTAAACTTTTTCTGCGCGTCCTAAAATGTCTTTTCATACAGGCTGCCGCCCCAAGCAGTTGTTTATGGATAGATTAAAGGAAAAGCGGAATATGCTGGCGCTTTATAAATAATAATAATAATAATAAAAGCATTTACCGTCATATGAAACGTCATTTATTTGTTTGTTTCTATACATCCTAGAAATCCGCCACTTCACGGGCAGGTTATGGGGACCTCCTAGGCACGATATTTGAAGGAATTTTTGGTTTTTATTTTTAACCCTTATTTCATGGAAAACTCACTGTCCCTTTAAAAACGTTTTTTTTTTTACTTTTTGTCCTTGTTTCCTGTCCCTCAAGGCACTGCCCGGACCCCCATACACCTTTTATGGCAAATATGTAGCATATATGCCCTCTTGGAGGGCACTCTAAAAAACCGAATTTTCAGCCCCATTGACTTGCATTGGGTTCGGGTTCGGACCCGAATATATACGAAGTTCGTGTCCGAGCTCGAACCAAACTCGGGGGGTGTTCGGCTCATCCCTACTCTTAACCCCTTCACTACCAAGAGATTTTTTCATAAAATCTGTGACAGAACTCAGTGGTGTTATGGAAAGAGACTTTCCATTACCCACACTGTAAATATATACAGAGATGTACCACTGTATATGTTCAGTTACAGTTACATGTATTTATAAAGCGCCAACAAATTCCATATCGCTGTACAATGGGAGAGACAGAATAACAAATATACATATATGTTACACACAGAACAGTAGGAGAGAGGACCCTGCTCGACAGCTACAATCTAAGAGGAGAGGGGTGGCACATTAGGTGAGGGTGAATAGGATAAGTGAAGTAGCGCCGTGCATGAGGGCTGAATGGGAAGAGGAGCAGGAAATGACAGTCGGGGAATTATGGAGTGAGCTGATAGGCTTCTTGAAAGTAATATGTTTTCAGAGACTTCTTGAAGGACTGGAGAGACGGGGAAAGTCTAATGTTGCGAGGAGGCAGTTCCATAGATTGGGGGCAGCTCAGGAGAAGTCCTGAAGTCGAGTGTTAGGGGTGCGGGTACGAGAAACTGATACCATCAGATCATTGGCCGAGCGAAGTGGTGGGGATGGGATGTACCTGTTAATAAGGGAGGAGATGTAGGCCGGGGCGCGGTTATGGAGAGCTTTGTATGTGAGCACCAGTATTTTGAATTGGATTCTAAAGGAAACAGGGAGCCAGTGTAGAGATTGACAGAGGGTCGAGGTGTGAGAGGTGTAGAAGGTGAGGCTCCGGTAAGTTTACAGCAGCTCTGGTTAAGTTAGCACCAGCTTTGTAATACTGTCCCTTGTTTTTTGCAGCAACAACAGAACTCAAAGCTTTTCAAATAATTTCGAAACCTCAGCTGTCATGTCAGATGTGTTTACATTGTGTTCTGGAGCCATTTGCAATAAACAAAATTCCTTTGCAATGCTCCAGAATCAGAACAGACCGAGTATACTTGATAGTGGGGCACCTACAGGTCCCTTTGAAGACTGAGTGTACTCGAACACGATAGTGAAGGGATTAAGGGTTACTGTAACACAGTTTCTCTTCTCTCATGGAATGAAAGTGGCATTTGTGTGACCACAATGCGGGTCAATATCCTGTTCCGAGACACATGTTTGGAGATGTCCAGGACGTGTCCCTGGTCAAAGGCTACGTGCTTCTTGATCTGTAGCTTTGTAGGGTTTTTTGTTAACAGTCAGCAATGATAAATATAGAGACGGCCCAGCCGTGAATATGTACGGGTCGTACAGGAAATTCTGGCACGGCGTTAGTGAAATATTAGAACGTCGGTACGACCCAGGCATGCTAAGATGCTCCGGGCGGGAGGGGAGCTGCCACATTTATATAATCATACCTCACACAAAGTCACAAAATGAGAAACATGAGATGTGGAGGGCCGCGCTCTGACAAGCTGACAGCGGAAAGGAGCTGTTAATGAACCCTGAAGCTCGGGATAGAAACTATACAAAACGTGTAAACAAACCGTGCGAAACGAAGGGCAAATAAAGTGCTTTCTCCAACAGAAACAAAGGGATAATTCATGAAGCAAACAGCAGCTAGAATCACCATTGTTTCAGCTATGGTGAACTTCGCCTATCTGCATTCAACAATGGCAGGAAGGCTTATGCAAACAGTGACGAACAACAGCGAACAACAGAACCATCGTTATTCTTCAATAAAAAAAAGAGCAAACTGCGTCTATTCTACATTTACTGTAGCTTCACCGATGTCTTAAAGTGGCGACCGCCATAGACCTCCCCTACAAACTACAGTGAAGACAATGGTAGAAAACAACAGTGGACAACTTCAGATTCAATTCGATAACCCGCCAGACCTGCCGCAATTATCAGATCCGATAATTTCGGCATTTTTTCTTCTCATTGGTGGTTTTGCGGCGGCTTTTCCCCGCACTTCTGGGACCCTGCGGTGAATGCTCGGGGGTCGGGGAATTTGATTCCCGAAGTGCGGGCACGAGAGAGCACCAAATGTCGGTGACATTTCTGTGCTCTCTGAATAACCCCGGCCTTCAGTAACAATGCGCAATGTCAAACAGCAGCTGCCAAGGCCAGCAGGGTATTGGCATTAAAAGGGGAATTCACTCTCGGGATGAAAACAGAATTTTGTCTCTGTATAAATCAATTGTAAGACGCACCTTGAATATGCCGTGCGATTTTGGGCACCTGTCTTAAAAAAGGATATTATAGCGCTAGAAAAAGTGCAGAGAAGGACAACTAAATTAATAAGGGGAATGGAAGGTTTAAGTTATGAGGAAAGATTAACAAGCTTAAACCTGTTTAGTTTAGGGAAACGGCGCCTTAGAGGGGATCTGATAACTTTATATAAATATATATACGGGGCCTCAGAGCCGTAGCGAGCTCCTTTTGCACCCGAGGCAAAAATAGAAAATTGTGCCCCCCCCCACATAATTTTAAAAATCAGAGTCCCCGACCAGTGGCGCAGTGCTAAGCTCCTGGATGCTCCCCGCGACCAGAAGCAGTGGATCGGACCACCCTTTGCGCTGTGGGATGAGAGGCAAGTATCTGATTTTTGGAGGGTTCCAGCTGGTGCTGACTGATTCTGCAGAAGAAGCATCACTTAGCACCAGCGTCTAGCTGTGGGTAACTTTTAAGTAGCCACAATGGGGTGTAATTAGCATTAGGACTTTGTAATCCTAACGCTATTTACTCTTTGCGCTCCCCATGTTAAGCATAGCGAGTGCAAAGTACAGAAACCTCGCGCTGAAAAGCACAATCTCCTGGATTTTTTAACCTGTTACCGGTCGGATTGTAATATGAGGGTCCTGTGCTCAGAATAAAATTGGTCTCTATGAGAAAGAGACCCCTCCAGGCCCCATTATAGACTAGTGTAATGGATCCTAGAGGGGGTCTCACTAACAGAGGCGCTCAATGTTTTACAGTCTTTTAGGAGCATCTCTGTTAGTGAGACACTTCTTTAAGGACCATAACGCATTCAAAATAAAACATAGCCCATGTAACTCCATATATATTTTCTGATGACCCTTGTAGCACACTGCCTTCAACTCATATCACTCTCAGGCAGAGTGTGCTGGAAGTGTCAGACAATAGTATATGTAATGTGCAGTGTGTATGAGCGTATTACAGAGCCCCACGGCAAAACAATTCAGGCTCATACACACCGCACATTACTGTGAGTTTTATTGCTGTGCAGTTCTGTGATACACTCATACACACTGCACATTACCGCATATCACAGATCTCCACAGCAATAAAACTCACAGCAATGTGCAGTGTGTATGAGCATATCACAGAATCCACAGCAATAAAACTCACAGTAATGTGCAGTGTGTATGAGCATATCACAGAATCCACAGCAATAAAACTCACAGTAATGTGCAGTGTGTATGAGCATATCACAGAACTCGCCAGCAATAAAATTATAGATAAATTACATATTAAAATACATTATATAAATTTATATATTTTAATATTAACCTCCCTGGCGGTATTCCCGAATGTGGCTCGGGGTTAAATATCAGCCCCGAAAACGGTAACCCCGAGCCACACTCGGGCTGGTACATACCTTGTGCCTGCGTTCCCTCGATTTCCTCCCGCAGTCTCCTCCGGCTGATCGCGGCGTCCTGCTTCCAGGTTCCCTTCCCTGCGAGCACCGCGACGCAGAGTGTAGGGATCAGCGTGAGATTAAAAAAAAACATTTAAAACAATGACAATGTACCACTTTGACCTACAAAAAAAATCATAAAATCAGACCGCCAGGGAGGTTTAAGTAAATTATGCATTAGAATAGATTATTAAAATAAATTTAGAGATTAGAATGCATAAAACTAGTAAAAATACTTTTAAATATTAAAATGCATAAAATTAATATATTTATTAAATAATATTTTTAAAAAACTATTATATTGATAATTAAATAACCCTTACAGATGGAAGTAAGGTGATATGGAAGGTGAGAGGTAGAGGGCAGGTTAGGCTTGTGGTGACCCTTGATCTCCAGAAAATATTATGGGAGACACGAGTGAAGGGGGGCCAAACAGGAAGGAAGCCCCCAGCTTAATGTGGCAATGACTGAGGAATGCGGCCAGGAGGAAGGAAACGAGGGAAAACCAGTGAGTTGACAGGGAGGAGGGAGTGAGAGGGTTAACGTGAAGAATGTGAGGGATGTTAGGGAAGAGACAGGAGAAAAACCATAGCATACAGAGCAGCCCCCCCAGTAGCATACAGAGCAGCCCCCCTCTAGTAGCATACAGAGCAGCCCCCCAGTAGCATTCAGAGCAGCCCCCCTCTAGTAGCATCCAGAGCAGCCCCCCCAGTAGCATACAGAGCAGCCCCCCCAGTAGCATACAGAGCAGCCCCCCAGTAGCATACAGAGCAGCCCCCCTTCAATAGCATACAGAGCAGCCCCCCCTCAATAGCATACAGAGCAGCCCCCCCTCAATAGCATACAGAGCAGCCCCCCCTCTAGTAGCATACAGAGCAGCCCCCCTTCAATAGCATACAGAGCAGCCCCCCCTCAATAGCATTCAGAGCAGCCCCCCTCTAGTAGCATACAGAGCAGCCCCCCCTCTAGTAGCATACAGAGCAGCCCCCCCCCCAGTAGCATACAGAGCAGCCCCCCCTCTAGTAGCATACAGAGCAGCAGCCCCCCCAGTAGCATACAGAGCAGCCCCCCCTCCCTCCTCCCTAGCAGCATCCAGAGCTCTGCAGTGTGATGGGCAGTTTATACTTTTAAAAAATAAATCACATTTCCAGACCTGCACCTCCATGCTGGGGGTCTCAGCCTCCTCCCCATCAGCAGGCACGTGCTGCACTGGCACAGGATGATGACAGGAGAGTAGGGGAGGAGCCAGACGCCGATTGTCTCCAGGCTCACACACTTTGTGGAAAGGAGGGGGGGGGCGCAGGAAGCAGACACAGCGCTGATGAAAGTGTGGCAGGGCAGTCAGGGGAAATCCAAATCCCTGGGACTAGCGTTTGGATTTTTTTGCACCCCCCTCCCCTGCCCACCTGTATGCTTGTGACACCTGTCACCCAGGGTGGTACGCCCCCCCCCCCCTTAGTACGCTATTGCACCCTAGTATCTGATTGAGAGTGATCTGGCCCCAGCCCCTGTCAGGAGGCAATGCGGGGATGGACTCCTTCGGCCAGGTACACCCACAGAGGTGGCTGCGCCCGCCCATCAGTTCCTCCCATCCAGCAGGGGCCGTCCATTAGTTTCTAGCACCTCCCATTCAGCTACACTCCCCCATGAGTTCCTCCCCCTAGTGGGAGGAATCTCACTAGTTGATGAATTTGATAGAACAGGCACTAGCTGCGCCCCTTCACAGCTGTGCCCAAGGCACGTGCCTCACTCGCCTCGCCCTTCCTACGGCCCTGCGGGGCCTTAGAGGGGATCTGATAACTTTATATAAATATATACAGCGCCTTAGAGGGGATCTGATAACTTTATATAAAAATATATGGGGCCTTAGAGGGTATCTGATAATTTTATATAAATATATACGGTGCCTTAGAGGGGATCTGATAACTTTATATAAATATATATGGGCCATTTTAAACCATTGTCTGGAAACCTATTCATTAACAGGACTATACACAGGACACGAGGTCACCCATTTAGACTGGACGAAAGGAAATTCGGCCTAAAGCATAGGAAGGGTTATTTCACGGTGAGAACAATAAAGCTGTGGAATTCTCTGCCTGTTGAGGTGGTTGGGTCAGAGTCTGTACAGACTTTTAAAAAACGACTGGATGACTTCCTGCAGACACAGAATATTAAGGATTATAATATTTAATATGTGAGTAAAAGCTTCTTGATCCAAGGAGAAATCTGACGCTGTCTGGGGTCAAGAAGGAATTGTTTCCCCGGTATGTTGCATATTTCAGACTGGGTTTTTTGCCTTCTTTAGGATCAACAGCAGTAGGCAATGTGTGAAAGGCTGAATCCGACGGACGCACGTCTTTTTTAGCCTATGTAACTATGTAACTGTGGGTTAAAATTGTGGATAAAACTGCAGGTGATGTGACATTTTTATTGTATATTATTCAGCAGCCAGAAGCAGATTAAACGCAGCATACAGCTTCCTAAATGAAGCTTCACCACAAACCTTTGTAATAAATGATAATGTACAAGGGGAGGTTCAAAAAAATAGGTTAAAATCAATTAAATAATGTATTTTTGTATTTCAAAGAAAGCTTGTTTATTCAGCAATCAGGGCTGTCTTTAACGCAGGGCAAAAGGGGCAGTTGCCCCAGGCCCAGTCATTGTTGAGGGGCCCAAAGCAGCTGCACCTTGGGCCCACTTAAACCGTGGACGACCGCCGCCGCTGCTAGCGGAATGCATTAACAGCTTGTGCTGGGTGCATATTTTGTGGGAGGACTGTGCTGGATACATATATTTCTGGGGGATCTGTGCTGGATTTATGTAATTCTGGGGGCCTGTGCTGGGTACATATGTGTATCCAGCACAGACCCCCAGAAATATATGTACCCAGCACAGGCCCCCAGAATTACAAATATACAGCACATACCCCCCCAGAAATATATGTATCCAGCACAGACCCCCCAGAAATATATTTTGGGGGGGTATGTGCTGGGTACATATAATTCTGGGGGCCTGTGCTGGGTACATACATTTCTGGGGGGTCTGTGCTAGGTACATACAATTCTTATTTTTATGTTATGACTAGACTATATAGTTATTTGTTTTACACTTAAAACATAATGATGTTCATTTGCACTTTATTACTGAAAGTTATTAAGATATTAACATGCCTTTTCTCCCAAGAACATATAACTGTTAATAGAAATATATGATGAGAAAGAGCCTAGAAGAGGCTATAATTGGCCTGTACATACTGTAACACATCAAACTAAGGACATGTTTGTGAGACAAGTCCATGATGCATTTGTGTATTTTTTTTTGGGATGTTGGGGGTGGATAAAATAAAATAAATTGTCAGCAATTCTCAACGTGCGGCGTGCGGCTGATGGTTGAGGGAGACGGCAAACCCCCAAATTTCCCAGATAACTGCTGGGCCATAGTCTGTAAGCAGGAGGTAAGCCGACATACCCCTCCAAGTAGCACAGTGACAGTGCGTCCTGTCATTATGGGTTAGGTAGGTTAACTGATGGCGAGTAACGGCCTGGCGAGCAGCTCAGACATGAAAATTTGAGCCCTGGGCTACACGACAACTTTGATATTTTAATTGTATATTTTATTTACAAAAGTTACTTTAAATTGCAAGTGTGAAACATCGGCATCTATTTATAAATAATTATTATCTAGAAATTCCACCCAATCATTCATCAACAGCTTATTTATTGCGGTTCTTTATCAGAGTATATTTAAAAATGTTGAAATTGCATTCACAGGTTTCTTTCCAGGTGTCCCCGTCACACTATTAGAGATGTCTACTGCACCGGGCTGGTAGTAGTGCTCCTTTGGAGAATATTTTGCCTAATACCAACTGCATCGGGATTCTCTTTAAATCTTTAAAAGGCCATTTTATAAAACATTAACATTTGAATAACGTGTAACTGTTGCTTCCTGTCTTTTTAACAACAGCGCTTTCTGTCTTCCTCTATCCCTCTGTAAGCCGATCCCTCTCCTCGTCAGGGCTGCACACAACTTCTTCAGATCCTTGCGATGGGTCATCATAGTTTTTGGCATAATGCTTGTTCTCACACTTGCATGTTCTTACCTACTGAACTATACTTGGGAATCCAGAAAATATTTTACCATAGCATTACGTAAGAATTGCCGAATTCCTAATCAGTATGACAGGGGTTTACTTTAATTTGTGGTGGGGTGGGGGGGGGGTGTTTACTGTTCTCTCCTGCTTTCTGACACACGAGTAATACTACTTAAAAATACACAATGGCCACCAGCCAGATGATATTATATAACTTCTATATTACAGTTGAGTAATCTTCCTTTGGACCTCTGCGCACTCACTAAAATGACTTGCTGTGGAAGGGCATGAGGGTTTGAGCACGCCAAAGAGAAGTGTTATTACATCCTGGACGCCAGTTTCTTTAGTGTAAAAGGGCTCATTAGCCTCCTTGTCCACTTAAGTGAATGTAAATCGTCACTGTGTGTCTAGAGTAGAGATGTTCAAACTCCCAGATGTTCCTGAACTACAACTCCCAGAAATCTCTGACTGCATTAGATGGATGGAGAAGCATGGGAGTTGTGGTTCAGCGACATATGGGGGGCCGGTGTTTAGACATCACTGGTCTAGAGTCTCCTTTCATTCCTTGGCTGTCCCTGGATTCTTTGACATGCTTTCAAAGTGGAGGTATCGCCTTTGACCTGATGCTGACACGCAGCTTCTGTTCTAAACAACCTTCGAGGGATGGATCTCATTGGGGTAATTGACTTTGACCCCCACAATCTTGCACTGAATCTCAAGTTTTTTGCACTGAGAGGCATGTGATTGGCTGTGTGTCTTCTAGTTGTGTATGCACCAGTCATCTGGAGAATGCCACCATGCCACATCCTGCAGCCTGGTACAGGGGCGCACCTAGAACATTTGGCACCCGGGGCGGATTCTATATTTGGCACCCCCCCAACTTTAAAATGTAAAAAAAAAAATCACACGCTTTTTTTTATGTTTTCAAAAATATTTTTAGTTATAGCATTCTGGCAGGACATGATGTATACATATAATAATGATATATTCTGAATCTGCCGATGGTGGATCAGCCATGCGTCCTCTGTGCTGTGTAATAAGGGGCGAGTGTAGATTCTTTTTGAATAATTGTTATTTTTAAGTGATTATGCAAACTCACACAACATATCCATCCTATAGTGGTTTTTCTTTTTTCTGTAAGAGACCTTTTTATTATCAATAATAGGACCTTATATGTAAATTCCAGACATTTTCGTTAAGTAGGCCGACTCCCTGCACTTCGGGGACCCTGCGGTGAATGGTGAATTCACTGCAGGGTGGGGAAATTTGTTTCCCCGAAGTGCAGGGAACAACAAAACACCAAAATGTCTGCCTTTAGTGGTGGGTTTTTTGCCGCCCCCTGGAAAGTGCCAGCCTAGGTCTTGCCTACCCAGGACATACTTGAAAATTAGTGAAATCTCAATGTATCCCTCCTAAAATACTTAGGAAAAATAAAAACAATTATTTATTTTTTATTTTTTTATTAGGGTGTCATCCTAAGGGGTGGTGTCACCCGGTGCGGCCCGCCCCCCTAGGTATGCCCCTGGCCTGGTCCATCCTGCAAAAGAGCACTGAACGGGAATGAAGCACGGGAGAGAGGAGGAGTGTTTACTATCTCTAGGCTGAAAATAAGCTATTAAAACTGATTTGGCCAATGCTCATAATGGTGGAAAGGCCCCAGCTTGCGTTGTAAACCATAAATCTTAAGGAATACCAGATGTTTTGAGCTGCTATTGCCTAGTGAGAACACATGACTCCATTCTAGATCCACCAGTGATAATTTGTGAATCTTAGCTCATGGTGCCATTAGTGCCTTATAGAAAATTCTTGGACACATCTGTAGTCAGGAATGTTCCTGCCATCTCGCAGGCCAGATTCTTTACTAGACCAAGCAGAGCCTATCCTGTGTACCGCATTGCATTCATAACGTGAACCTGTCAGGCCTAACAGCATACGTAGTGCTCGTGTAACTGAGAGTTAGTACTCAATATTCATGGTAGCCAATAGAGTCAACAGAAAAATTTGAGAAAATCCCTTGCGAAGATTCGCCATCGCTCGATTCACTGCAATAAATACAAAGCTGTCAGTGGAACATCAGGCTCTCCTTTGCGTAGATCAGTGGTTCCCAACCGTGATCCTCAAGTACCACCAACAGGCCAGGATTTAAGGATCGCCTTGGGGAAAAGCAGACTGAATCCTCCAATCACTGAGCAGAAAATCATATCACCTGTGCTGTGCTTCAGATATCTGGAAAACCTGACCCGTTGGGGGTACTTGAGGACCAGGGTTGGGAACCACTTGCGCAGAACACTAGGAATTTTATAAAGGGGTCTTGGCAGCAACTTGAATTTTCACAATTTCTCAAGCTGAGACTTTACCTTTAAAGACTTCGTAATAAAGTGCCTGGTGTTTACATTTACAACTTTGCATTTAGTGCTGGGAAAAAGCCACCCAGATCTCCACGAGCACCATGAAACAGTGTGGTTATAAGTAACCTTGACTGTGAATGCATAACCCCTTCTTTCTGCTTGTCTTCCACTTCAAGGGCATGCCAACAGTATGAGTGACATCTACGAGTGGAAGAGCCTTCCCATAGAACCGTCCGACACTCACTCCAGGCAAGTGATTGACTGCTCAACATCACCATACAGGTGCTGTGTTGAGAGATGACCATCATTAAGAAAAACAATGGTGGAAGAAGATGGCGGCACCCAGCACTGCGACTGGGTAAGCACTGTCTATGATATCTGATCCAGGGATAATGATATCACGTGATGTTTATGCTCTGATAGATCTAACAGCTCGTGTTAAACTGCAGATGTCAAGTACAGGCTCACTTTAACTTCAAACAGGAAAATAATCATGGTCAGCTGTTTTACGTCTTTGGTGGCCTCCAAAAGGCAGTTGACAGTGTAAGGTGTAATTTCTTTAATTTTTACATAGTTTCATTGTATGTCACTTATTAAACCATTAATATCGACTGTAAACTTGCCGGGGGCTCTCTCTTAAATTACAGGCGTAGAAACCGGAGAATCTGTTAGATCTATAATAAGAAGTGATGACAGTGACAGGTGTCTGTGAAGGAATATGTTTGGTGACCGGACGGTATATACGCTGGGAAAAAGGGCTCTCATGTTATCATAAAACAGCCTGAACTCACTGTGGATACTGTTATTATTGCACTATACAGTTAAACGATGTATAAGCTAGCAAAAGCAATCATTATCTGATATCCCAAGTCATGTCTCCGTGCCTGTAAAAACAGCGAATGGCAGCACTCTCAATCGATGGCGGTGAACACATGCAAACACTCCTTGGAGAGAAGTGAAAATGGCATCCAGTTTTCCATACTGGCAAGAAGACAAGGTACACCCTTTCATAACCTGCTTGTTGCAGAGAGATTAAATATGTGCGTTTTCAGGCAATGGAATAAATTATTTTTAGAGTCTGACTTTTTGTTGGATGCTAACCTTAATATTATTATACCAGCTGAAGGTTATATATGGTTTTAGACTACATAACTGCTTTTACCTTGGTCACCTTGGGCCTATTATGATGATTATTATATTAGAGCACAGCTCAACCAGAGGTCTTAAAATCAAAAGGCCATATTATGATCATCACGCTAAAACGAGGACGCTAAGGAGAAAAACCAGTGCCTGCAGGTTTCTCCTTACCATCCACGTTTTAGTGTGATATTACGGGGCAGGCGCTAATCTAGCAGCCTGCACCGTAACATGGCGCTAAGCCTCGAGATGCTCGCAGCAGCACTAAGCGCCACCGCGAGCATCCCCACCATGGAGTTCATAGGACTACATTGAGGCTAACGCTGCTGGACACATGACCTGCAGGATCTCGTCTCGCAAAATCCGTCAGGTCGGCGGAGTGATTCGCAGAGAGAGATTGGGGGACTTTTCCCCCAGTCTCTCTCTGCTCCCGGTGGCAAGAAAGAGAGCATGGTGCTGACGTTCTCCCCTTGCGGGATGGGAGGTGAGTATCTGATTTTTGGTTTTCTTTTCTACTGGTGCTGATGGATTCTGCAGAAGCAGAATCAGTTAGCCCCAGCTCCTAGCTATGATTAACCTTCGAGTTAACCGCAGCAGGACGGTAAATAGCGATAGGAATCTGTAATACTAACACTAATGTGTTAAGCATAGGGAGCGCAAAGTGCAGTAAGCTCACGTTGAAAAGAGCACGATCCGAATCACTAACGGGTTTTTTAACCCGTTAGCATTCGGAATGTAATACGGTGCGCCCACGCTAGGGCAACCACAGCTAACGTTAACACTCACGCAGGTGAGCGCTAATAATAGCACTATCAATGTTATAGGGCCCAAAATGTTGCAAAAACTGAAGTTTTTAGAGTCTTTTGGGCATTGTCAACGCTTGTTAAGTTGGCCTTCGTCTTGGTAGTGGTCAAGTCCTGGAGGGCTCCTCACTCCCCACCAGCCATTGCCTCAGCATGTTCCTCAGCGCCAAGGTGTTCCATGCTCAGCTTGTCCCTCGATGGTCGCTCTCCTACCACATCCTTTTCTCCAAAATTCAAAATGCTTGTGTGTTCTGCGCATTTTGGAGCCATGTAAATTATATAAGCCATCCTGTGCTGCTCATATTTGGGTCATTAATACCCTTTCCTCCATAGATTCCTGGTGCACCCAGCTTTCAGTAAAAAGGACAATCAGTCCTGAAGATAATCCATTCTGGAATTATCTATTTTCCATGCCATGTTGGGCAATGTCTCTGTGGTCATACAGTTTTCTTTATTAAGTATAATTTAATGGTGCCGGTTACTAGACTGACCCTAGAGGCGGTTGCACGACATGAAGGCGCTGTATACATTGCGTGTTTCCAAACTTGCAATTGGAGTTTGCATGGACCTGTCACTGCTCCCATGTACGGATGGTACTATGTAAACTTGTCATGTGTGCGAGAGTCAAAGGCTGTGGAGGTCGATGGCCCAGTGACATATGATGTCAAACTGTTGACACAGAGTGAGAGTTTATGGATATGTTTTGGGGGAGGGGTTGGGTGAAGGCCAAATATTCTCACTGGAATGTGAGTCCAAAGAGCAACAGTACCTCTGTAAAATGTAGCCGGTCCAGATGGGTTTATTAGTTATGGTTATGGTTAGTATGTGGCTTTGAAGCAAACGAGGAATACAGCCAAGGTATTTGGACACTGAAGCTTCTTTTTAATTCGTACCGGCGAAATCCACGATCAGTTCATGAAGCCGTGCGAAATTTAATCAGATACTGTGATATTCACATTCTCCGGTATAAAGCACTTCACAAACCTTTGCATATCCGCACTATCTTGCTTCTGTCTTAGTAATGGAGGATTTGGTCAGAGAGCGAGGGAGGATTTATTAAGAGAGCTGGGGTATGGATTGCTAAGCAACTTCACGCAACACACTTATGGTCCAATAGCACTGGTCTTTACTCCAATTTAATAACATGCAGAGAGGATTTATATAGGAAATTAGTATTATTCTAGCAGATAGTATGCATTCAATTCATTATTTTTTTCAAGACAATCGCAATATAGTGATTAAGGCCTCGATTTAATTCGGACGAAATCGGCACCTTTTTGGGCTGCATTGTAACTATTTTTTGGTTGAAGATACTCAAATTCAGGCTTCCCAGCATTTCAATTAAAATTTCAGATCAAGATGTCCTCTTTTTTGTTCTTTGCCTACAGTTCCTGAACAACGTGGACAACGTGGAAAAAATGTTGCATTCATGACCACTCCATGTTCTCATCCTAGGACTGTATGGGGTTACAGGATTCATAAACACACATCTACCTCCTTTACTGACCTCTAGCCATTTGTAATCTCATCCCCTAAACACTCTGGGTGTCTTTATAGAGCTATGGGACCCACTTGTTTCCTGGTCTACTCCTAAAGAATGGAGGAGACCGTTGTGTCGCATCCCACCGGGACCTGTTTGTAAGGATCTGGATGGTCCAGCATGGGGCAACACCACTTTCTGAACCATGCCAGCTACCTACTTCTATCGGTCACCACCTTCTGTACCACAACTAGCACCTCTGCCTCCTCTGCCAGCTGATTTGATGATGGAGTGACACTCCTCACCTCCGACATGCAGCCAGAAGAAGGCCACTTCATTTGGCCTCCTCTATGGACACACATTAATCATCTGCACTAGGATCACCAAGATTTTGGAGCACTCATCAGACTAACATAAATGTCCACCATCATGAGGCACCATGACACATCCTGGTCGATTTGGCAAGAAGGGTGGACTTTCTCTAGCCACTGAGGGACTTGAATGGCTATCCCCAGTTATACAGGACATAACCTTCCATCTCTGGCTGCAGGTACCACAATATGACCAGGTTCCTTCTCTGTGGTGCCCATTTAGAGAACGTAACCACTATGTATTCTCTAGCTAGTTGAAGAAGGTCATCCACTTCATTCCACACCAGGTTTTACCCAACCTGCCCTACTGTCACACCTCAATAAAATATCTTGGGCCCTATTACATTCTTCGCACAGCGTGTTTTGCGCACACAAATGCGCATTTGCACAAGGGGCAAAAGTCTTTGCGCTGAACGTCGTATTTCAACGTTCGCGCAAACGATGCGCGTTATCGTTTAGCGCGGATGGATCTGCGCGAGCGTGATGAACTGTGCGCGTTCTATACTTAACATTGTGAGCGCAAATTCGTTCGTGTGCTGGTACGCGGATGATATTACAATCGATGCGCATCTTTTTTACGAACGACATTTGCGCGCATAATTTTAACGTCTTTGAAAAGCTGGTGGTAACTGCAAATCGGAAACGTTTAGGCCGAAACCAAATACACCAGCTCGAAAAAAAAAACAGCACAGTATAGTTACACATTCTACACATATCCAAACAATAAAATTGTGGATTTGTGCTTGTTTTTATTATTGCTGCAGCATGTATACATATTTATTTTGACAGGCGCAAAAACTTAAGTGAGACAATTAAGGTAAATTGATGTCAATTAAGGTTCTTAATTCTGATTGGCTGAATGCTGAGAAAAAAACAGTCCGCACACTGATTTCCGTGCGCTATGTTACTGCGCGCGTATCACACTTCGTTTTGCGCCCTTTTTTACGAACGTTATTTTTTGACGGAGGAGAAAATGTGTTCGGATCGGAATATCACGTTAATTTTCGCGCGATAACGCTGGACGATGCGTGCAAAAAAATTAGCGCTGCACGAATGAAATTGCACGAAGAATGTAATAGGGGCCCTTGAATTGTATTTAATTGAAATAATAGTTTTCTGTGTTCTTTACGTAGTGTATGTGATATTAATAGACTGCTATGTGTGTGTTGTCCCTGCAGATTCCCAGCATTGTGTACATGTGTTTGAAGTGGTATGCATGCTTGTACAGACAAATGGCATAGTACAAATAGGATGTTGAGACGCAGCGCAGTGTTTGTACCTTAGTTTAGTCTTGTTGACACGCTGTGCTGAGGTCTGCAGTTTTGTTGATTGTCTTTTTCAGTTCATTATCGCTTTGGCGTTCGTGTATTTGTGTAATCATTGTTCGGATGGAGTTTTCTGCGTTATATATTTAGTATTCAGGTGATACTTTCATAGTTTTATTCGTTATAGGGTTTTGGAGCAGTTATACATGAAAGTTAATTATTGTTTAATTAAATAACCTTCATTAACAAGTCATGCACCCATGTTTGCTTTGCATTCAATAATGTGCCTGGGCAACACTCACAGGGTTATTCAGAGAAAGGTGAAACTCTGGAGAACTTTTGGAGAAGTGAAAATTCTAGGTCAAAATAGCCAATTTGGAATTGAGATAAATGGGAGAATTTTTCTGGTTTGGCTATTTTGACCTAGAATTTTCACTTCTCCAAAAGTTCTCCAGAGTTTCCCCTTTCTCTGAATAACCCTGATAATGATATCTATGTCATAAGGCCTAATATTTCCTTCTTTGTACGCTTATATATTTTTTTGTGCAAAGGTGTTTTAGTCGTCAAAAGAACAACTTGGTTTTGATTTCTATGTAAAAGCTGAATTTTGAAAATTACCAGATGCTATAAGCCTGTTATTGCACATTCTGAAAAAGACGGAAGGAAAAAGTATATATAAACCTGATCTCTGCTAAAAAAAAGCCATCTAGTATGGCATGGCATTGATTTAAGGGTTCTGTCTGAAAATAGACCCAGGATGCAAAAAAGTGAGACAGATGACATTTGCATGTCTTACCCAGAGTTCCTTGCTGCATATGGGGAATGTAGCACAGGAGCTCTGGGATGCAGCTCTTTGAATTGCTGTGATATGCAAATGGCTTCTGCAATAATAAACCTTATATATATGTGTTTGGAGGCAGTGAGATGCCAGTGAGCAGGGCCGGTGCTAGACTATTTTGAGCCCTAGGCAAGACCAGATACCAGACCAGAATGCATACACTGTGCGGGGGGTACACACAACACACACTGTGCAAGGGGACACACACACACACAGCGGGTAGGGGGGACACACAACACACACTGTGCCGCACACGTTAATTCGGTGCCCATCTTACCCCTCCGCTGGACGGGCCCGGGATCGGTCTGTGTCTCTTTCTCCTCTTTTTTTTTTCTTTCTACTCTTTTTTCTTTCTCTTTTTTTTCTCTTTTTTTTTCTTTCGCCTCTTTTTTTTCTTTCTCCTTTTTTTCTTTCGTTCCTTCTCTTTTTTTCTTTCTCTATCCTCTTTTTCCTTTCTATTTTTCTTTCTCCTCTTTCTCCTCTTTTTTCTTCTCTTTTTTTCTTTCTCTTTTTCTCTTTTTTCTTTTTCTTTCTCCTCTTTTTTCTTTCTCTTATTTTCTCTTTTTTCTTTCTCCTCTTTTTCTCTCTTTCTTTCTTTCTTTCTTTCTTTCTCTTGTGTCTTTCTTTTGATCTGCCTCTTTTTTTCTTCCGCCTTTGGTGGCACCCACACGTCATCTGGTGGTGCCTGCACGTCACCATAAAACGCCCACCTTCTGCGCTGCTAGCGGGAGTCTGCGAGCTGACAATGTTGGCTTTGTGAGCCGCCAATGCCGGCTACACAAGCCGCACAATTAAGAACAGGTACAATGGTGGAACCCAGGTTGGGGCCACCTGCGCCCCTAGGCGGCAGGGCGCCCTAGGCGGTTGCCTAGCTTGCCTTCTGGGAGCACCGGCCCTGCCAGTGAGAGTGTGTTTATCTTAACTTTTTTTTCCTTGAATGTGACATTAATTTGCTTTGAGGACAAAAAAACCCAAAGGTTTGCCAAGTGACCATATACAGGGTTATTCAAAGAGAGCCGAGCAGGCCCCGAAATTGCACCGAACAGTGAATTTCCCCGTACGGTGCAATTTTCGTGGCCACTCGGCTATTCAAAAACGTGGCAATTGCCAGTGAAATAGGGTTACCTTCGGCGGCGGCAGTGAAATCCCCATAGAGAGGTAAGGGTTAATCTATTCAGAGAACACAAATCAGCACCGAAATGTCAGTGAAATGCCCTGATTTTTGGTGCTTTCGTTTTACAGGTTTCAACGGCGATTCGGGGAATCCTATAGATTTCAATGCTTAAAAAAATTCCCCGTTTTTATTAAATATTTATTTAACCGTTTATTCTTTTCATGTGCAGCAAAGAGTCTCATTATTTATTTATTTATTAAGATTTTTTTCAGCATACAGTTGTGTTCAAAATTATTCAACCCCCACTGAAATTGAGTGTTTTGGCCAGTTTGACATTGATTTTGATCATTCAGTCATCTTGCTTACAATTAAATCAAAGAGGCACGTGTAGGTCAGACAAATATAACATAACATTTATAATGAAATAACCACAAATGTCTTTTCTGTGCTCACATCATTATCAGTTTTATTCAACCCCCAAGTGACATTCAATCTTAGTACTTAGTACAACATCCTTTTACAGTTATAACAGCTTTTAAACGTGAAGCATAGCTTGACACAAGTGTCTTGCAGCGATCTACGGGTATCTTCGCCCATTCGTCATGGGCAAAAGCCTCCAGTTCAGTCACATTCTTAGGCTTGCGCACTGCAACTGCTTTCTTTAAGTCCCACCAGAGGTTCTCAATCGGATTTAAGTCAGGTGACTGCCACTCCAAAATGTTCCAGCCTTTAATCTGCAACCATGCTCTAGTGGACCTATAGAAACATAGAAACATAGAAAAATGTCGGCAGATAAGAACCTTTCGGCCCATCTAGTCTGCCCAATTACATGGATACTTTACCTGGATTTATCTTTTGTTTAGGATAGCCTTATGCCTATCCCATGCTTGCTTAAATTCAATTACTGTTTTGGCCTCAACCACTTCAACTGGAAGACTTTTCCATGTATCCACCACCCTCTCAGTAAAATAATGCTTCCTGATGTTACTTTTAAACCTTTGCCCTTCTAATCTAAGACTATGTCCTCTTGTTTTGCTACTTTGTTTCCGTTTAAATATACTCCCTTCCTCTACCTTGTGGATTCCCTTTACGTATTTAAATGTTTCTATCATATCTCCTCTGTCTCGTCTTTTTTCCAAGCTGTACATGTTAAGATCATTAAGCCTTTCCTGGTAACTTTTCTCCTTCAAGCCGTACACCATTTTAGTAGCCCTTCTCTGAACTCTCTCTAAGATGTCTATATCCTTCTGGAGATACGGTCTCCAGTACTGCACACAGTACTCCAAGTGAGGTCTCACCAGTGCTCTGTACAGTGGCATGAGCACTTCCCTTTTCCTACTGCTAATACCTCTCCCTACACAACCAAGCATTCTGCCAGCGTTTCCTGCTGCTCTATTACATTGACTACTTA
Source organism: Leptobrachium leishanense (assembly GCA_009667805.1). Classification (NCBI taxonomy): domain Eukaryota; kingdom Metazoa; phylum Chordata; class Amphibia; order Anura; family Megophryidae; genus Leptobrachium; species Leptobrachium leishanense. The sequence goes on along the minus strand of CM019064.1, from coordinate 422,142,908 downwards.
CCTTAGATCCTCTGCAATAATGACCCCTAAATCCCTTTCCTCAGATGTTGAGGTTAGGACTGTATCAAATATTCTATATTCAGCCCTTGGGTTTTTACGTCCCAGGTGCATTATCTTGCACTTATCCACATTAAAACTCAATTGCCACAGCTCCGACCATTTTTTTAGTTTTCCTAAATCATTTGTCATTTGGCTGATCCCTCCAGGAATGTCAACCCTGTTGCAAATCTTTGTGTCATCAGCATTAATTAATACCTTCTGCAATATCACTAATAAAAATATTAAAGAGAATGGGTCCAAGTACTGACCCCTGAGGTACCCCACTGGTAACAAGACCTTGCGCCGAATAAACTCCATTTACCACAACCCTCTGTTGCCTGTCACTCAGCCACTGCCTAATCCATTCAACAATATTGGAATCCAAGCTCAAAGATTGCAATTTATTGATAAGCCTTCTATGCGGAACAGTATCAAAAGCCTTACTGAAATCTAAATAAGCAATGTCTACTGCACCACCTGTGTCTATTATTTTTGTTACCCAATCAAAAAAATCAATAAGATTAGTTTGGCATGATCTCCCTGAGGTAAACCCATGTTGTTTCTGATCCTGTAATCTTTGTGTTTTTAGATGTTCAACAATCCTTTCCTTTAACATGGTTTCCATTAATTTCCCCACTACTGATGTAAGACTAACTGGCCTATAGTTCCCCGATTGCTCCCTACTACCCTTCTTGTAAATGGGCACAACATTTGCTAATTTCCAGTCTTCTGGGACGACTCCCGTTAGCAAGGATTGGTTAAATAAATCTGCTAACGGTTTTGCTATTACATCACTGAGCTCTTTTAATAATTTAGGGTGGATCCCATCAGGCCCCATTGACTTATTTGTCTTTACTTTAGACAGCTGCTGTAGAACCTCTTCCTCTGTAAACTGAAATGTAAATGTCTCGTTAGTGTTTCCTCCTAACTGAGGTCCCTTTCCTTCCTTTTCTTCTGCAAAGACTGAACAAAAATATTCATTGAGGCAGTCAGCGAGACTTTTATTCTCTTCTACATACCTTCCTTCCTCTGTTTTTAATCTAACTAATCCTTGTTTTACTTTTCTTTTCTCGTTTATGTATCTAAAAAATGTTTTGTCCCCTTTCTTACTGACTGAGCTATTTTCTCTTCTGCGTGTGCTTTGGAAGCTCTTATAAATTGCTTTGCCTCTTTCTGCCTAATCTTATAGGTTTGCCTATCTTCTTCACTCTGAGTTTTTTTATAATTATTGAATGCTGTCTTTTTGTTCTTCACTATTTTGGCCACTTCTGCAGAGTACCACAGTGGTCTCTTCCCTTTTTTGTTTTTGCTAACAAGCCGAATGCAATTGCCTGTGGCCCTCAATAATGCTTCCTTTAAATAATCCCATTTCTCCTGGACTCCCTTTAAACTCCTCCAGTCTGATAATGACTCCTTCACACAAAATCTCATTTTAGAAAAATCTGTTTTTTTAAAGTCTAAAACTTTTGTTTTTGTGTGGTGCGGCTCCATCCCTGTTCTTATATTAAACCATACTGACTGGTGATCACTAGATCCCAAATTTTCACCTACAACAACGTCCGATACCAAACCTCCATTTGTGAGTATTAAATCAATATGGCCTCTTTACGGGTCGGCTCCTCAACTACTTGTGTTAGAGATAATCCCAGTAGGGAGTTTAGAATATTTGTACTCCTGGTGCACCCAGATGTTTTGGTTTTCCAGTTCACATCAGGAAGATTAAAGTCCCCCATGATAATAACTTCCCCCTTCATTGCCATTTTGGCTATTTCCTCAAACAGCAGATTATCTAGCTCTTCTACTTGTCCAGGGGGTCTATAGATCACACCTACACGAGCTACTGTATGATTGCCAAATGTTAGCGTAACCCAAACTGACTCTATGTTCACCTCGCTCACTTTTATTTGGTTTGTTTTTATGTTGTTTTTCACATACAGGGCCACTCCTCCTCCTTTCCTACCTTCTCTGTCTTTTCTATATAAAGAGTACCCCGGTATTGTTATGTCCCAGTTATTTTTCTCACTGAACCATGTCTCAGTAACCGCCACTAAATCTACTTTTTCAGCTGCCATCATTGCCTCCAGTTCATTGATTTTATTGACTAAACTGCGAGCATTTACTTGGAGGTATGCTTGGGATCATTGTCCTGTTGAAAGGTCCAACTTCTCCCAAGCCTCAGGTTTGTGACGGACTGCATCACATTGTCATCCAATATCTCCTGGTACTGAAGAGAATTCATGGTACCTTGCACACGCTGAAGCTTCCCTGTACCTGCAGAAGCAAAACAGCCCCAAAGCATGATTGACCCCCCGCCATGCTTCACAGTAGGCAAGGTGTTCTTTTCTTCATCGGCCTTGTTCTTCCTCCTCCAAACATAGCGTTGATCCATGGGCCCAAACAGTTATAATTTTGTTTCATCAGTCCACAGAACACTATCCAAAAACTTCTGTGGTTTGTCCACATGACCTTTGGCATACTGCAGTCGACTCTTCTTATTCTTTGGAGACAGCAAGGGGGTGCGCCTGGGAGTTCTGGCATGGAGGCCTTCATTACGCAGTGTGCGCCGTATTGTCTGAGCTGAAACTTCAGTACCCACATCTGACAAATCTTTTCTCAGTTCCTCAGCAGTCACACGGGGACTTTTCTCCACTCTACGCTTCAGGTAGCGCACAGCAGTCGAAGTCAGCATCTTCTTTCTGCCACGACCAGGTAGCGTTTCAACAGTGCCCTTTGCCTTGAATTTGCGAATGATGCTTCCTATGGTCTCTCTTGGTATGTTTAACATCTTTGCAATCTTCTTATAGCCATTGCCCTTCCTGTGAAGAGTAATCACCTCTTCTCTTGTCTTCCTGGACCATTCTCTTGACTTCACCATGTTTGTAACCACACCAGTAAATGTCTAGAAGGAGCTGAGTATCACAGTCATTTTAAAGCTGCCTAATTGGTGCTTATTATGCTTTATTGCTGCTCTGTGACATCCACAGGTGTTTTCAATACCTGATTGAAAACACTTGAATGAACCTCTGTTCTTCAGAGTGGTAGTCTTTAAGGGGTTGAATAATTGCGTCAATGAAGAATTCACAAAAGAAACATTTACTACTGTATTACAAAACCAATTGATGTCATTTTAGTTGCATATGGTTCTTTAAAAAGTCCTTGTAGGATTTCATTCTGAATACAATTACAAATGTACACTAAATTCCCTAAAACCCTTTACAGCATTGGGGGTTGAATAATTTTGAACACAACTGTATTTCAGGATTTTTTCAGCAAAATTATTTTCCCGTTTTTTTATTTTTTTTAAATGGTAGGAGTTTTTTTTCTGCAACAGACCTTTTAATTATTATTCATAGGACCTTATATATTAACTCCTGGCATTTTCATGCAGTACTTTGTATTAAAAGTTGCGGTTGTTTTTTTTACCACGTTCAGCAGCTTGTCGGCTTTTTCCTGCAGCTGGTCGGCGGTGGGTCGTCTGATTTTTTTCAGATTGATTCGGCGGTTTGGCAGTGGATCGTCAGATGCATTCAGTGGTTTTTCGGATTGATTCGGCAGTTTTGAGGCTGCTTTTTAATTTGTTCAGCGGGTCGATTCGCCACACTTTGGGGACCCTGTGGTGAATGCTGAATTGACCATAGTGTCGGAGAATTTAACTCGCCGAAGTGCAGCAAACGGGAGAACACCGAAATGTCGGTGACATTTTGGTGCTCTCTGAATAACCCTAATAGCTTTTTTGGCAACAAAAGTATTCCAGTGGTAGAGCAATCAGAATGCACCACGGGCTGGTGCTGACTGCCCTAATTGCTCCCTGGTGGTGATCAGTCAGGGTTGGCTGACTGGCACCAGATGATGCAGCCCACCAGGGAGATTTCCGGTATCCAGTTTAGCCAATCCTGGGCAGTATGAAAAGTCCTTACTTTAGGGATGTCAAACTCTGGCCCCCAGATTTTCCTGAACTACAGCTCTCATGATTCCCTGGCCATCTACTGCATTGGAGGAATTCTGGGAATTGTAGACATCAACATCTGGGGACCGTGCCCTGCCTTAGATCTACTGGCAAGCTGGCGTCAGGTTTGGCAGTGGGCCGACTTTTCTGGAGCTGCCAGACCCCTGAACAAATTATGGTCTGTCACCCCCCATCATGGCGGCCGCGGTTCTGTTGGTGAATTGCTTTGATACCATTGCTGTTGCCCTCAGCGTTTTCCTTATTTCCGCTTCCCGGTACCAACTGCCTGCCGTCTTCATTTCCCTGCTTATTTTTCATCCTTCAGAAATGTTCGATGACTTTTTAAAATGAATGTAACGTGGCCAGGCTCCCCGTGCCCGCTGACTATTTACGGATCCTATTCATAATAGAGGCGTATCGCGTTACCTATTAAATCCTAACCACCATCTCTAAACCACTCTGACACATCCTGTCAATTGTAGGCGCAGGGGACTTTTCGAAAAAGGTCACATGTCCTGATTATTGGTCATCTCAAGGGCAGTGTGCTAATTATGTGGCAAAATAATAAAGGCTCGGCGCCATCGGGGGTAACGCCTATGGGATGGCTTTGTTATAGCTCTGTGTTTATAAGCAGGGCGACAGGGGCTTTTCTTGTCATTTTCTTGTATTTACAGGCAGCTGGCAGAGCGATGGAGGGACGTCGACGGGATATATGATATACCTTAATTAAGATTAAGATATACCTTAATATGAATATGAGTGTTACTATTGATGCAGAAAGCACCAACGTATTGTTGATGGAATCAAATATATACTTTGTATCACATCATTCCTAACTACACTAAAAACACACTCACTATATATAAATATATATATGTAGGTTGGATAGATATATATATAATATATAGTCAATTCATGACCTCATCAGATTCCCTGGCAGTTGCCGGTTACCCTCCTCCCTCTTGCTACATTAGATCCAACACTGTCCGTTGCGAATCACATTACTCAAGAAGGTGAGAAGTGTCCAAGCTGTGGAGGGATTGATAGTTTCAAAGCCAAGAGAGCATCTTGACATATTAGCTCAGGTAATTCTCAACATATGTTATTTCATATTCCTATGTATAATAAAAAAAATTGATAGATAGAGAGATATTTGTGTGCATACGTTTTGTTTTTATTCCTTGATGGAGGCTCTTAGGCGCCGAAACATCGGATTTTTTTAATGCATATCGAATAAATTTCATTATTTTTATACCTACAGGGTTATTCAGAGAGAGAGGTGAAAAGCAGGAGAATGACTGGAGAGTGGAAAATTCTAGGTCAAAATAGCCAATTTGGAAAGTGAGATAAATGGGCGAATTTTTCTGGTTTGACTATTTTGACCTAGAATTTTCCATTCTCCAGCCATTCTCCTGCTTTTCACCTCTCTCTGAATAACCCTGCTAGTCCCAGAGTGATTCCCTCTGCTGTCCTTATATATATATATATATACTGTATATAGAAACAGAGCTAGCAATCCAAGGTCTTAAAATGTTAAAATCCGCATTTTTCAGCTTTGTGTCCTGATGAAAGCTCCACACGGGAGTTGAAACGTTGACTTTTCTAACATGATATTAAAAAAAATGCTGATTTTTGACTTTAAGAATTTAGAGTGCTAGCTCTGCTACTTTTTTCTATACTCTCGTCAAGTGGTCTGATTTTTATATGGGCAGCCCTCAAGTGCACGAGTGTCAGATATGATACATATACATATATATATATACACACAATTTTTTATTATTATTATTCCTTAGAAAGCTTTACAGTTACATTTTTGTCTATTTTAACGCAAACGGTGAATGTAGAACAGAATGCAGTTTTCTCATTTTAAAATGCATTCTTTTTACGGGCTTTGTGATCCTTGCATTGGCTGAACGAAGGCGTTGTAGCACACAGCGTATACTTTTAATACTCTGCGGATCTGTTGCATATTTCTGTGTGGGTTTACCAGGACACACCGTGCGTCTAACAAATGTTTTGGCATGACAAATGTAAAGTCTAGTCTTTCGTGACCCCATCCTTTCTAAATAACCCTTTAATCAAGTCAGAATTTCTAGCAGGTACAACCAAGGGTGAGGTCTTCTAGTTCCATATCCACATATGGCGTGCAGATAATAACCTAGAAACAGTTTTTCTTGTATTTATCATTAAATCAATTTGGCCGCACACACAAAAATTGCAATGGCTGGAGCGAGAACACATTAGATGCATTTTCCTTTTTTGTTGACACTTGAGGGGTTATTCACAGAGATCCGAAGTTGCCCCAAAAATGCACCGAACAGGGAATTTCCCCGTACAGTGACATTTTAGGGCCATTCGGCTATTCACAAAGCAGGCAGTTCACCAAATATTGACGAATTGCCAGCTAAATACGGCGCTTTTCGGCAGCAGTGAAATCCCCATAAAGAAGCAATGGATAATCTATTCAGAGACACCGAGCAGCAGTGAAATGTCCTGCTGTTCGGTGGTTTCATTCGGCAGGTTTAATCAGGCGAATCCCATCGGCATCAATGTTAAAAATATTCCTGTTTTTATTCAATATCTAATAAAAAAAATATTATTTTAATCTGCAGCAAAACTTCTCTTTAATTTTTTATTTTTTGAGGTGTCAGTGATAATGATGAGTATTTCTATACGTGGATGTTTTAACAATGTAGTCTAGTGCCCGACTAAATGGTTCAATTTGTATGCGTCTACAACAAGTGGTAGAAAGTGTAAAACAAGATATATTGCCCCCAGCAGCTCACACATGGATATATTTATTGCCCCAGCAGCTCAAACATGGATATATATATTGCCCCAGCAGCTCACACATGGATATATATATATTACCCCCAGCAGCTCACACATGGATATATATATTGCCCCCAGCAGCACACACATAGATATATATATTGCCCCCAACACCTCACACATGGATATATATAGTGCCCCCAGCAGCTCACACATGGATATATATTGCCCCAGCAGCTCACACATGGATATATATATTGCCCCAGCAGTTTACACATGGATATATATATTGCCCCCAGCAGCTCACACATGGATATATTTTGCCCCAGCAGCTCACACATGGATATATATTTCCCCAGCAGCTCACACAAGGATATATATATTGACCCCAGCAGCTCACACATGGATATATATATTGCCCCACCAGCTCACACATGGATATATAAAGTGCCCCAGCAGCTCACACATGGATATATATATATTGCCCCCAGCAGCTCACACATGGATATATATTGCCCCAGCAGCTCACACATGGATATATATTTCCCCAGCAGCTCACACAAGGATATATATATTGCCCCCAGCAGCTCACACATGGATATATATATTGCCCCACCAGCTCACACATGGATATATATAGTGCCCCAGCAGCTCACACATGGATATATATATTGCCCCCAGCAGCTCACACATGGATATATATTGCCACCAGCTCACACATGGAAATATATTGCCCCCAGCTCACACGTGGAAATATATTGCCCCCAGCTCACACATGGAAATATATTGCCCCCAGCTCTAACATGGATTTATATTTCCCCCAGCTCACACATGGAAATATGTTGCCCTAGCTCACACATGGATATATATTGCCCCCAGCTCACACATGGAAATATATTGCCCCCGGCTCACACATGGATATATTTTGCACCCAGCTCACACATGGAAATATATTGCCCCCAGCTCACACATGGATATATTTTGCACCCAGCTCACACATGGAAATATATTGCCCACAGCTCACACATGGATATATATTGCCCCAAGCTCACACATGGATATATATTGTCCCCAGCTCACCTCTCCTCTGCCAGGCCCCTCCTGCAAAATATTGCCGGCTGCCGCATGCTTCCTACGAGCGGCCACTGGCTTGAAACTCTGCCACTCACGTGGGTTCCACCAGCCAGCTCGATCTCGCAAGATCACGCGGCTGGCTGGAGGAACCCACGTGAGCGGCAGAGTTTCAAGCCGGCGGCCGCTCGTAGGAAACACGCGGCGGCCGGCAATATTTTTCAGGAGGGGCCTGGCAGAGGAGAGGTCCATGGCGCCAGGCAAAACCGGGCCCCCACTGACCCTCGGGCAGTGCCCGAGTGCCCGATTGGTCAGTCCGCATCTGATCAATGTCAAGTCAGAGTAGGCAAGAATCTGATTTAAAAACTGATAGCTGATAGAAATGCATTCAATGTTTTCCTCTAAATTCTTTAGAATTATTCCAAGACAAGGTGTAAAATCTGTGGCTGTATTTGGAGGGGGGTTAAACTTAGCCATGGCTTTTAGGTTAACTTGTCAAAACCCTTCCATTCTGTGCAGTAGGTAAGGTTACTACAGAGTCCTGGGTACATTTACACCTGCCTCGGTAATATATATGCATTCTATTCAGACATCTTGACAGAAACGAGCCATCTATAGCCCACAGGTAAAAAAAATATATTATATACTTTTTTCAAAACAGAATGTAACAAAACAAAGTATGTCGATGATTACCCGTGCATGTCTAACTCTATGATCTGGTCACTGTTATGGTGACCCCTAAAATAACTGCTTAGGCCAGTGTCAGACGAGCTCACTATGTGCGCCGGTACTGATGCGCCTTCTGACGGCCGTCGCGGCGTTTTGACGTTTCGACGGGGCCGGCCACATGCTGTATTGCGCGTGCTACAGCGGACGTTCTGAAAGCCTCCCCGTCGTAGTGCTACGACGTGCGTTCGATGGGGCTGTAAACAGCGATCCTCCATAGAAGGCTCGAGCCTTGCTGCGCTGAGCGCACTAACTGCGCTCCAGCGAGATGGACACAGGGGCGTCAGAGTGAAAGGAACGTCCACTCTCACGGACGTCCCGTCCGCTCTGAAAAACTCTCGTGTGACACTGGCCTTAACCCTCTCACTACCCAAATCAAGTTAACTCGATTTTGCACTATAATACAATGAAATACAATCATTAGCATATCAAAACCCATTTGCATACAGTTTTATTGTAACAAAAGTTTATTAATTCTCAGTAAAATTATAAGAATGATGACTTGTGATCGCATCTGTAGAACAGTAAGGCTGTAGTAATAAGGCAGACAAGACGGGTACATGTAATAACATCACACAAAACATACAGTTATGTTAGCAAGCAGTCTAAATAAAATATCAGGGGGGCAGCAAACCAGAGAGAGGGAGGGAGCAGGGGTAGGGTCATAACCAAGGAGTAAGATCCGAAACCATAGTGCCATAGCGGGGTAGTCAGCGGAAGTAGGAGGGGCCTGTAGGGCAGAGACTCGGGGGGAAGAGGAACATGTCACTGCTGCATACAGATATAAACCAAGATTAGAGTGCCTCCTGTGAAAGAAACAATATCCTGTGTTTAATCTCTCTCCAGACAACCTGTATTACTGTAAACAAGCTGCAATTAATAGCACCAGAATTCACTGTAACAAAAAGTTCATACATTTTACTGCTGCATTACAACAGCCAGGAAGAGGGCAGAATACAGGGACAGCTCTGGGTCAGTCATTGCTGTATATGATTCATGGGGTTATAATGACTGAAAATCCCTGTACAGTACAGATACAAGGTGTTACTGTAATTTCCATTTACAGACTTTAAACCACATACAGATTTTATATTCTATTGGTATTTTCTGGAAGCTGCACTGTTAATAACCTCATAATAATCACTATAAATCAGGAGATCTGACCATTTTACCATCTATGTGCATCACATTTACTGTATATAACGCAAAGGCTATTTCTGCCTGTATGCTGATAATGCAGACACCATTGTAAACCTGTGCAATATAAGGGACACCATTTAGAGTTTCGAACGTTTCGCCTCACAATATTTCTATAAGAAAATGACCGAGATATTAAAAGTGAGCAAATTACAGACTTTTCATGTTTAGATATCTCAGAATAAAGGTCTTTATGCAAAATTGCTATATTACCCCACATTTTCTAAATGCTGACAAAACTGTTACAATGCTCTTTGGAACAGCACCTAAACTACACAAATTGCGAACACCCCATCTATGTGTCAGGACAAAATCAAATGGCACGTTGACCACAGTCACTTCTCTCAAATATCTAGGTATGTGGTTAGACCCAAATCTATCCTTTGACCCCCACATCGAAAAACTTTCATCTAAACTCTACCCCAAACTAGGTGCCCTGTACAGAAACAAATCCTGCCTGAGCCCCGCGGTAAGCAAGCAGATTGTACAACAAATGCTTATGCCAGCCATTGAATATGGAGATGTAGTGTATGCAGCTGCCCCGCAAACACACCTTCATAAACTTACTACATTGTATAACTCATTCTGCCGCTTTGTGCTACAATGTAACTACATGACCCACCATTGTGACATGTTAAAAGAGCTAAAGTGGCCGTCGCTGGAATCTAGACGCACCCTTCACCTTTCCAACCTGGTGTTTAAAAACTTTTCTGGGAAGCTGCCGCCCTACCTAAATAGGCTGCTTCCCTCAGCAGTTTCCTCATCCTATAACCTCAGATCCAGGACCTGCACCTTACTTGCAATACCACAATACAAAAAGAAAGTGGTTCGATCCTCATTTTCCTACAGAGCACCGCAAATATGGAATAACCTCCCAGACACCATCAAATCTTCCCCCAGTCTAAAGTCACTTAAGAGCTCTCTATTAATATAACTCAATACAGAATGCACCTGTAAACATGTAACATAGTGACTATATACAGAATGCACCTGTAAACATGTAACATAGTGACTTTATTTCCTACATATTTATTTTCTGTTAATCTGTATATTTGTGTTTTTAATATCTTGCATTTATTACTTTGTATTTCTGTAACAATGTTCTTGAACCCAGGACATACTTGAAAACGAGAGAAATCTCAATGTATCCTTCCTGGTAAAATCCTTTATAAATAATTAAATAAATAAATTTGAGCGTTAAGTAAGCATCCCATGTTTCAAACAAGTTTTTAGCAGCGAAAAGTGCTTAGTAGTGAAAGGGTTAATATTCCATTTAATGCATGCACGTATTTATAGAACACTTTGCAGAACGTTCTAATATTTGTTTCACAAATTCCTGAAGACATCCTGCAGACAGCAATGTTGCTCAACACATTTCTTAACTAAAACCTTAGGTTCCTGTCTGTCTCTGGCAGACACAAACTCCAGAGGGCTTCCCCTCTCTCCCCCTCATCAAGCCATCCTTGAGCTGCTAAGTCTTTCAACTCTGCCCTTCAGGATGTTCCTGAAATAGATAATCCAGTCATTCCCGTGTAACTAGATAATAGTGATCCGTCTATCCATTAAATATAATGGTATTCCTATAGCTGGCTATTTGAAGAGCGTCACCCTACAAGCCTCTGACAAGGTGATCCTCCTCACCATATTTATCCCTGGCTGATAATAACCACGCATTATTTTGCGCTATATGATTAAGAGACACGTCTGTCACTTCTGTTTTGGAAAGTCAAGGCGTTAGGGGAGATCTTAGCTTTCCCAAGTGATTTATGAAAAGCAAACTTAGGACGTGCGTTAATTTGTTGAGCCATGGGACCTCTGTGCAAAGCATTTGCGTACAGGGACGGATTTACATCTCAGGAGCCTCCCTTTCCCTCACTTTACATCTCAGGACTCAGGAGCCTGTAGGCACAGAAATGTGGAGTGCCCCCCCCCCAAAAAAAAAACGTGGCAAAATGACTTTTTGCACTTTTGAAGTTATTAAATTGTCCACTGTTTTAATGGTTAACACTTCAGTTGAACAAAGAGGAATTGAAACTCCACAGCCAAGTGAACGAAGGTCTCTGTGGGTCAAAATTGTCAATGTCTACAGTCTAGCCTCTTGCAATCTTGTAGAACAACCATGGTCCTTAAGTATCCTTGCCATGCCAGGTTTGCCAGATATGTGAAGCACAGCACAGGTGATATGATTTGCTGCTCAGTGATTGCAGGATTCAGTCTGCATTTACCCTTGTGACCCTTAAAACCTGTCCCATTAGTGGTACTTGAGCACCAGTGTCAGGAACCACTGTTGTAGTTGGCAGCCAAATTCTATACTGAAACATTTTCAGTTTGTTTATATTTTCTTCAGCCGACATTTAGTCTTGACTCTTTTAAAAGCGAGCACATATGTTTCAGCACTGCTTTTATTTTAAGCGTTTTATGATGAAGGGTGTTCTGCAGCCACTGGATGAGTCCCTTCACATCACCATGCTATGTTGTTGACGTAATCGATTTACCACATGCCCGTGGGAATGTCGTTTGTCATGCCGACCTCCTGCCTCTCATTCAAGTTGGCAGTGGTGGTCCCAGTGAGGAGAGGGGAGTAGCCCTTTGCCACCTTCTGGGGACAGTTTTTGTGACTTCACTCATTGTAAGAGGTATAACCCTCAATCTAGTGGCACGAATATTGTTTTTGAAGATGTAGATCAAGCATGCGTATCATTTTTACATCGATTGACGCATGTTGTTTTTTTAATCGTATCCCATTTGCTTTTGTTCCAGCGTCCTGGGCTGTGGAGAAGATCCCTTGAGGGCTTGTTGACTGTTCCTTGCACTCATCTGTGACAAACCTTGAAGATGGAGCGATCCACGCAGGAACTCTTCCTCAACTTCATGATTGTGCTGATCACCGTGATGCTGATGTGGCTTCTTGTGAAGTCTTACCTAGAATAAAAGGACACAGTGATGTTTCTTCAGTCGACCTAAATCATCGTCTCCAGCCCCTTCAGTGTTGACACGATCTTGAGGTCTCCATCAGCACTGAAGGGGCTTTGGGAAATAATTCAAAGCACCGTGCACAGTATCTTCTTACCATGTGTGTCCTAGTGCTTGTGCCATCAACAAGGAGATCGCTGCTTTGTGGAGTGCACGATTTATCCATTCATCACATTCAGTATGAAGCCATTTCTTTTTAATGCTATGATGATGTCCAACCCTACAATCAACCACTGATACACTTTGCTGTACGATGTCAAGATATGTGGATTCCCCCATTCGCAGAAACATTAACATAACACAACGTCTTAATCTAATAAATCCTTCCTTAATCCCAGAAAATGAAAAAATGTCTCCGCAAACTGGGACACAACTTATTTTCAAGTGAATAAACAAACAATTGGAGAAATGAATGTTTAGACTGATTCATTCTGTCAGCTTTTATCCAAAAGAAACCTAACATTTTTAAACAGAATTATTTCTTACAATGGTTCGATGTACTCGATCATGGTGCATAAGTACATTTGTCAGAGATTTAAAGGTTTGGTAGACACTCGCGATTCAGTTCGGACCAATTCGGAATTCAGCTGATTTCCGAACCAAATCGGATTCCGAATAAATAATTCAAACGAATGTAAACTTTTCTGATTATATTTAAACCAGATCCAATTTTTTTAGGTCTAATCAGATTTAATTGGAAAAGATACCATAAAAACTGGAAGCCATAAGCCTAGGGTTAATCCAAAAATATGAAACAAGCATAAACTGTGACCTTAGTCCTAACCCTTATCATAAAACACGAGGAGACTGTAAGACTAATCAATTATTTTTAATAAAAAATCTGAAACTGTAACTCTGACCCTATCCCTAGCCCTTACCCTAATCAATTATTTTTAATACTGTAATAATACAGAAACTGTGACTCTAGGGTTAGGGCTGGGGGTCGAGTTAGAGTCACTGTTTCTGTATTATTATTAAAAATACTTGGTTAGGGTTAGAGTTACAGTTTTGTTGAATTATTATTAAAATAATTGAAAGGGCTAGGGTTAGAGATAATCAATTATTTTTAATAATACAGAAATTGTAACCCTAATCAATATTTTTTAATAATAATACAGAAACTGTAACCCTAAACCTAGCCCTAATCTTAATCTTAATTAGGGATGTGCATGGTTGAAAAATTCGTTTAGTTTAGTTTGGTTTCGTTACATTTTTAAATCCTTTAGTTTACGGAATTTTGTAACTAATTTCGTAACTAATTTCATTTCGTGTTTCATTTCGGATCGATTTGAAATTTCGAATCGATTTCAAATTTCGAATCGATTAGAATTTCATATATCAATTCAATAGTTGATCTCAATTTGAATTTTGGATCACTAAATAAAACCCCAGTTAATCAAATTTTTCTGTTAAAAGAAAAGCTAGGGTTAAATTTTAAGCTGTGTCACAGATTTAGTATTTGAGTCAAATTAAACACTGAAAAATAATTAATTTGTTTCATAAAGTCCTTTGCTGACTATTACTTGTATTGTAAGTTAAGATCAATTCGATACTTGATATCAATTTGATAGTTCATTTCAAATTCGATAGTTGATATCAGTTATTCAAATTTTTGTTTTATGATGATGACACAGTGTAAAACTAAATACATTCGTTATATATCGTTTCATTTCGAGTTCGTATCCTATCGATTCGTTATTCGGAAGTACTTCCAAATACGAATTATTAAATTTCGTTCCAAATTCCGAATTTTTACAAAATGAATGCACATCTCTAACCGTAATCATGAAAAACAGAGAAACTGTAACCCCAACCCTAACTAAATACTTTTACATTTTCACTATGTGCAGTGGCGTATGACATGAAAAGTACTGCCCTTGAAGTTTTCATGTCATTCATAATTTTTTTTGAGCTTTTTTGCTTTTTTTAATGGATCACACTTATGAGAGTCCGAATATCGGAAAAGGCCGAATATATTGTGTATCAGCTGTGTCCAATTATTTCAGAATCTGATATTTTTGGATTCTGAAATAAATAAAAAAAGAAAGGGTTTTTTTTGCCCTACACATGTCTAGTGTCTTTATATGTTAATTGTTTTTACATTGACTTCGATGACTGAGGTTATTTAAGGCTTGAACTACTCTCTCTCCTAAGGCTAGGGTCAGACGAGCGTGATTTCTACGGACTGAACGTCCGTGCACACAGACGTACGTCAGTACGGGAGACACAGTAGTGGCCACACAGTCCGTTTATTCAGTGACGTATATTTTGACGGATGTAGGAGGGAAAATAAATTAAAAAGCAATACCATTTTGTCCGTGAAAAATGCTGGACGTATAAATGCAGTCCATCTGACCACGTTCCATCACTCACACACAAAGCTATGCGGACGCAGCGCACTTTGTGCGGCCGTTCTAGGGGTTGTACGTTCTTGCCTGCCTTGCGTCCGTTTGCCACGGCCGTTGTGCGTCCGCAGTTCAGTGCGGACGTACTTCATGTGTCAGGCTCCAATGGGCTTTCTGTCACGCTATCACGGACGTACTTTTAGGCGCAATCACGGACGTGAACACTACGCTCGTCTGACCCCAGCCTTAAATCTCATGCTAAAAAATTCTATTTAGATTTCACGAAGACTCTTTCTTTATTTTTTAAACGTATGCTCTTATCTGATGGTAATTTGCAGTCACAATCTAAATAATGTTTGAAATACCAACACGATGGTTGGTTTAACAAATAGTCACGATATATTAGCACATCCCACCAGGCTTCGATAACAGCACAAGGATAAATTCATTTAAAAAAACTTTTTTATGTGACATCCCGCCACAGTGAAGAAAATAAGAAGAGTCAAGCCGAGAGAAGTAAGAAAATCAGAAATTCTACATTAACTTTTCCAATTAGCAATCACAAGCCAATTCATAATCAGGTTATCATCAAGACTACAAATATTTATGAAGTGCCAACATTTTCCACTGCACTGGATCCAAGATACAGGTATGGGGGTCCAGGTAAGGCTAATGTCAGACGAACGCATTCTGAGCGCACTGTGCGTCCGTGCACAACTGACGTACTTTCTGACTGATGATACTGTAGACACCACATGGTCTGTTTTTTTTGACTGATGTTTTTCTTGACTGATGTAGATGAGAAATAAAATATGTAAAATGAAAAAATTGATACGTGATATGAAAAACCATTTTGTCCGTCAAAAATGCTGGACGTCAAAAATGCAGTCTGTCTGACTACGTTCCATCACTCACACACAAAGCTACGCGGACGTCGCGCACTCTGTGCATCCGTCCTAGCGGTTTGATGTTCTTGCCTAAATTGCGTCCGGCGCTACGAGCGTTTTGCGTCCACACTTCTGTGCGCACGTACTTCGTGTGTGGATCCCTGTTGATCATAATTTTATGCTACGGTGGACGTTAAAATGTGCGGCAACACGGACGTGATCACTGTGTTCGTCTGACACGGGCCTAAGTGCACCAGAAATTGGAAACATTCTATATCAGACACATAGGCCACTATTCCATAGTTGGTGCTAATGTAGTGTCTCAGTAAGTAATCATTAGTAAGTTTATCATCTGAGATCAATATTCCAATCTTGACGCTACAGTCAGGTGAAAAAGTTTTGTGCCTCGCAGTTTGCGCGAGTTTACTGTCCTTAAGTGTCTTCTATACTTAACATGGCGGGCGCAATCTATTTTTAGCGTCTCAGTCTCAACAAGTGAGGTATTACAAAGTGCTGGCGCAATTTACCATCGGGAATCACAAAACAAAATGTTACCACCTCCTAAAAGCTGGTGCTAAATGATTCTGCAAATGCAAAGTCGGTTAACACGCTCCAAAACCCCCCTAAAAATCACATACTCACCTCTCATTCCACGTCGAAAAGGGAGGCTCGATCTGCCGCTCCTTCACACCTGGAGCAGAGTGAGACTGGGAACTAATAGTACGCAAAAACTCTGCAGCACTGAGCGATCTTGAGAGAGCGAAGTCGCGTAGAGCTCGCGCCCCGGAACGCAAGTCTTCATGGAGTCTTAGGGAATCCAGGAGCTGACACTATTGACAGCATTGACAAGTTATAGGCTTGTTAGGTCAAGTGATAATCAAATAAATTAATGATGGTTTCCCATTGATATAACTCAGGGGGTTACTCACTTTCCACCGTAGTTTAACATTGTTGTGATAACGTTACACTGTGACTTTTCCCAAAACAATGAATCTTCTCCTGCCACTGTTTGAATTACCCTTTTATTTATTTATTTATTTTTGGTTTTGCCATTGCAACAATAATGATTTTATCCAGCGGTAAACTACGGTGGTTACTGAATGACCCCTTTAAAAACCGAACATTTCAGACAAAAGCAAAATAAGCTTCGCCGGTTATATCAGTTTTTGGCATTTAGTATCTTGGAGCTATGGAAGAACCGAAAAGGCGCGCAAAGTGATTCCTGTCTTTCACTTGAGCTACTGAAACTAGACCTGCTGTGTGATTACTTAGAAGAACAACCTCTGACCTGCAAATACTAACAATAACAGAGACCTCTCCACCCCGGAGAGTGGCCATGTGTCAGGTTGCAATCCTCATATCAGCTGAGCAAAAAGTTGGTAAACATAAAGGTGCTGGAAAAGGTCAAGAGTGTTAAGTCTAACTTCCCGATAAAAAGACACATTTACTTTGACCTGTATTAAATTGATGCTTTAAAAATATTTTTAAAAAAAGCTATGTTGTGTTTGGTTGAAAGTCCACACTCGAGTTTACGCCTCTATCGATTTTGTTTGTAAACTGATATTACCGAAACCTCGCAGCAAACAGCTGGTGGAAGAAGAAACCTGGATTCTTCACATTGCAGAGGATACATGTTGTGGATGGAACCAGTGGCTGCTAAAAGGGCAGCCATCAGAAATGATGGGGCCCCTTACTGAACCTCACGATGGGGCCCCCGTGCACTCCCTCAACCTTTAACAACTTTTTGCCCCCTTCCAGACACAAAAAAAGAACATGAAAGGGATAATGGGTGTGGGTTTAGCGCTTCATAGAAGTCTCCAGAGGAAAGGCACACGATTGGAGGTGTCCCCAGTGGCGTTGTAACGTGGGGGCTGGGGGGGTGGCCCCGCACCAGGTGACACCCGCCCTTAGGGTGACACCGTCACCCTAAGGGCGGGTGTCTCACCCTCCGCCGCGTATTCGCTCCCTGCGAGCGTCCGAAGCATGCAGCTTCGGCGCTCGCCTGGAGGAAACACGTCACCAGCCAATCGCAGCTGGTCACGTGGCTCCCCCAGGCGAGCGCCCAAGCTGCGTGCCGCTGGGCGCTCAGAGGGAGCGAACAGGCGGCGCAGGAGGAGGTGAGACATATCCATCTGCTGGGCCATTATCCATGAGCTGCTGGGGCAGTATCCATGAGCTGGGGCAGTATCCATGAGCTGGGGCATATCCATGAGCTGGGGCAGTATCCATGAGCTGGGGCATATCCATGAGCTGGGGCATATCCATGAGCTGGGGCAATATCCATGTGCTGGGGCAGTATCCATGAGCTGGGGCAATATCCATGAGCTTGGCCTGGGGCAAATCCATGAGCTGGGGCATTATCCATGTGCTGGGGCAATATCCATGAGCTGGGGCATATCCATGAGCTGGGGCATATCCATGAGCTGGGGCAATATCCATGTGCTGGGGCATTATCCATGAGCTGGGGCAATATCCATGAGCTGGGTCTGGGGCAAATCCATGAGCTGGGGGCAGTATCCATGTGCTGGGGCAGTATCCATGAGCTGGGGCAATATTCATGAGCTGGGGCAATATCCATGAGCTGGGGCAGTATATCCATGAGCTGGGGCATATCCATGTGCTGGGGCATATCCATGAGCTGGGGCAAATCAATGTTTGAGCTGGGGCAAATCCATGTTTGAGCTGGGGCATATCCATGAGCTGGGGGGCAAATCCATGAGCTGGGGCAAATCCATGAGCTGGGGCATATCCATGAGCTGTGGGGCAGTATCCATGAGCTGGGGCATATCCATGAGCTGGGGCATATCCATGAGCTGGGGGCAGTATCCATGAGCTGGGGTATATCCATGAGCTGGGGCAGTATCCATGAGCTGGGGGGCAAATCCATGAGCTGGGGCATATCCATGAGCTGCTGGGGTATATCCATGAGCTGCTGGGGCATATCCATGAGCTGGGGCAGTATCCATGTGCTGGGGCATTATCCATGTGCTGGGGCATTATCCATGAGCTGGGGCAATATCCATGAGAGGAGCTGGGGCAGTATATCCATGAGAGCAGCTGGGGCAGTATATCCATGAGAGGAGCTGGGGCAAAATCCATGAGAGGAGCTGGGGCAAAATTCTTGAGGAGCTGGGGCAATATCCATGAGAGGAGCTGGGGCAGTATACCCATTAGAGGAGCTGGGGCAATATCCATGAGAGGAGCTGGGGCAAAATCTATGAGAGGAGCTGGGGCAAAATCCATGAGAGGAGCTGGGGCAAAATCCATGAGAGGAGCTGGGGCAAAATCCACGAGAGGAGCTGGGGCATTATCCATGTGAGCTGGGGCATTATCCATGTGTGAGCTGGTCTGGGGCAATATATCCATGTGTGAGCTGAGGCGCAATATATCCATATGTGAGCAGAGGCGCAATATATCCATATGTGAGCTAGGGCAATATATATCCATGGGTGAGCTGCTGGGGGCAATATATAATTGTGAACTGGGGCAATATATCCATATGTGAGCTGGGGGCAATATATATCCATGGATGAGCTGCTGGGGGAAATATATCCAGAGCTGCTGGGGGCAATATATATCCATGTGTGCTTTCACTGCCTTCGAACAGGCATCGTACTTGCTGGCAGTTTGCAAAAAGTTGTGTGAGCATATGAGAGAGCTCCGCAGCAATAAACCTCACAGTAATGCGCTTTGTGTATGAGCATTCAGTGTTATATGGGAGTACTGATTTAGGAGTAAGAGTAGTTAAAAAAAAATACGTAAAACTCGGGGGGGGGGTGACACCATAAGTTACCGCACCGGGTGACACCAACCCTAGTGACGCCACTGGGTGTCCCTTATAGAAAAAGTGGCCCCACTTTGGCAGGTGGCTTTAAGCAGAATACCAGGTGAAGTCTTCTTACACGTAGGACCTCAAAAAGAACACAGAAAAGCGCATATGGTGCAATAATGTCTGATAAGGGAAAGCTTAGTAGTATACGTGATTGCTCATACTCATACAGAGTGAGAGCTGCCAGCCCTCAAATGGAGACTTGTCAGGTATTATTGGGTTACCTGCTTACTGTGACGTCCTGCGCCCCCTCTGGCAGAGCTGGGAGTTGCCAGTCATGTTTTTGGACATTCTAGCACATCTGGCGCCCCCTCTGGCTTCTATGGACATTGCATTTAGTTCTGGACATTTGGTTCACATCCAAGCCTGGACCTCACCTGGACTTTAATTGTTCTCATTTGGTCATGTGCTATATAAGCAGGCATCGCCCTAAGAAGGGCGCTGCCTCATTCTGATGTTTCAGTCTGCTTTGTTCCAAGCCTTGAGCCTTATTCACTTACCTTGTAGTTCTGGTAGGGATCTTTTGCTCAGGTTCTCCTGTATGTGTTCTAGTTACCCTTTATTACTTTACTTTCAGGTTTTGGGTTTACTCCTCCGTCAGTTCTGTATTTACATTTGTTTATAGTCTCCCAGGTCCTTGGTTATTCATACTGTTTTGTTCATATGGTTCATGTTTGGTATTTATGTTTGCCTTTCATGTTTATTCTCTAGGTTTAAACAGGTTTATGTTTTCACTCATGTTACTCTAGTGTTTAGTTCTCTTATGTCTTTCTGCCTATAGTTCCCAGGTCCTTGGTTGTTCAACTGTTTGTTTATCTATTGTATATTTAGTTCAGGTCTATGGTTTAATTCTAGTGCTCAGGTCTTTTGTTTCATTGTGGTGTTCTGGTTCCTTGCTGTATATAGTACTGTTGTAAATAAATCCTGTTTTGTTTATACATCCATGGGTCATGTCTGTTAAGTGCTCAAGTAGCTCACACCCCTTCTGTGCCATGTCAGGTCAGGCCCCCCGTCACACTTACCCCAAAAACGGTCCTCCTGGATACCTTTTACAATATAGTCACCAGATAAAATAAGGTAGATTTTCGCCAGTGGAAAAAAATAAATGAGAAATAAATAAATAAATATTAAATGAAAGTTAACCTCCCTGGCGGTATTCCCGAGTGTGACTCAGGGTTAAATTTCACTACCGTGAACGGTAACCCCGAGCCACACTCGGGCTGGATGCATACTCCCCTCCTCCTGGCTCCCTCGCTGTCCCCCGCAGTGTGATTGCGGAGAGCTGCTTCCTGGAAGGCTCCCTGCGAGTCACATGGTGCAGGGGGGGCAGGAACCATCAGCAAATTTATAAACAATTCATAAAATACTGTAATCCAAAGTGCAATGTTTATGAACGCCCACTGGGTGGCACTACAGGATAAGAAATAGACCATACATCATCCTCTTACTGAAATCGGTCTGAAAACAAGGGTGTTTTTTGTTTTTTATTTTATTGAATATCATTTATTTGCATTATTTTTGGGATAATAAATTATTATTTCGTGTTTCAAACTTTATCGGACTCGGTTTGATTTTTACCAATTTTAGAGTATTTTACTATTTTTGTAATTTTAAGAATTCCCCCCCCCCCTGTATTTTTTTGGGGCAGGATATGGTATTAAAAACAATACAAACTTTAGCTTGTGGAGTTTGTATTGTTTTTATTTAACTTTGGTGAAGGACATGGTATTAGTCTACTTAATGTCTATCTGGTAGGTGGTGTGTCTACACTTATCTTAGGCATCTCATAGGCATATTCCTTATGTTTTTTTGTGTTATTTTTTTTTTTTAAATAGGAAAAGAGAAGGGGAAAAGGAAAAAGTAATTTTTGTCTCTTTAAATATTACACATTTTTTAGATATGCAATAAGGTGTAATAGAAAATACCCATTTTTTTTTGCAGATTTTGGGGGCACTGTGCAACAATATGCAAGTGCTTATATGTTTACACAGATTTGACTCTGACAAAGGAGATTAGAGTGCCTTTTGGGAGATTCCCTTCTAAGGGTGGAGACAGTGTGAAGTTTTTTTTAAAAAAAAAATAAAAGAACATAACACAGTTCCACAGCAATAAAACTCACACTAATGTGCAGTGTGCATGAGTGTATCACAGAGCTCCATTATTATTATTATATTATTATTCTTTATTTATAAAGCGCCAGCATATTGCGCAACGCTCCATTGGCAATAAAACTCACAGAAATGTGCTGTGTTTATGATGGCCCTTGGGCTTTGCTGGGCCCTGGGGCTGTTCTAGGCCCTAAAGACTAGGGATGAGCCGAACACCCCCCGAGTTCGGTTCGAGCCCGAACACGAACTTCCCATTTGTTCGGGTCCGAACCCGAACTCGAACCCAATGCAAGTCATTGGGGCTGAAAATTCGTTTTTTAGAGTGCCCTCCAAGAGGGCATATATGCTACATATTTGCCATAAAAGGTGTATGGGGGTCCGGGTAGTGACCTGGGGGACAGGAAACCAGGACAAAAAGTTAAAAAAAAAGTTTTTAAAGGGACAGTGAGTTTTCCATGAAATAAGGGTTAAAAATAAAAATGAAAAATTCCTTTAAATATCGTGCCTAGGAGGTCCCCATAACCTGCCCATGAAGTGGCGGATTTCTAGGATGTCGGTAAATGCTTTTCCTTTAATCTATCCATAAACAACTGCTTGGGGCGGAAGTCTGTATGAAAAGAGGAGACATTTTCGTACACGCAGAAAAAGTTTACTGTTTTTTTTGGCTAAATTATTGTGAAATATATGCAGGCTTTGGATGAAAGTAGCAATAGGTGCTTTAAAATTGGTCCTTTAGCATCCCCAACAGTGCCGTCACACCGTAACCCCTCTGAGGATATGAATCTAAAACAGGCGTCAGTGGCAGTGCACCCAAATATTGCGCTTTTGGTGCCAGGCCTGCAAATACTATCATACAGTAACCCCTCTGTGGTATTGTGGAAGAATGCAGGGGTGAACCTTGCGGTCCTATATTGAAAAGTTTTTGATCTGTTATTGGGCGTCGGTGCACCCAGATATTGTGCCTTTTATGCCAGGCCAGCAAGTATCATCATACAGTAATCCCTCTGTGGTATTGTGGAAGAGTGCAGGGTTGGACCCTGTGGTTCAAAAAATTAAAATGATATAAATCTGGCACAGGCGTCAGTGCAGCCAATATTTGTGCCTTTCATGGCAGCAAGTGCCTTCACACCGTAACTTTTTGTGGTATTGTGGAAGAGTTCAGTGCTGGAGGTTTTGTGAATGCAGAAGAGGACATCCCCGATCTATTCCATTACTTCAGCATCAGGGGATTGATAGCTGCTGATCCAGGACTGATTCATTTTTATAAATCTCAGCCGGTCTACAGAGTCGGTGGACAGACGCACTCTTTTGTCTGTGACAAAACCTCCAGCGGCACTGAATGTCCTTTCGGAAAGCACGCTAGATGAAGGGCAACCTAGTAGCTGCATAGCATATTGGCTAAGTTCTGGCCAGTGATCCAATCTCAACAACCCAGTAAGCCAGTGGATCATGTGCTGGAAAGGTATCCAGGTCTGCCCTTGCCCCTAGGTAGTCCTGCACCATATGGTGAAGACGCTGGCAATGGGTGCCTACATTTGACGTCCCTGGGCGTCGAGGACTAAAAAATTTAAAAAAGCATCAGTCCAAGTGGCCCTGGCCTTCACCACTATTCCTCTCTGATCACCCGCAGCCTCAGAAGCATGTGTGTCAGCACTTGGTAATCTACCAGTGCCTGGAAAGGTGTTACAGAAGTGTCGCTTTAGAGCGTCCTCAGGTTTTTTCATCCTGTGCTCCCTCTGTGCGGGCAGGATGAGCTCTGCAACTTTCCCCTTGTATCGTGGCTCAAGAAGGGTTGCCAACCAGTAATGATCCCTCTCCTTGATAGCACGAATCCTGGGGTCCTTTAGCAGGCTTTGCATCATTAGGGAGCCCATGCAGCGTAGGTTGGAGGTGGCATTAGCTTCCGAGTCTTCCTGGTCAATGAAGATGACCATATCGTGCACTTCCTCCTCCCAGCCACGCACTAGCCCTTCTGTTTCTGGGCACACAAAACCCTCCCTTGAGGAATCCCCACCTTCAATGCCCCCATACTTTAATAAATTTCTTGACCCGGTGTGGCTCCTGTCCCCTAAACAAACCAGCTCAAGCACAGTATGGCATCTTTTTGCTTGAGCCATTGCGTAGACCCTGTCAGGCATCGGTTTAAGTGCCACTTCACCAGAGACAGAGAAGGAAGAGGTGGTGGTGGTGGAGCAGACTGACCTCATACAAGCAGCTTTCTGGAGGCGTGGTTTGATGAACAAGCTCCAGCACAGAGCCCCGTCTTGGATCCCTCCCAGCTGCAATCAGAGTTACCCAGTGTGCCGTGAAGGAAATGTAACGACCCTGTCCATGCTTGCTGGACCACGTGTATAAAGTCACATGCACCTTGCTGCTGACTGCCTTTCCCAATGACTGGATAACATTGTCTTCCACGTGCTGGTATAGTGCTGGAATGGCCTTGCGTGAAAAGTAATGGCGTTTTGGAACCTGCCACTGTGGTACAGCACATTCAGCAAATTCACGGAAGGGAGCAGAGTCCACCAGCTGGAAAGGCAGCAGCTGTAATGCGAGCAATTTTGCTAAGCTGGCATTTAGACGCTGTGCTTGGGGATGGTTGGGACTATATTTTTTCTTACGCTGCAGCAGCTGGGGCAACGTAGTCTGACTGTGTAAATCTTCAGCTACTGGGATGATGTCACATTGTGAGGACGGACCTGGTACATCCATTACTGTAGCATCATCCCTGTCGGTGGAGGTTGTAGGCAATGACATGGCAGGACATACAGTGGGGGTAGAGACAGATGAGGAGGAGGAGGACCTACGCAACGTTTTGCGCCAACGGGATGTATGGCACTTGTTCATATGTCGCCTCAAGCACGTGGTACCCAAGTGTCCGGTATCTTTCCCACACTTAAGCCTCATCTGACATAGATTACAAATAGCAATGCTGCGCTCTACTGCACATTTCTTAAAGAACTCCCAGACAACAGAGTTCCTGCATGTGTTCTTTGAGACAACAGCTCTCTGCACCGGAGCAGCTCTGACATGTGATGCCTTGGACTGGCTAGGGCTACGGTTGGTCACAGAGGATGTTGTGCCTCGTGTTTGCTGTGCCTCCTCCTCCCCCTCTTCCTCACTTAATTCCTCTGTTTGATCTGGCACCCAGGTGGAGTCAGTGACCTCATCATCATTGTCATCTTCACCCCCTATCTCCTCGTCACTGGAGCCAACTTGGCAGTATGCTGCAGCTGCTGGGGCAACATGAGTGCCAGTTATTTGTGTGTCATCACTGGCACCCCCTTCCTCTAGGTTGATTATACTCCCTTGCTCAACCTCAGAGATTGAATCTGAGCACTGTACTTGCTGCGCATCCTCAAGCAGCATGTCACTCTCATTGTAGTCAAACAATTCAGCTGACTCCTCCGTGTGTGATAGCGAGGCTACGGCAGGAGTAGCTGTGGACATGGAGACTGCATTAGATGCTTTGGCAGCTGAGGTGGACTGTAAAGCACTAGAAGCCTGGCTGGCAGAGGACTCGGAATATGAGGACGGCCTGGTTAGCCAATCCACCAAGTCCTCTGTATGTTGCTGCTGCTTAAGATGGCCAGCACCAGTTAGAAAGGACAAGCGTGCCCCTGCAGAGGATGCACCACGTCCACCACGACCAGAGGCACAGCCTCCCGACACAGGGGCTGATTGCCCTCTTATCTGTGTCTGGGAGCGTCTGCCTGTCCTTTTTGTTCTTTCAGACATGGTGAGTGAAATATAGATTAATATAAACAGAACTCTGATTCAACTCTGGTATAAAGATTTAAAGAACTCTGGTATAACTCAGTGAGACACACTGATAGCTGGCAGCCAGTGACGAGACACAGATCACCTCAATTCACAAATGTTTTAAAGAAATTAGTGAGCCCCAAAAAGATTTGCTGGCACAGTGACAAGACACAGAAGATCACCTCAATTCACAAATGTTTAAAAGAAAGTTGTGAACCCCAAAAAAACTTGCTGGCACAGTGACAAGACACACATCACCTAAATTCCCTGATATTTGGTAGAAATGAGACCCCCCCAGACCACCCCAGTAGGGATGAGCCGAACACCCCCCGAGTTCGGTTCGTGCCCGAACCCGAACTTCCCATTTGTTCGGGACCGAACCCGAACCCCCATGCAAGTCAATGGGGCTGAAAATTCGGTTTTTTAGAGTGCCCTCCAAGAGGGCATAAATGCTACATATTTGCCATAAAAGGTGTATGGGGGTCCGGGTAGTGCCCTGGGGGACAGGAAGCAAGGACAAAAAGTTTTAAAAAACCCCGTTTTTAACCTTTCGCTGCTGAGGCGTTTCACGCCTCTGTGCTGAGGTCATTTTTACCGGTTTTGCTCATCATGTTTAAACGTGTTTTGAAGGCTTATTTTAGTATATGACTCAGACATATTATATATCGTTCTTTCCGTCAGACTCGGCAGATTAATAATATGTCATTATTATATGTATACGTCATGACCTGTCTGTATATTATAACAAAAAATGCAATAAAATATGAATCTTCAATAATTTACAACGTGTAAAGTGTATTTTTTTCACATTTGAACATGCGAGCAATTGCGGTTATATTTTGTTTGGGGTGCGTTTGTTAAAAAAATTAGAAATGGGGTCTCGTTACATTTTTTTTTTTGGGGAAAATTACATGATTTTTAACAAACGCACCGCATACAAAAATCGTTAGTGCAGCATCATTGTTCACATTATAATTGAAATCGGAACAATATTGCTGCATTAACAAACCAAAAAAAAATAAATTGTTTATTTTTTTTTTATACTTTTTTTTTATACTTTTTTTATTTTTATTTTTTATTTTTAAAAAAAAAACCTTTTCACAGTCGTGTTTGGTATCGTTGGAACGGCCATGCTCTGGCCGACACAACAGTATCAAACTTTAACCCCTAGCTGCCACGGATCGGGAGATAGGGGGTTCCAATGAGCCCCCTATCTCCCGATCCGTGGCAGCTAGGGGTTAACTCCAGGACTGGCGTCATCATTTCTATGCACGATGACGCCAGTCCTCAGGGGGAGTTCCCGGAGGCTTGGCCGACATCAAAGATGCTTTTCAGCGCCGATTCGTGATCCGGCTCCCCAGGGGTTAATGACAGCCACCGTTTGGAAGGGCAGGCTGTGCCCTTCCAAGCGGTGCCTGTATTAACCCCCTGCTCCCGGCGATCGGGAGGAGAGAGGTCCGAAGGACCTCCCCCCCTCCCTTTCAGGCGCCTCCTCCGCACATGCGGGGGGGGCGCCTGAATTAGATGTCATCGCGTCGCCGCGATGACATCTAATGTCCCCGCCGGGCTCCCGAGTGCTGGGCTGACATCCAAGATGTCAGCCCGCACCGGGGGGGCGCAGCAATCCGCCGGAATTCGGCGGATTACTGCCTCCTGTGCTCGGACGCGCTGAGTGCGTCCGTAGCACAGGAGAACCACTTGGCTGGACGGGCTGAGCGGGTCCATAGCAGCCAAGTGGTTAAAGGGACAGTGAGTTTTCCATGAAATAAGAGTTAAAAATAAAAATGAAAAAATTCCTTCAAATATCGTGCCTAGGAAGTCCCCATAACCTGCCCGTGAAGTGGCAGATTTCTAGGATGTATAGAAATATGTAAAAACCAAGAAATGACATTTCAAATGACGGTAAATGCTTTTCCTTTAATCTATCCATAAACAACTGCTTGGGGCGGCAGTCTGTATGAAAAGAGGAGACATTTTTGGACACGCAGAAAAAGTTTACTGATTTTTTGGCGGTGAAAAGCAGGAGAATGGAAACTTCTAGACCAAAAAGCCGATTTGGAAAGTGAGATAAATGGGAGAATGTTTCAGGTTTGGCTATTTTGACCTACAATTTTCCATTCTCCAGTCATTCTCCTGAGTTTCACCTTTCTCTGAATAACCCTGTCAGGGTTATTCAGAGAGCGGTGAAGAGCAGGAGAATGACTGGAGAATGGATAATTCTAGGTCAAAATAGCCAAACCAGAAAAATTCTCCCATTTAGGCTAGGGTCAGACTAGCGAATTTTTAACGTGCGTTTAGGCGCACTTAATCACGGCCGCACTAGCAGCAAATGACGGGCAATGACGGCCAATATACGAAGTACGGTCGCACGAAAGTCCGGCTGCGCAACGCAAGTGGAAAATGAACGCATTTTTTCGAGAACGCAGAACCGCTAGTACAGACGTACAGAGTGCGCTGCGTCCACTAGCAGCGTGTGTGCGTAATTTGGAGACGTCAGACCCTGCTCATGTCCGGCCAACATAACGTCCAGACACCCAAAGTTTCCTGGTTTGGATTCGTAAAAAATCATGCACAAAAATGCGCATCGTATGACCGTTTTCGCGCAATCCGTGAAAAAATACGGCAATGCGTTCGGACGCACTTTTTGACGGTCGCTGCGAAAAATGCGTTAGTCTGACCCTAGCCTTATCTCACTTTCCAAATCGGCTATTTGGTCCAGATTGTTCTCTTTTCCTGGCATTCTCCTGGTTTTCACCTTTCTCTGAACAACCCTGAGAGAGAGGTGAAAGCCAGGAGAACTGGCAAGAGAAGAGAACAATCTAGACCAAATAGCCGATTTGGAAAGTCAGATAAATGGGAGAATTTTTCTGGTTTGGCTATTTTGACCTAGAATTTTCGCTTCTCCAGTTATTCTCCTGTTTTTCACCGCTCTCTGAATAACCCTGTGAATGTTTAATCCCGAGGTGAAAAATAACATTGCTTTAGATTTTTTTCAAACACCAGTTAAATGTAGCATATTAGGATGTTTTAGGGAAATTAATTCTCAAATCTCAATCAGAAGCAGGCACCACCCCACCCTCAGTATATTGTACAAAGTATTAAATTGATTACCAGACTAAAAACACCTGGTGTTATGCCCGTTTGTGAACAGAGGTCATTTAGAGTTGATAATCTTTCCACGTACACATTAGTTTTTAATTCAATATCTAATAAACCGTTGCTTTTAATATTCTGCAGTAAAGAGTCTCTTTATTTCTAGATTTTTTAGTATTTTTTTTAAGCATTTTCTATACTTATTTCAAAATTTCTTTTTTTTTTCGAACCCGAACCGAACACGCCCAAAAAGTTCAAAATTCGTGAACTTTTGAACTGCCAAAGTTCGGGTCGAACTCCGAACCGTCCGAACCCGAACAGCTCATCCCTACCCCCACTAGCGTGGCAGACCGGCAGTAACAACACACAACTATCTCCTTTGAAATCTCCTCTGAAATGCGTGCAGAATCGGCGCGTGGAAACATTATATAGTGTGCTGCGGGACTTAGCTCTGTGAGCCCATGATTGGGCAAAATTTTCCAAATCAGAACTCTGAGCGGTGATTGGCATAGTGTTGAACCAGTCTTGCACCAGACCTGTGGTCAGGTGCAAGGCTGTAGCCAATTTGAGCTTCAGGCCAGTGGGAAAATGCATTGTGGTCCATTGTGGTCGAACATGCGGCGAACACCCGGAAATGTTCGGTGTTCGCGATCTAGTCGAACAGGTCAAGTTCGGGTCGAACTCTGAACCGTCCGAACTGAACAGCTCATCCCTACTAAAGACGGGCCTGGAACCAGGGGCTGGTCTGGGCCTATTGGCTTAGCTGGGCCTTTGGGTTTTTCTGGGCCCTGGGGCTTGGCTGGGCCTTTGCTGGGGCTGGTCTGGGCCTTGGTGTTTTTTTTGTTTTTTTTCCACGCAGAGCAGTGATGTTACCTCTATTCCACCCAGCCGGTACCCAGCCCTGGGGTCTGGCTGGGCCTTGTTTGAGCCTGGGGTCTGGCTGGGTCTTGGTTAGGCCCTGGGGTCTGGCTGGGCCTTGGTTAGGCCCTGGGGTCTGGCTGGGCCTTGGTTAGGCCCTGAGATCTGGCTGGGCCCTGGGGTCTGGCAGGGCCTTGGTTTGGCTGTGCCCTGGGGTCTGGCTGGACCCTGGGGTCTGGTTGGGGTCTGGTTGGGCCTGGGTCTGGCTGGGCCTGGGGTCTTGCTGTACCATGGGGTCTTGCTGGGCCCTGGGGTCTGGCTGGGGCCTGGCTGGGCCCTGGGGTCTTGCTGGGCCCTGGGGTCTGGGTGGGCCCTGGGGTCTGGCTGGGGCCTGGGGTCTGGCTGCGCCCTGGGGTCTGGCTGGGCCTGGGGCCTGGCTGTACCCTGGGGTCTGGCTGCACCCTGAGGTCTGACTGGGCCTGGGTTCTGGCTGTACCCTGGGGTCTTGCTGGGCCCTGGGGTCTGGCTGGGGCCTGGCTTGGCCCTGGGGTCTGGTTGGGCCCTGGGGTCTGGTTGGGCCCTGGGGTCTGGCTGCGCCCTGGGGTCTGGCTGGGCCTGGGGTCTGGCTATACCCTGGGGTCTTGCTGGGCCCTGGGGTCTGGCTGGGGCCTGGCTGGGCCCTGGTGTCTGGCTGGGCACTGGGTCTGGCTGGCCCTGGGGTCTGACTGGGCCTGAGGTCTGGCTGGGCCCTGGGGTCTGGTTGAGCCTGGGTCTGGCTGAGCCTTGGGGCCTGGCTGGGGTCTGGGGTTTGGTTGGACTGTGGGGTCTGGCTGGGCCTGGGGACTGGCTGGGCTCTGGGGTCTGGTTGGGTCTGGCTGGGCCTGTGGTCTGGCTGGGCCCTGTGGTCTGGCTGGGCCCTGGGGTCTGGCAGGGCCTTGGTTTGGCTGTGCCCTGGGGTCTGGCTGTGCCCTGGGGTCTGGCTGGGCCCTGGGGTCTGGTTGGGCCTGGGTCTGGCTGGGCCTGGGGTCTGGCTGTACCCTGGGGTCTGGCTGGGGCCTGGCTTGTCCCTGGGGTCTGGCTGGGCCCTGGGGTCTGGCTGGGCCCTGGGGTCTGGGTGGGCCCTGGGGTCTGGCTGGGGCCTGGGGTCTGGCTGCGCCCTGGGGTCTGGCTGGGCCTGGGGTCTGGCTATACCCTGGGGTCTTGCTGGGCCCTGGGGTCTGGCTGGGGCCTGGCTGGGCCCTGGGGTCTGGCTGGGCACTGGGTCTGGCTGGCCCTGGGGTCTGACTGGGCCTGAGGTCTGGCTGGGCCCTGGGGTCTGGTTGAGCCTGGGTCTGGCTGAGCCTTGGGGTCTGGCTGGGGTCTGGGGTTTGGTTGGACTGTGGGGTCTGGCTGGGCTCTGGGGTCTGGTTGGGGTCTGGCTGGGCCTGTGGTCTGGCTGGGTCCTGTGGTCTGGCTGGGCCCTGGGGTCTGGCAGGGCCTTGGTTTGGCTGTGCCCTGGGGTCTGGCTGTGCCCTGGGGTCTGGCTGGGCCTGTGGTCTGGCTGGGCCCTGGGGTCTGGTTGGGCCTGGGTCTGGCTGGGCCTGGGGTCTGGCTGGGCCTGGGGTCTGGCTGTACCCTGGGGTCTGGCTGGGGCCTGGCTTGTCCCTGGGGTCTGGCTGGGCCCTGGGGTCTGGCTGGGCCCTGGGGTCTGGCTGGGGACTGGGGTCTGGCTGCGCCCTGGGGTCTGGCTGGGCCTGGGTTCTGGCTGTACCCTGGGGTCTTTCTGGGCCCTGGGGTCTGGCTGGGCCCTGGGGTCTGGTTGGGCCCTGGGGTCTGGCTGGGCCTGGGGTCTGGCTATACCCTGGGGTCTTGCTGGGCCCTGGGGTCTGGCTGGGGTCTGGCTGGGACCTGGGGTCTGGCTTGGCCTGGGTCTGGCTGGGCCTTGGGGTCTGGCTTGGGCCTTGGGTCTGGCTGGACCTGGGGTTTGGTTGGTCCCTGGGATCTGGTTGGGCCCTGGGGTCTGGTTGGGCCTGGGTCTGGCTGGGTCTGGCTGGCCCTAGAGTCTGACTGGGCCCTGGGGTCTGGTTGGGCCCTGGGGTCTGGTTGGGCCTGGGTCTGGCTGGCCCTGGGGTCTGACTGGCCTGGGGTCTGGCTGGGCCCTGGGGTCTGGTTGGGCCTGGGGTCTGGCTGGGCCCTGGGGTCTGGTTGGGCCTGGGTCTGGCTGGGTCTGGCTGGCCCTGGGGTCTGACTGGGCCTGGGGTCTGGCTGGGCCTGGGGTCTGGCTGGGCCCTGGGGTCTGGTTGAGCCTGGGTCTGGCTGAGCCTTGGGGTCTGGCTGGGGTCTGGGGTTTGGTTGGACTGTGGGGTCTGGCTGGGCCTGGGGTCTGGCTGGGTCTGGCTGGCCCTGGGGTCTGACTGGGGTCTGGCTGGGGCCTGGTGTCTGGTTGAGCCTGGTCTGGCTGAGCCTTGGGGTCTGGCTGGGGTCTGGGGTTTGGTTGGACTGTGGGGTCTGGCTGGGCCTGGGGTCTGCCTGGGCCTGGGGTCTGGCTGGGCTCTGGTTGGGTCTGGCTGGGCCTGGGGTCTGGCTGGGCCCTGTGGTCTGGCTGAGCCTGGGTCTGGCTGGGCCATGGGGTCTGGTTTTGCCTGGGGTCTGGCTGGGCACTGGGTCTGGCTGGCCCTGGGGTCTGACTGGCCTGAGGTCTGGCTGGGCCCTGGGGTCTGGTTGAGCCTGGGTCTGGCTGAGCCTTGGGGTCTGGCTGGGGTCTGGGGTTTGGTTGGACTGTGGGGTCTGGCTGGGCTCTGGGGTCTGGTTGGGTCTGGCTGGGCCTGTGGTCTGGCTGGGTCCTGTGGTCTGGCTGGGCCCTGGGGTCTGGCAGGGCCTTGGTTTGGCTGTGCCCTGGGGTCTGGCTGTGCCCTGGGGTCTGGCTGGGCCTGTGGTCTGGCTGGGCCCTGGGGTCTGGTTGGGCCTGGGTCTGGCTGGGCCTGGGGTCTGGCTGGGCCTGGGGTCTGGCTGTACCCTGGGGTCTGGCTGGGGCCTGGCTTGTCCCTGGGGTCTGGCTGGGCCCTGGGGTCTGGCTGGGCCCTGGAGTCTGGCTGGGGTCTGGGGTCTGGCTGCGCCCTGGGGTCTGGCTGGGCCTGGGTTCTGGCTGTACCCTGGGGTCTTTCTGGGCCTGGGGTCTGGCTGGGGTCTGGCTGGGCCCTGGGGTCTGGTTGGGCCCTGGGGTCTGGCTGGGCCTGGGGTCTGGCTATACCCTGGGGTCTTGCTGGGCCCTGGGGTCTGTCTGGGGTCTGGCTGGGACCTGGGGTCTGGCTGCACCCTGGGGTCTGGCTTGGCCTGGGGTCTGGCTTGGCCTGGGTCTGGCTGGGCCTTGGGGTCTGGCTTGGGCCTGGGGTCTGGCTGGACCTGGGGTTTGGTTGGTCCCTGGGGTCTGGTTGGGCCCTGGGGTCTGGTTGGGCCTGGGTCTGGCTGGGTCTGGCTGGCCCTAGAGTCTGACTGGGCCCTGGGGTCTGGTTGGGCCCTGGGGTCTGGTTGGGCCTGGGTCTGGCTGGCCCTGGGGTCTGACTGGGCCTGGGGTCTGGTTGGGCCCTGGGGTCTGGTTGGGCCTGGGTCTGGCTGGCCCTGGGGTCTGACTGGGCCTGGGGTCTGGTTGGGCCCTGGGGTCTGGTTGGGCCTGGGTCTGGCTGGCCCTGGGGTCTGACTGGGCCTGGGGTCTGGCTGGCCTGGGGTCTGGTTGGGCCTGGGTCTGGCTGGGTCTGGCTGGCCCTAGAGTCTGACTGGGCCCTGGGGTCTGGTTGGGCCCTGGGGTCTGGTTGGGCCTGAGTCTGGCTGGCCCTGGGGTCTGGCTGGACCTGGGGTTTGGTTGGTCCCTGGGGTCTGGTTGGGCCTGGGTCTGGCTGGGTCTGGCTGGCCCTGGGGTCTGGCTGGGCCTGGGGTCTGGCTGGGCCCTTTGGTCTGGTTGAGCCTGGGTCTGGCTGAGCCTTGGGGTGTGGCTGGGGTCTGGGGTTTGGTTGGACTGTGGGGTCTGGCTGGGCCTGGGGTCTGGCTGGGCCTGGGGTCTGGCTGGGCTCTGGGGTCTGGTTGGGTCTGGCTGGGCCTGGGGTCTGGCTGGGCTCTGGGGTCAGGTTGGGTCTGGCTGGGCCTGGGGTCTGGCTGGGCCCTGTGGTCTGGCTGAGCCTGGGGTCTGGCTGGGCCATGGGGTCTGGTTTTGCCTGGGGTCTGGCTGGGCCATGGGGTCTGGTTTTGCCTGGGTGGGCCCTGGGGTTTGGCTGGGCCTGGGTGCGCCCTGGGGTCTGGCTGGGCCTTGGCTCACCGCTCCACTGGTCTTCTGTCCCAGTCTTCTCTTTCTGCTGCTCCTTCTTCTTCTCCTTCTTCTACACATCTTTTCTTCTCCACGTCTTCTCTGTATCTGTCTCACATGTGACTGGATGGTGGAGCCAAAGCAACATGCTATGAAGGCACACGCATGCTGCTTGGCCCGCCCAGCCAGCCAGGAAGTGTTTTATGTGGAAGCGGCTGGCCACTGTACACAGCTCCGGATTCAGACTCCTAGAGTCTGATACCGGAGCTGATAAAAAGTAAGGCTGCCACTGACGGTGGGGCCCCCCTGGGCCCCTTACTACAGCATGGGGCGTAATGCCCTGATGGTGTCCCTGGCTGCTAAGCAGGCTGACTAGCAGGGGAATATCTGAGAAATGTACAAAACGTGAGAAATTGGGGAATAAAATGCATGCACATTGACGATATGGGTATAAAGGCAAGCCCTGTTGAGAATAATAAGTTTATTCTCAAAATTGAATTGTCTTAATGTGTCTGAGTGTATTTGCAATGTTTGTGGCTAATTGTTTATCTTACTCCTAGGGACACTATTGATAATTAGATTTGATCTACTCCCACAACTGAATGAACTGGGTTTGCAATCAATTAAATATCTTTTCTAATCGTAACTCTATTCAACAAGAGTCCAATTAGGAGGTCAAAGGCAATAATGAGCCTCTGCTTCCAATTCTACTGGAAACTGTTGCTTTACAAAGGTCACACCAATCCTGTGGAATGACCATCCTTGCCCTGTCAGACTCTCACCTTATCTTCAGAACGTCAAGAAATCCCTCAAAACCCATTTCTATGGATTAACATGCAACATTACTGATGCCATCCTATCCGTGACATCACAAGGGGGTGCAGGGTGTGTGGACTGCACCCAGGTGACATCCTCTAGGGCAGTGTTTTCCAAACTTGTCCTCAGGACACGCTGACATGCCAGGTTTGCCAGATATGTGAAGTAGGGATGAGCCGAACGAACACCCCCCGAGTTCGGTTCGAGCCCGAACCCGAACTTCCCATTTGTTCGGGACCGGACCCGAACCCGAACCCAATGCAAGTCAATGGGGCTGAAAATTTGGTTTTTTGGAGTGCCCTCCAAGAGGGCATATATGCTACATATTTGCCACAAAAGGTGTATGGGGGTCCGGGTAGTGCCCTGGGGGACAGAAAACAAGGACAAAAAGTTAAAAAAAATACGTTTTTAAAGGGACAGTGAGTTTTCCATGAAATAAGGGTTAAAAATAAAAACGAAGGGGGGCGGAGCCAACTGCGGAGCATGGCGGACATGTTTTAGTCCGGCTCCAGACCAGGCAGCGAGAAAAACGCGGATATCAACCACCGGGGACCACACATACCCTCTCAGGTACCGCAATATCCCACCGGAGTACATAGCCGTCACGATGGCCACTGCGAAGGGGAAAAAAGCGCCGGGCACGAAGGAGTTTTTCACCCCTAGGCCCAGTAGACGCCGCGAGGATGCAGATCCCCAAGATGGCGGCGGCTCCCCGTCCCACTCTCCAAATTCGGCGACAGGCACCAATGAAGGCGACTTACTGGCGTTCACCACCCGCATGGAAACTTTATTTAAAGATTTCTCGTCCTCACTATCAACGCGCCTAGATGCGGTATCAGCGGACATCCGCAAAGATATACAGGAAATTGGAGACCGGACCTCGCATTTGGAAAATAAAATGTCTGAAATGGCGAATGCTCATAACGATATGGCCACAGCAGTAGAATCTATGGAGGCCAAACTGTTGCAATGCACAAATAAACTGGCGGATCTTGAAGACAGGTCCCGTCGGCATAACCTCAAAATTCGAGGAATCCCAGAAACGATTCACCCCCGAGACCTCATGGCTTATGTAACAGATTTCTTTACGCACCTACTTCCCGGAGTTGCGCACGACACACTACTCATGGACAGAATACATCGCATACCAAAACCGCCGTCTGCCCCTCATAAAGCTTCTAGGGACGTGATTCTTAAGATGCACTACTATAAACCCAGGGAAGACGTCTTACGAGCTATGCGTAAACCAGAGAAATTGGGTTCCCAATACGAACATCTGGAAATTTACCCAGACTTCTCTAAAGCAACGCTGCAACAACGAAGACTGTTTCGCCCGCTAACAACATCTTTACGGGAGGCTGGTATTTTATACAGGTGGGGATTCCCCACTAAGTTAATTATTCTCCGAGAGGATGTTACTACAGTCCTCACATCTCCCACAGAGGGAAGGATAACCCTGGAGTCTTGGGGCCTCAAAATAACCGAGGATGCTCAGGACCGCAGGCCCACACTAAAAAAGGTGACACCGGATTGGCGGCAACGCTGAATGGATGCGCAAGAAAAAGTTACGCTCTTCCAGATCCGCTCCTGATGACGGACATCGTCTTTGTTTTTGACCGGAAATCGCAGGACGGGTAAACCTGGTGGATTAATGTTTGACCTCTTTGTCTCGCTGCTGGTGGCAGAAGGACCTACCCCCCCATTTTTTACGTTTCTCCCCCTTCTTCGTTAAGGGCACGGACGTCTCCCTGATAGGAGGCCCCGATGGAGAGAACGGCGTTCTGGAACGCACCAAGTTTTGTCGCTATATGGCGATG
The DNA here is from genome assembly GCA_009667805.1 of Leptobrachium leishanense. NCBI lineage: Eukaryota > Metazoa > Chordata > Amphibia > Anura > Megophryidae > Leptobrachium > Leptobrachium leishanense. The sequence continues at coordinate 422,106,396 of CM019064.1, read as the reverse complement.
TTTTGTTTTGGTTTTATCCCCCTTTTTTCCCTTTTCCCACTCCCTGGGGGGTTGCAGTGCCTCTCGATCCTATGGGTCGCGCTCTTGGCTGACAGTTCGGTCTAATCGTCTAAAATGTTGTTTATATGTTCCTAACATCTTTTTTGTAGCCTTTTATGAAGATAGTATCATATAATGTAAAGGGTTTGAACCTGCCCGTTAAACGTCACTCTTTATACAGAGAGCTTTGCACGTATGACGCTGACATCGTCTGCCTCCAAGAGACGCATTTTAGGAGAATGGATCACCCTAAGTTGTATACACCCCGCTATCATACCCAATTTCACTCAACTTATAGAGCCAAGTCTAGAGGAGTGACAGTACTAATTCATAACAGAATTTCGATGCAGACTCATAGAATTATCACAGACACAAGAGGCAGATATATTATTTTAATATGCACAATCAATGGCAGGGTGTACACGATAGTAGCAGCTTACGCCCCTAATAACTCACAAACACAATTTTTAACGCATCTCTTGAACAAACTTACGGATGTTTTATCGGGAGATTTAATAATTTGCGGCGATCTAAATTTATGTATCGACCCCAAAATGGACCGTTCGGCCTCCACAAGCACTCAAGCAGGGAGCCAGTTTTCACAGCTACATTCTCTCCTTAGACTCCACCATCTACATGACACGTGGCGCCTGCTTCACCCTACAGAGAGGGATTACACTTTCCGATCGGGAGTACATAATAGTTACTCACGCATAGATTATTTTTTACTACCATCGCATCTACTCTCTAGAGTCACCACATGTGATATACTCCCCTTTACAAGGTCTGACCATGCCCCACTGCTTCTCGACATACGGGATGAATTTCATTCTCATGTGAGACCACCCTGGAGATTTAACGAACATATATTAAAACACGAACCGGCGTCTATAGCAATTCAGGATGCATTAACTAACTATTTTAAAAGAACACGACCGAGGAGGTAGACCCTTTTGTTGTATGGCAAGCTCATAAAGCAGTCATTAGGGGTGTATGCATCCAGTGGGGAGCGCGGCTTAAAAAGCAACACACAGCACATCGATTGGAAATTCTTAGGAACATACAAGACATAGACACCCAGAATAAAATATCCCCGACAACGGAGTTAGCGGACGCATTGGATGATGCCTTACGCTCACTTACTGACTTAGAAGCGGACAGATTTAACTCGACCATGCACAGGATGAAATCGCGGTTCTATGCGTTTCAAAATAAACCGGGCAGATTACTAGCCCGCAGACTAAAACCCCCCCCGACCGTACAGGGCATCCCTCACCTCAAAACTAACAGGGGATTAATACATAATCCTTTGGATATTGCTAACGAATTCGCAGACTTTTACGAGAAACTATATAACCTATCAACAGATGATAAGGTGACACAGCCCACACCCAATGCCATCTCTAGCTATCTTCATAAACTACACCTGCCAAAATTATCCTTATCACAAATGACAAAATTAGCTTCTCCAATTTCTTTAGATGAAATTTCTGAAGTGATTAAAGGACTGCAAAAACGAAAAGCCCCGGGCCCTGACGGCCTTAATGGTCTATATTACTCGACTTTCACCTCTCATCTCACGCCGCACTTACACTCGATTTTTAACGTTGCCCGAGAACAGGGTACATTTCCGACAGATATGCTACGGGCTCACATAATTACACTCCCTAAACCAGGTAAGACCCCTGACGAATGTCGTAATCTCCGTCCAATTTCACTTCTTAATGTAGACATAAAAATATATGGGAAAATTCTAGCGAACAGACTACAATATATATTACCAACTCTAATTGGTCAGGACCAGGTGGGTTCATTTCGGGTAGACAAGGACCAGACAGCACAAAAAAGTTGATTAACCTGTTGGAATCATTGAAACGAGTAGGTGAACCTTGTTTGATACTGTCATTGGATGCAGAGAAAGCCTTTGACAGGGTAAATTGGCTATTTCTTCAAGAGACCCTTAAGATATATGGTTTCCCCCCCCCGATGTTGTCAGCAGTAAAGGCCTTGTACGATGCCCCGTCAGCTACAGTTCTGACAGCGGGATTTCGGTCTGACGAATTTGTAATTACAAACGGTACAAGACAGGGGTGCCCACTTTCCCCACTATTATATGCTTTTGTGCTGGAACCACTGGCACAGGCTATCCGACAAAATGATGACGTTAGAGGTATACAGATAGGTCCTACAACATATAAGCAACAACTTTATGCAGACGACATCCTCCTGACGTTAACTGACCCAGAAGTCTCTTTATTTGCCTTATACCGAGAGTTAGAAGCATACAGTGACGTGTCCTTTCACTTAATAAACTTACTTAAAACGCAAGCTTTGCCAATTAATATGTCACAACCATTGCTGGATACTCTTAAAATGCAATATAAATTTGACTGGCGATCTACTTATCTGGTTTATTTAGGACTCAGAATTACGGAAAAACCCGAAGACCTTTTTCAATATAACTACGAACGTGTACTGTCTGAGATAAGATTGCTTATTCATAGATGGAGAATGAAGGAGGTCTCATGGTTGGGTAGAATGGCGGCTGCAAAGATGATTATACTACCAAAACTATTGTATGTGTTCCGCGCTTTACTCTAAATTTACCCAAACATTATCTAGTCAAGGTTCAATCTGTTTTGACCTCATATGTCTGGAACAACAAAAGACCTAGAGTTCCTCGGAAACTGTTAACTTACAGACACAGAGATGGGGGTTTGAACATGATACATGTGCAACATTATTATTGGGCGTCATGCCTGGCATCTCTGTCGGAATCCTTTCACACACACCCTGCACCGCAATGGCTTACCATTGAGGCAGCATATATGGAAGGACATGATTTACCAACACTACTTTGGGTCCCGGTAAGAGCTAGGCCGAGGATAAGCTCCCCGTTGACTAGTACAGTGTTACATCTTAGGATATGGGATAAAGGGTTCGATTCCTTCACAATGCATCATCCACTCTCTATGGCTACACCCATGGCAGCTTTTAAGTACCTACTTCCCCAAGGAGATCACACTAGATGGGTTCAATACGGAGTATTAAATATTCATCATTTCTTTGACACGGCCTCCATTCTACCTTTTGAGACAATATGTACTAAATTTAAGGTTCCACCTGCAATGTTCCTATCATATATGCAAATACATTCTTACCTTAAAGCTCAGAAGATCTTTCCTACACTGTCGGCCAAGATTCCATTACTCTCAGAAATTGAACTTTTTTGCTTGGACTCTCAATCTAATACTAAAGCGATCTCGATGTATTATAGGGTGCTTAATACCCCACAAAAATCAGTTATTTGGACATTTCAAAGAAGTTGGGAACGAGAGTTAAAACAATCTTTTACACCGACCCAATGGGCCACGGCGTATATGTTTGCGGTGGGCGCTACTCGATGCGCTACCTTATTGGAGACACACGAAAAGTTACTTTATAGATGGTACCTCACTCCAGACAGAATTAAAAAATATGCGCCGAATCACTCGGATATGTGCTGGAGATGTTCCCTAGTTCAGGGTTCTATGAGTCACATTTGGTGGGATTGCCCCAAAATAAATGCATTATGGAAGGACATTTCGATTCTGGCGACTGAAGTCCTGGGCACGTTGATTCCCCACAAACCGGAGATTTTATTACTGGGTATGATTAACCTCCCAAAACTTCACAGAAGGATGTTGTTTATTCTCATCTCCACAACCTCGTTGCTCATAGCACGTAATTGGAAGACCACATTAGTACCTACCAAAAAACAAGTTATTGACTTATTAGACCAGTATCGTGGATTTGACTCAAGGATTGTGGCATCGGAAGAGATACATCCACCCAAATCGGATCCCTGGACACTTTGGGACATTCAAAAAATTTATGAAGCCTGTGGGTTATGATCGATCTATTGACCCTGATACACAACTTTTACTTCAGTTGGGTTCTATGACGGCTGCAACCCCCCCTCCCTCCCCCCCCCACTGTTTATTTTTCAGTAGTAATGATTTCTTATGCAATTACATAATGTTTATCCTCTACTTCAAAGTAACTTTGTATTTTGGCAAACTTTATAATAAAAATTTATGTTTCAAAAAAAAAAAAAAAAAAAACCAAAAATTCCTTCAAATATCGTGCCTAGGAGGTCCCCATAACCTGCCCGTGAAGTGGCGGATTTCTAGGATGTATAGGAACACTTAAAAAAAAAAAAAATTATGTTTCATATGACGGTAAATGCTTTTCCTTTAATCTATCCATAAACAACTGCTTGGGGCGGCAGTCTGTATGAAAAGAGGAGACATTTTTGGACACGCAGAAAAAGTTTACTGTTTTTTTTGGCTAAATTATTGTGAAACTTATGCAGGCTTTGGATGAAAGTAACAATAGGTGCTTTAAAATTGGTCCTTTAGCGTCCCCAACAGTGCCGTCACACCATAACCCCTCTGAGGATATGAATCTGATACAGGCGTCAGTGGCAGTGCACCCAAATATTGTGCTTTTGGTGCCAGGCCTGCAAGTACTATCATACAGTAACCCCTCTGTGGTATTGTGGAAGAATGCAGGGGTGAACCTTGCGGTCCTATATTAAAAAGATATGCATCTGGTAAAGGAGTCAGTGCACCCAGATATTCTGCCTTTGGTGCAAGACTGCCAGGCCAGCAAGTATCATCATACAGTAACCCCTCTGTAGTATTGTGGAAGAATGCAGGGGTGAACCTTGCGGTCCTATATTGAAAAGTTTTTACTGTTAATGGGCGTCAGTGCACCCAGATATTGTGCCTGTAATGCCAAGGCCAGCAAGTATCATCATACAGTAACCCCTCTGTAGTATTGTGGAAGTGCAGGGGTGGACCATGTGGTCCTATATTGAAAGTTATTGATCTGGTGCTAATGGGCGTCATGCACCCAGATATTGTGCCTTTAATGCCAGGCCAGCAAGTATCATCATACAGTAACCCCTCTGTGGTATTGTGGAAGAATGCAGGGGTGGACCATGTGGTCCTATATTGAAAAGTTTTTTTATCTGGAAATGGGCGTCAGTGCACCCAGATATTGTGCCTTTAATGCCAGGCCAGCAAGTATCATCATACAGTAACCCCTCTGTAGTATTGTGGAAGAATGCAGGGGTGGACATGTGGTCCTATATTAAAAAGATATGCATCTGGTTAAGGCGTCAGTGCACCCAGATATTCTGCCTTTGGTGCCAGGCCAGCAAGTACCATCATACAGTAACCCCTCTGTGGTATTGTGGAAGAGTGCAGGGTTGGACCCTGCGGTTCAAAAAATTTAAATGATATTAATCTGGCACAGGCGTCAGTGCAGCCAAATATTGTGCCTTTCATGGCAGCAAGTGCCTTCACACCGTAACTCTTTTGTGGTATTGTGGAAGAGTTCAGTGCTGGAGGTTTTGTGAATGCAGAAGAGGACATCCCCGATCTATTCCATTACTTCAGCATCAGGGGATTGATGGCTGCTGATCCAGGACTGATTCATTTTTATAAATGTCAGCCGGTCTACAGAGTCGGTGGACAGACGCACTCTTTTGTCTGTGACAAAACCTCCAGCGGCACTGAACGTCCTTTTGGAAAGCACGCTAGATGAAGGGCAACCTAGTAGCTGCATAGCATATTGGCTAAGTTCTGGCCAGTGATCCAATCTCAACACCCAGTAAGCCAGTGGATCATCTGCTGGAAAGGTATCCAGGTCTGCCCTTGCCCCTAGGTAGTCCTGCACCATATGGGGAAGATGCTGGCAATGGGTGCCTACATTTGACGTCCCTGGGGCGTCGAGGACTAAAAAAATTTAAAAAAGCATCAGTCAAGCGGCCCTGGCCTTCACCACTATTCCTCTGATCACCCGCCGCCTCAGAAGCACGTGTGTCAGCACTTGGTAATCTACCAGTGCCTGGAAGGGTGTTACACAAGTGTCACTTTAGAGCGTCCTCAAGTTTTTTCATCCTGTGCTCCCTCTGTGCGGGCAGGATGAGCTGTGCAACTTTCCCCTTGTATCGTGGATCAAGAAGGGTTGCCAACCAGTAATGATCCCTCTCCTTGATAGCACAAATCCTGGGGTTCTTTAGCAGGCTTTGCATCATTAGGGAGCCCATGCAGCATAGGTTGGAGGTGTCATTAGCTTCCGAGTCTTCCTGGTCAATGAGGATGACCGTATCGTGCACTTCCTCCTCCCAGCCACGCACTAGCCCTTCTGTTTCTGGGCACACAAAACCCTCCCTTGAGGAATCCCCACCTTCAATGCCCCCACTACTTAAATATTCCTCCTCATCCTCCTCCTGTCTGATCTGAGTAGGACCCGCTGGAATGCTGTCTGCAGAAAGACTGAGGCCTTGAGAGCTAGGGAAGGCCTCCTCTTCCTCCCGCTGCTCTGCCTCTAGAGCCACATCTATAATTCCCCGCAGAGTGTGCTCCAGCAGGAACACTAAAGGAATTGTGTCACTGATGCATGCACTGTCCCTGCTCACCATACTCGTTGCCTCCTCAATTGGTGACAGTACAGTGCATGCATCCTTGATCATCAGCCACTGCGGGGGGGGGAAACAAGTTGACCTGAACCTGTCCTTGTGCCATACTCACACAGGTACTCGTTGATGGCCCTCTGCTGCTTGTGCAGACGCTGCAGCATTGCTAATGTCGAGTTCCACCTGGTGGGCATGTCACAGATCAGACGGTTTGTGGGAAGGTGGAATTCTCTTTGAATTTCTGCCAGGCGAATGCTTGCTGGGAATGACCGTCTGAAGTGGCTGCAGACTTTTCTGGCCTGGATGAGAAGCTCTGGGTACTTGGTTAGGAAACGCTGTACCACCCGATTTAGGACGTTTGCTAGGCATGGTACATGCGTCAATTTACCCTTGCGTAGGGCGGAGAGAAGGTTGCTGCCATTATCGCAGACAATCATTCCCAGCTCAAGCTGGCGTGGTGTTAACCATCTCTGCACCTGCCCCTGCAGAGCTGACAAAATTTCTGACCCGGTGTGGCTCCTGTCCCCTAAACAAACCAACTCAAGCAGAGTATGGCATCTTTTTGCTTGACCCTTCTCAGGCGTCGGTTTAACTGCCACTTCGCCAGAGACAGAGAAGGAGGAGGAAGAGGTGGTGGTGGTGGAGCAGACAGACCTCATACAAGCAGCTTTCTGGAGGCATGGTGGATGAACAAGCTCCAGCACAGAGCTCCGTCTTGGATCACTCCCAGCTGCAATCAGCGTTACCCAGTGTGCCGTGAAGGAAATGTAACGACCCTGTCCATGCTTGCTGGACCACGTGTCTAAAGTCACATGCACCTTGCTGCTGACTGCCTTTCCCAATGACTGGATAACATTGTCTTCCACGTGCTGGTATAGTGCTGGAATGGCCTTGCGTGAAAAGTAATGGCATTTTGGAACCTGCCACTGTGGTACAGCACATTCAGCAAATTCACGGAAGGGAGCAGAGTCCACCAGCTGGAAAGGCAGCAGCTGCAATGCGAGTAATTTTGCTAAGCTGGCATTTAGACGCTGTGCTTGGGGATGGTTGGGACTATATTTTTTCTTTCGCTGCAGCAGCTGCGGCAACGTAATCTGACTGCGTAAATCTTCAGCTACTGTGATGATGTCACATTGTGAGGAAGGACCTGGTACATCCATTACTGTAGCATCATCCCTGTTGGTGGAGGTTGTAGGCAATGACATGGCAGGACATACAGTGGGGGTAGAGACAGATGATGAGGAGGAGGACCTACGCAAAGTTTTGCGCCAACAGGATGTGTGGCACTTGTTCATATGTCGCCTCAAGCACGTGGTACCCAAGTGTCCGGTATCTTTCCCACACTTAAGCCTCATCTGACATAGATTACAAATAGTAATGCTGCGCTCTACTGCACATTTCTTAAAGAACTCCCAGACAACAGACTTCCTGCATGTGTTCTTTGAGACAACAGCGCTCTGCACCGGAGCAGCTCTGACATATGATGCCTTGGACTGGCTAGTGCTACGGTTGGTCACAGAGGATGTTGTGCCTCGTGTTTGCTGTGCCTCCTCCTCCCCCTCTTCCTCACTTAATTCCTCTGTTTGATCTGGCACCCAGGTGGAGTCAGTGACCTCATCATCATTGTCATCTTCACCCCCTATCTCCTCGTCACTGGAGCCAACTTGGCAGTATGCTGCAGCTGCTGGGGCAACATGAGTGCCAGTTATTTGTGTGTCATCACTGGCACCCCCTTCCTCTAGGTTGATTATACTCCCTTCCTCAACCTCAGAGATTGAATCAGAGCACTGTACTTGCTGCGCATCCTCAAGCAGCATGTCACTCTCATTGTAGTCAAACAATTCAGCTGACTCCTCCGTGTGTGATAGCGAGGCTACGGCAGGAGTAGCTGTGGACATGGAGGCTGCATTAGATGCTTTGGCAGCTGAGGTGGACTGTAAAGCACTAGAAGCCTGGCTGGCAGAGGACTCGGGGGATGAGGATGGCCTGGTTAGCCAATCCACCAAGTCCTCTGTATGTTGCCGCTGCTTAAGACGGCCAGCACCAGTTAGAAAGGACAAGCGTGACCCTGCAGAGGATGCACCACGTCCACCACGACCAGAGGCACAGCCTCCCGACACAGGGGCTGCTTGCCCTCTTATCTGTGTCTGGGAGCATCTGCTTGTCCTTTTTGTTGTTTCAGACATGGTAAGTGATATATAGATTAATATATACAGAACTCTGATTCAACTCTGGTATAAAGATTTAAAGAACTCTGGTATAACTCAGTGAGACACACTGATAGCTGGCAGCCAGTGACGAGACACAGATCACCTCAATTCACAAATGTTTTGTAGAAATTAGTGAGCCCCAAAATACAGCGTGGTACTGGATGTGTGACGAGACACAGATCACCTCAATTCACAAATGTTTTGTAGAAATTAGTGAGCCCCAAAATACAGCGTGGTACTGGATGTGTGACGAGACACAGATCACCTCAATTCACAAATGTTTTGTAGAAATTAGTGAGCCCCAAAATACTGCGTGGTACTGGATGTGTGACGAGACACAGATCACCTCAATTCACAAATGTTTTGTACAATTTAGTGAGCCCCAAAATAATGCGTGGTACTGGATGTGTGACGAGACACAGATCACCTCAATTCACAAATGTTTTGTAGAAATTAGTGAGCCCCAAAATACAGCGTGGTACTGGATGTGTGACGAGACACAGATCACCTCAATTCACAAATGTTTTGTAGAAATTAGTGAGCCCCAAAATACAGTGTGGTACTGGATGTGTGATGAGACACAGATCACCTCAATTCACAAATGTTTTGTAGAAATTAGTGAGCCCCAAAATACTGCGTGGTACTGGATGTGTGACGAGACACAGATCACCTCAATTCACAAATGTTTTGTACAATTTAGTGAGCCCCAAAATAATGCGTGGTACTGGATGTGTGACGAGACACAGATCCCCTCATTCAGAATGTTTTGTAGAAATTAGTGAGCCCCAAAATACAGCGTGGTACTGGATGTGTGACGAGACACAGATCACCTCAATTCACAAATGTTTTGTAGAAATTAGTGAGCCCCAAAATACAGTGTGGTACTGGATGTGTGACGAGACACAGATCACCTCAATTCACAAATGTTTTGTACAATTTAGTGAGCCCCAAAAGAACTTGCTGCCTGTGTGACAAGACACAGAAGATTACCTCAATTCACAAATGTTTTAAAGAAATTAGTGAGCCCCAAAATACTGCGTGGTACTGGATGTGTGACGAGACACAGATCACCTCAATTCACAAATGTTTTGTACAATTTAGTGAGCCCCAAATAAATGCGTGGTACTGGATGTGTGATGAGACACAGATCACCTCAATTCACAAATGTTTTGTAGAAATTAGTGAGCCCCAAAATACAGCGTGGTACTGGATGTGACGAGACACAGATCACCTCAATTCACAAATGTTTTGTAGAAATTAGTGAGCCCCAAAATACAGTGTGGTACTGGATGTGTGACGAGAGCACAGATCACCTCAATTCACAAATTTTTGTACAATTAGTGAGCCCCAAAATAATGCGTGGTACTGGATGTGTGACCGAGACACAGATCACCTCAATTCATAAATGTTTTGTAGAAATTAGTGACCCCCAAATAAGCGTGGTACTGGATGTGTGACGAGACACAGATCACCTCAATCACAAATGTTTTGTAGAAATTAGTTGAGCCCAAAAGAACTATGCTGCCTGGTGGACAAGACAAGAAGATTACACAAATTCACAAAATTTTTTTTTTGTTTTTTTTTAAACTTTAAATTGTTAGCCTACGAAATAATAATTAAAAATATTAACGATTGAAACAATGGTTATTTTTTTTTTTTTTTTAAATGATTTATTTTTATTTCAGTAATACAAGAATACAGAAACGAAAAGCAATACAAGATTTCCATAAGTCAGCAGATAAATTGGAAACACTATCCTTTACAGTTTTATAACATTATGTAATCTCTATTTCCACGCTGCGAATGCGGGGATGCGTAAGGCAACTCTGCCTACAGATAACGTTAACGGCTATTGCCAAAGTCGTGAATAACATGGCATCTTGTATATATTGAGCGCCCAGCATGGGAATGTTTCTCAACATGTCACCAGAGATTAACAAAAGAGCAATCCTACCCCTTGATACGATTAGGTTCTCTGTCTCTCCATCTTCCTAAAATGGCTTTCATCTGTAACACCGACAGCGCTTATACACGCCGCCTTTTAGAATGGAGATGTTCGCGTAAAACTAGCCAGTTTATACTAAGAGAAGTCCTTATGAGGTCTTCAAGAAATAGAAAGGTGATGGTAGGAATGGAAAGACCTATGTACGCAGAAAAAACAGTTAATGTATGTGCTAAATGGTTAATGCTGCGAAAGAATTGAATATGTAGAAGGAGGCAATAGAGAGGAAAGTATGAAAAGGGATGATTGAAAGAGAAAGAAGAGCGGGAGAGAGAGGGGAGAGAAGAAAAAAAAAAAAAAAGGGGGAGGGGTCAGCCAGACGCCTATCATTTTCCCCTCCGTTAGAAATTGCTGTATTACTATGCGTTAACATAACATGTTTTAGGTTCCTTCACTCAAGATCCCCGGTACCTCCGTCTCCCCCCCCAGAGCCTCCCTAAAGCTCGCCGAAGCGCAATAGGACGACCAATGAAACCACACATCTAGAAAATGTTGGGCTGCCTTTGCGGGCGCGAGGGCAAGTTCCTCGTTCGATCTTAGTACTTCCAATCTATCCACCAATAGCTTCAGGGTAGGCGCTGAAGTCGATTTCCAGCAAACCGGAATTAGTGATCTAGCCACCAATAAAATGCGGAGTAGCAGAGATTTCTTCAAGGTCGCAACTGAGAACGGTAATTGGAGTAACAAAAAAGTGTGAGGTGTGAAATCCAGGGTTGTGTCCGTAGTAACGCGTACAAGGTTCTGGACCGTCTTCCAAAATGGTCGGAGAAGTGCGCATTCCCACCAGATATGGATATACGTGCCAATTTCAGTGTTGCATCTCCAACAATTCGGAGAGACGGTGATGTTAAATGAGGCCAACATTGCAGGCGTTCGGTACCAAAAGGTGATTATTTTATATGAGGATTCCTGATACTTTGAGACCTGAGACCCTGAGTGAGTTAGGGTTAATGTTTTCGTCCAGTCCTCCTCCGATATAGGTCCTTCAAGTATGCGTTCCCATCTAGACATGAATGCGGGTGATTCATTATCTATTGCCCGTAATAGACCGTAAATTGTGGATACTGCGTGTGCCAGCGGCGAGGATCGGTGACATAGCAGTTCAAATGCTGAAAGTCTTCTAGTTAATGAAAGGTTATTCGGTAATTTCTTCAAAAATGATTTGATTTGGTAAAAATTAAATTTTTCTGCGAAGGAAAGTACACCTTGGACATCGTCCTCTAAGGAAACGAACTTGCTATCTTTCAATATGTGACACGCCCGAATGATCGGGGCATCCGTGAGACGTGCCGCCAAAGAGCGGAGAATCTTTGCAGGGAAGTCAGGATTGTGAGATATTGGCAAAAGCGGGGAAGGATAGGTAGAAAGCGCATATTTTGTGCGTACTTTATGCCATATGACGAGGGTACTGCTTACTGGTGAAGTCCCCTTGGTTAAAGATCTAATCGCCTTCCATGGCAGCCACGGTAGCGTTTGTACCGGGCGGCCAATTTGCGCGTCCTCTAAATCTATCCACCTCTGTTCAGGTGAGCCAGTCATCCAGTCTACTACCCTATTCAAGTGTGTAGAATGGTAATAAAGACGTGTGTCCGGTAAGGCCAGTCCCCCGCACATCTTTGTTTTGCTGAGAGTGTCATATTTAAGTCGTGGTCGGGTCTTTGGCCAGATAAATGAGGAAAAAAGTGTTCTTATTTCTTTGTGAAAGGTTAATGAAATAATTATAGGAATCGTATGAAAAAGATAGAGTAGTCTTGGGAGAAAGTTCATTTTTATGACGCTAATACGTCCCATCCAAGACAGGAATTTTGGTGACCAACGTGCGGTATCTTCTTTAAAGGTTGCTAGAAGCGGCGAGAAGTTAGCTGAGAAGAGGTTTGTGAAATCAGATGTGAGGCGTATGCCAAGATATGTGAGTGAGGACGTGCACCAACGAAAATTATATTGAGTACTTAGAGTCCGCCGCCAGTTATTCCGCGGTGCAATAGACAACATTTCCGACTTTGTCTCATTTATTTTGAAACCGGATAGAGAGCCAAAATTCCGCAGTTCGCTAAGGACCTCCGGCAGGGATCCCACCGGGTCAGGCAGTAAGAACATTAGGTCATCTGCGTATGCAGCTACCTTGTGTTCAGAGGAGGATCCCTGTACCCCTCTAATGTTAGTATTCTGTCGGATGGAGGAGAGCAAGGGTTCCAAGCTGAGAGCAAAAAGAAGCGGGGAGAGTGGGCATCCTTGCCTTGTACCATTGTGAATTTGAAATGATGTTGTAAGCGCTCCATTCACTCTAACTCTCGCAGAGGGTGCCGAGTATAGAGCTCTGATCCAGCTTATAAAGCCCTCCCCTACCCCATATGTATGCAGCGTCCGGAATAGAAAAGGCCACAATACACGATCGAAGGCCTTTTCGGCATCGGTTGAGAGAAGTAGGAGTGGTGTTTTCGATTGTTTAGAGTGTGTGATGGCATTAAGAACTCTTATCGTCGCGTCTCTGGCTTCTCGTCCTGGGATAAATCCCACCTGATCTGGGTGGATCAGTTGGGGCATAAACCGTTTTAGGCGATTCGCCAAGACCCGTGCCAAAAGCTTCACGTCGGTGTTGAGTAGGGAAATAGGCCTGTAATTCCCACAGGCCGTATGATCCTTCTCCGGTTTCGGTAACAATGCAATCGTGGCTATCAATGAATGTGGATGTGGTGTGCCGCCGTCCTGAAAAGCATTAAAGAGTGACACCAGCCTCGGTAAAAGTGTATCAGAATTCTTTTTATAATATTCAATGGGTAAGCCATCCGGACCCGGACTCTTCCCATTTTTAGATGACTTCAATGCCTCTACTATTTCCTCCGCGGAGATTTCAGCGCTGAGTGTTTTACGATCTGAGGGATCAAGCGGTTTAGGTATTGTCTTTGCCAGGTAGGCATCTATATGTTCCATCTGTGAGGGTGTGGTAGCAGCGTCGTCAATATGATATAAATCGGAGAAGAACGTTAGAAACTCCCCCGCAATCAGTGTCGGGTCAGTTGCCAAAGAGTCCCCCGATGTCCGAATTTTAGGGATGTACGACTTGATCCGTCTGTCCTGAAGGACTCTAGCTAGGAATCTACCTGGTTTGTTCTCACTTAACGCAAAAAATGACCGCGCTCGTAGTGCCTGGAAACGGAGGGATGCATTTATCACTTTCTCCAGTGCTTGTCTTGCTTGGAGGAGACGTTGATACACTGTTGCATCATTAGATGCAATGTGTTCAAGTTCCAATTTCCTAACTTCACCCACTAGTGTGTGGTGTTCCTCATCTCGCTTTTTCTTACGTGCCGTCCCTTTACCGATAAAAAACCCGCGGATGACCGCCTTATGCGCTTCCCATAACATTGGAATGGAGATATCAGGAGTGTTATTTTCTGTAAAGAAATGTTCAAGAGTGGTGCGTAATTCCTCACTAATTAATGGGTCATCTAGTAACGAAACATTCAGCCGCCACTGTCGTTCTCGTGGAACAAACAGTGGAGATTGAATTTTGAGGTTGAGTGGGGCATGGTCCGACCATGTCGTGGCCATGATGTCTATTGAGGCAGTTAGAGCGAGATTGTTGTAGTGCATGAAGAAATAGTCGATTCGGGTATGTGTGGAGTGCACTTGCGAAAAATAAGAATAGTCCCGTTCTGAAGGATGTAGGGCCCGCCATACGTCTACCAACCGGTAAGCATGTAATGATCTGCGAATAGAGCGCAATACGTGTGCAGGCGTCGATGAGGAACCAGTGGAAGAATCTAGCTGTGGCTCCAGTGTAACATTAAAGTCTCCGGCCACGAGAGTTATCCCCTTCTGAAACGTGTCTAAAAGTCGCAGTATCCGTGCTAAACAAGTATGTTGCTTTTTGTTAGGTAAATATATGGAAGCAAATGTATAGACCGTATCAAGTATAGAACCTCTAACAAAGACATATCTTCCACCGTCATCTGTCAATGTGGCTTCCATTACAAAGGGTACTTCCTTTGATATTAGAATCGCGACTCCCCTTGATTTGCTTTGCATATAATCACTAAAGTAACCCACTGGATAGTTTGCATCTTTCAGAGTCGGTGCGGACCCCGCGCGGAAGTGGGTCTCCTGGAGGAAGGCAACGGACGCACGGGAGGATCTCAACTCTCGCAGTAGGCGAGTACGCTTTTCAGGAATATTTAAACCTCGTACATTATGGGAACACAGCTGTAAGTCTGAGGGAGCATATGGAGACTTTCTAGATGCCATCGCTAATCAACCTATGTGTTCCCACCAGTGGGAGGTATGGTTACTAGCTCAACGTCTGGGAGAGGGTAAGGGGAGAAGAGAAGAGAAAAAAAAAAAAAAAAAGGGGGGGTAGGAGGTAAAGAGGCGTTAGATACCACCAAGTAAAGAAAGGAAAAGAAAAGAGATAGAATGACAGGGAGTCTTCCAGTGCACCAACCAGGAGATCGCTCACCACTACTGTGTCCTAGGACAAGGTGGGAGGGCCTTCAGTTGGAAGAGAATGCACTACACCCCGTGGGGGATTTTCAGGTGGCCAAAAACCGAGGGTGCACTGTCAGTGTTACAGAGCACAGCACCAAGAGTGCAGTAGATAAGAGAATAACAAAAAAGAGCATGACGCCCGTATGAGACCGGAAGCCGCTAGCACCGACATGTAATGTCGCTACAGTGAACCGTGGCAAAGAGAGCAAACAATGAGCAGGAAGCCAGTAAGAGGGGCTAGTTTCAAGCAGAACTGAGTCTATAAACCTCTGCGACCATTGCGGGTCTGGGCGTTCAGGGATACCTTGCCCACAAGCAGTCCAATGATCCCACCGGTGCTCACCACAATACCCTTAGTAGTACCAATGGACCCATACGAAGTCTAAAACAAATGAATACATATATATAATTATGTCTCGAAGAAGTATGTCCTCAAAGCAATAATTCCCCTACACAACATAACCTGTAATAACACCTGTTAGCAGTAAAATTACTTTCAAACATCAGGAGCAATTAAATAATCTGGATCACATTACTCCCCCCTTAACTCCCCCGCCCAACACAGTTTAAAAAAAACTTCAGGAACATGCATGAACTTTCATATGCCCTCCCGCCCTTTTCAATTTAACCCTTTATGTTATACCCAACCGTTGTAACTTCAACATCCCTCCTCCCCCCCCCTCACCGCACTTTCGAAGGAGTCAATAGTTGGAAGAAGCGTGGTGCAGTCTAGTTTCAGAACTATAATCCTGATGTCCGTGAGAGATGCGATAAAAAGACCTTATAGATCCTTCCTTAGAAAGACGGGTGGTGCAGGCTGTTATACATCGCTGTGGTCACTCTCTACACATCACAGAGCTATGTTGTCTGATTCCAATCTTTCTCTCTAACGCCCATAATGCGGTGTCTGTTCGGTCGCTGTGTTCGGTGTCTTCATGAGCAGTCTTAGCCAGAAAGGGCTATGTTAGTATCAGGTAGGGCCGCTGGTAATATCCATGGGATGTATTCAGCGTGTAGGTGAAGTCAGATGATCTAATCCCTTTATGGGCGAGCGTAAGCCCTCCTGGGCCTGTGACAGGTGGGAACCTGCCTGATGTAGGTCTGCGTCATCTGAGATCCTGCGGCGGGATAGTCTTTGTGGTCGCGTCCCCCCGTGGGGCGCATCAAAGGTTGGGTTGCTGGAGAGAAGTGTTCCCAATCCTGGACCTCCACACTCGGGAGATTTAGCTCAGAGATAAAGTGGGCCACGTCTGGATAAGATCTGATGGTGTGTGTCAGGTTATTTTTCCGGACTTGGAGGGAGAAGGGGAATCCCCATCTATATGGTATTTCAGCTTCCCGCAGTAGTTGGGTGACTGGGCGCAGTGCTCGGCGGGCAGAGAGGGTGTGCGGGGAGAGGTCCTGAAATAACTCAAATGTCTCTTCAGCAAATCTCCATTTTCGTCGATTACGTGCCTTCTGCATTATTGCGTCTTTCAGAGCAAAGTCAGGGAGGTGACAAATGATGTCCCTAGGTGGTGTCGCCTCTGTGGCTGCCTTCGGTCTGAGAGCCCGATGTGCTCTATCGATCGCATTAAAGGGTAATGGGGGCCACCCAGTATATGTGCAAAGGCACTGAGAAGAAAATCTTTTGTCTCTGTTACCCCTTCATGTACCCCTCGTACCCTTATGTTGTGCCTCCGTGTTCTATTTTCCAGGTCATCTAACCTGCGGAGTATATCAGGAAAGCGCTGTTCCGTAAGGGATTCTGTGTCACGGGTGCCTGGCGTGGTATCCCCTGCACGTGCTTCTAGCTGGGTTACACGGGTGTCAATGGCGGATATATCTGCTCTGACTTCCGCAATCTCCCTCCCGAAGGCCGCCTGCATATTATCCAGCATTTCCTTGAAGTCAGAGCGAGTGGGTAGCTCAGCGCGGGTGGGAAGCTCTGCTATGAGCGCTTCTAACCTCCTGATGGTCGACTGTCCCTCCGTCAGCGAGGGCTCAGGCCGCGAGGGAGAAGCCGCCATGTTGGTGGGAGACCGGGTGCTAGGCCGCGACGTTGGTGTAGCGAAATACGTCGAGATGGGGCTCTCGGCTGGTCTACCGGGGGTGCTGGGCGGTTTCCTTGTCGGCTTGCGGTGTGAGGTGCGGACCATATCCACGGGCTGATGCGGCGGTGCGATATTTTTCAGTGGCGGTTCCGGGAGCTCACACACTAAGCGGCCATCTCCTTGCTCAGTCAGGCCACGCCCCCAATTCACAAATGTTTTAAAGAAATTAGTGAGCCCCAAAATACTGCGTGGTACTGAGTGTGACGATACACAGATCACTCAATTCACAAATGTTTTTAGAAATTAGTGAGCCCCAAAATACAGCGTGGTACTGGATTGTGTGACGAGACACAGATCACCTCAATTCACAAATGTTTTGTAGAAATTAGTGAGCCCCAAAATACAGTGTGGTACTGGATGTGTGACGAGACACAGATCACCTCAATTCACAAATTTTGTACAATTAGTGAGCCCCAAAATAATGCGTGGTACTGGATGTGTGACGAGACACAGATCACCTCAATTCATAAATGTTTTGTAGAAAATAGTGAGCCCCAAAATACAGCGTGGTACTGGATGTGTGACGAGACACAGATCACCTCAATTCACAAATGTTTTAAAGAAATTAGTGAGCCCCAAAATACTGCGTGGTACTGGATGTGTGACAAGACACAGATCACCTCAATTCACAAATTTTATAAAGAAATTAGTGAGCCCCAAAATACTGCGTGGTACTGGATGTGTGACAAGACACAGATCACCTCAATTCACAAATGTTTTATAAAGAAATTAGTGAGCCCCAAAAGAACTTGCTGCCTGTGTGACGAGACACAGAAGATTACCTCAATTCACAAATGTTTTAAAGAAATTAGTGAGCCCCAAAATACTGCGTGGTACTAGATGTGTGACGAGACACAGATCACCTCAATTCACAAATGTTTTGTAGAAATTAGTGAGCCCCAAAATACAGCGTGGTACTGGATGTGTGACGAGACACAGATCACCTCAATTCACAAATGTTTTGTAGAAATTAGTGAGCCCCAAAAGAACTTGCTGCCTGTGTGACAAGACACAGAAGATTACCTCAATTCACAAATGTTTTAAAGAAATTAGTGAGCCCCAAAATACTGCGTGGTACTGGATGTGTGACAAGACACAGATCACCTCAATTCACAAATGTTTTAAAGAAATTAGTGAGCCCCAAAAAGACTTGCTGGCTGTGTGACAAGACACAGAAGATCACCTCAATTCACAAATGTTTTCAACAAAGTTGTAAACCCCAAAAAAAAATTCTGCCACACTGACAAGACACACATCACCTAAATTCCCTGATATTTGGTAGAAATGAGACACCCCCAGACCCCCCCAGTAGCGTGGCAGACCGACAGTAACAAGACACAACTATCTCCTCTGAAATGCATGCAGAAGCGCTGCGTGGAAACGTTATATAGTGTGCTGCGGGAATTAGCTCTGTGAGCCCATGATTGAGCGGTGATTGGCATAGTGTTGAACCAGTCTTGCACCAGACCTGTGGTCAGGTGCAAGGCTGTAGCTAATTACGAGCTTCAGGCCAGTGGGAAAATGCATTGTGGTCCATTGTGGTCGAACATGCTGCGAACACCCGGAAATGTTCGCGATCTAGTCTAATCTAGTGCGGAAAAAACACAGAATCAATTCGAAAAACAACGAACGCATCGACCATTCACCGCAAAACCCCGTATTGATCCAAAAGAAGCCGGCGACCCGCTGAACAGAGTGCAGACCAGCTGCCAGAAAAAGCCGACAAGCCGACGAACAGGAAGAAAAAAAGAATAAGCCCTGCAACTTTGAAAACGTGTTTGCAAAAAAACAACTGTACGAAAATGCCTGGAAATAATATATAAGGTCCTATGAATAATAATTTTTAAAAGAAACGTCATTTGAAAAAAAATCCCTAAAATATCCTATAAAAAAAATGAACAAAGAGACTTTTTGCTGCAAGTGAAAAGAATAAACGGTTTGAATTAATATTTAATAAAAACAGGGAATTTTTTTACATTGAAACCTATGGGATTCGCCTGATTAAACCTGTCAAATGAAAGCACCGAAAATCAGGGCATTTCACTGACATTTAGGTGCTGTTTGGTGTTCCCTGAATAGATTAACCAATACTTCTCTAGGGAGATTTCACTGTCGCCAAAGATCCCCATATTCCGCTGCAATTCGCCAATGGGGACCCTGAACTGTAGTAAAAAAAGAGAGTTATAACCTATTAGAGTATCACAGACGTTCAATTCCGGTGGCATGCAACCGGCGTGAGTGACAGCACAGCACTCTGCACTCTGACGGCCCTCAGTAAGCGCTGCCCATGCTGGAGTGGGCAAGTACTGGCTGCGATATCTCATAAAGAGATGAGATATTCCACTGATCAAGACCAATGCAATACCCACCCCCTGATAGGATACCGCAGGCAAAGTGCACCTACTTTGAAGTAGGACACGTGTGTTTGTAAACAATTTTTGAATTATACTTTTTATTTTTTCAATTTTTTTTGTGTGTAAAAATATTAAGACTCTTGCTTGTTCATGAATTGGAGAGTGTGTATATATATATACAGTGTGGGCGCCTGTTAGTTAAATATTCAGTTAAAGTGCTAAGTAGGTGCTAATAAATAGTCAAATGCTGCCTATAGTATGGTAGAACACATATAAAACAACCAAAATATGTGTCAAAAAGGACAAAGGTAAAAAGCGAAACCATACGGCGCATCCAAATCGATTAATAAGTTAATAGGCGTATAGAATATGCTGGAGAAAGGAAGTGATTAATACCATTAAAAGTGTCTTATAAAACATCATTTAAAATGCATAAGGTAAAATCCATGTGTGGTTTTATAAGACACTTTTAATGGTATTAATCACTTCCTTTCTCCAGCATATTCTATACGCCTATTAATTTATTAATCGATTTGGATGCGCCGTATGGTCTTGCTTGTTCATGCCTACATAAAAAAATGCCTGGTAGCAGATTGCTTTGAGCCAGGGAACCTTGCAGCCATTGGTTCAATAAATATCGTGCAGGAGATAAAGCAGAGCTGGACGTGAACATGACGTCTTCTAATATATTCGCATAGTTCAGCAGCACAATTTAAATACACTGCAAAATTGATAGGTTACTATTTGTTAATATTTATTCAATGATCTTCGGGTTTTAAATGTTTTCCCATACAGACATTCCCAGACAGCTCTGTAACTCATCTTTATTCAAACCGTACAAAAATCTCTTTTTACCTATTATCTGGGGTGCACGTTAAGATTGGTACCTGTTGCGACCATTTATGTAAATAACAATGTCGTTTGCAACAAAAGCAAAGTATCTTATTTACACACACTTGTCCTCAGGACACGCTGACATGCCAGGTTTGCCAGATATGTGAAGTAGGGATGAGCCGAACGAACACCCCCCGAGTTCGGTTCGAGCCCGAACCCGAACTTCCCATTTGTTCCCACTAGCAAGCTAGGCAACTACCTAGGGCGCACTTCCGCCTAGGGACACAGCCGACCCAAACCATTTTCCATTATTGTATCCGTTCCTCATTGTGTGGCTCGTGTAGCTAGCAGTGGCGGTTCGCAAAGCTGACATTGTCACATTGTCGGCTCACGGACCCCTACTAGTGGCACAGAAGGTGGTCGTCTTATGGTGACGTGCAGGCGCCACCAGATGACGTGCGGGCGCCACCAGAGGCAGATGAAAGAAAAAAAAGCAGAAAAAAGAAAGGCATAGAAGAAAGAGAGAAAGTAACAGACAAAAGAAAAGCAAGAAAGAAAGAGAGAATGAAATAAAGAGGCACAGAAGAAAGAAAAAAAGAAAGAAGCAGATGAAAGAAACGAAAGAGGCAGAAGAAAGAAACGAAAGATGCAGGTGAAAGAAAAGAAAGAGGCAGGTGTAAGAAAAGAAAGAGGCAGGTGTAAGAAAAGAAAGAGGCAGGTGAAAGAAAAGAAAGAGGCAGGTGTAAGAAAAGAAAGAGGCAGGTGAAAGAAAAGAAAGAGGCAGGTGAAAGAAAAGAAAGAGGCAGAGGAAAGAAAGAGGCAGAGGAAAGAAAGAGGCAGAAGAAAGAAACGAAAGATGCAGGTGAAAGAAAAGAAAGAGGCAGGTGGAGGAAAAGAAAGAGGCAGGTGTAAGAAAAAGAGGCAGGTGAAAGAAAAGAAAGAGGCAGATGAAAGAAAGAGGCAGATGAAAGAAACGAAAGAGGCAGGTGAAAGAAACAAAAGATGCAGGTGAAAGAAAAGAAAGAGGCAGGTGGAAGAAAAGAAAGAGGCAGGTGGAAGAAAAGAAAGAGGCAGAGGAAAGGAAGAGGCAGAGGAAAGAATTTTACGAAAGAAAAAGCCACAGAAGAAAGCATGAATGAAAGAAAGAGGTATAGAGGGCAGAGGAAAGAAAGAGGCACAGACCAATCCTGGGCCCGACCAGCGGAGGGGTATGATGACCATGTGCAGCCCCCGGACACAGTGTGTGAGTCCCCCCCTTCGTATTTCAACAGTTAACAATTTTTTCGGGGGGGGGGGGGTGGGCGCAAGTAGCTGGTCTCGCCTAGGGCGCAAAATAGTCTAGCACCGGCCCTGTTTACACAGTTATTATAGGTGAGAAACTCATTTCTGGGAGTTTCTATTGCTGCGCAGCTCTGTTATACACCTGCATGGCCTAAATATAACAGACCTATAAAAGAAAGGACTGTAGGAAAAACAAAATGAGGAAATTAGATATGTTTTTTGTTTTTACATTTCTCTGTCTAACAGCCCTTTCTCTTACTAAGCATGTATTAATCCTCTCCTACCACAGGACGTACTATGCTGTCCCTGTGGCATGTGAGCCTTGAAGCGGCGGGGCATACTAGTACACCCCATTGACTTCAATGGGCGTCCTCGGCCCCGTCCAGCAGTCAGTGTGTGCCACGCACCGTTGGCTGCTGTGGAATGGCAAGGCGGCCAGTAAGCAGGCTAGTACAGTGTTAACTCCCTCCCACCGGGCACAACCCGCCTGGAGGCGAATTGTTAAAGAATGCTGTCCCCTCTCTTCTAGGCCCAGGTCTAATTTAGCCTAAGTAAACTATACAATGACCAGCTTTTACTGTAAGGTACCTCATAAATGATTCATTGAGGTCTGCTCAACCATGGACCTCCAGATATTTTGGAACAACATTTCCCACAAGACTATGTCCACCTAAATAGGGGCAGAATATCATGGGAGATGTAGTTCCAAAACATCTGGAGGGTCAAGGTTGCACACCAAGACATCTGGACAATGCTATGATTTCAACTTTGTGGGAACAGTTTGGTTAAGGGTCTTTTCTTTTCCAGCATGACTCTGCCCTAGTACACAAAGGAAAGTCCTTAAAGACATGGCTGGGTGGGTTTGAACTTGACTGGACGTGCAGAGCACTGACCTCAACCTCATGGAACAGCTCTGCTTGAGAATCGGACAAAGTGCATCCCTAATGTAAATTAACATCTCCTATACCTTGTACCTTGCACCTAGGACTTGCACTCTTCCATGGTAGCTTATTCTTCTATCCTGGAGCTGGGGCTCCTCATAGAAATACTTACTCCCAGGACCTGCTTTTCTAAAATCAGTTAACACACTAAAATAGGCCCTTTAATTAATGCAATACTCAACACCATGCAATACTCAACAATCAGCATGGTTTCATGTAACACAGATCATGTCAGACTAACCTAATTCTGTTCTATGAGGAAGTAAGTTTCAGTATAGATCAGGGGGTCGCAGTGGATGTGATTTACTTGGATTTTGCCAAAGCTTTCGAAACACAGTTTCCACACAAGGTTACTATTTAAATTAAGAAAAATTGGTCTAGATGAAAATACTTGTTCTTGCTAAAAACTGGCTAAAAGATAGGGTACAGAGAGTGGTCATAAATGGTACATTTTCAAGATGGACATCAGTGGTAAGCGGTGTCCCTCAGGGGTCTGTTATAGGACCAATACTATTCAATTTATTTATAAATGACCTTGAGATAGGCATTGAAAGTCATGTATCAGTGTTTGCAGATGACACAAAACTAGGAAAAGTAATACAATGTGTGCAGGATGTTACTTCGCTGCAGAGGGATTTAGATAGATTGGGGGACTGGGCACTTAAATAGCAGATGAGATTTAATCTAGATAAATGCAAAGTTATGCACTTTGGAGTGAAGAACACACAAGCAACTTATACCCTAAATGGTACGGAGTTAGGGAAATCCAAGCAGGAGAAGGATTTGGGAATAATCATAGACTTCAAACTAAGTAACAATGTGCAATGTCAAACAGCAGCCGCTAAGGCCAGCAAAGTATTGGCATGCATTAAAAGGGGAGTTCACTCACGGGATGAAAACATAATTTTGCCTCTGTATAAATCAATGGTCAGGCCGCACCTGGTTAAGTTATGATGAAAGACTAACAAGCTTAAACCTGTTTAGTTTAGAGAAACGGCACCTTAGAGGGGATCTGATAACCTTATATAAATATATACGGCGCATTAGAGGGGATCTGATAACTTTATATAAATATATACGGGGCCATTATCAACCATTGTCTGATAACCTATTCATTAACAGGACTATACACAGGACAAGGGGTCATCCATTTAGACTAGAAGAAAGAAAATTCAGCCTAAAGCATTGGAAGGGTTATGTTACAGTGAGAACAATAAAGCTGTGGATTTCTCTGCCTGTTGAGGTGGTTGGGTCAGAGTCTGTACAGACTTTTAAAAAGCGACAGGATGACTTCCTGCAGACACAGAATATTAAGGGTTATAATATTTAGTATGTGGGTAAAAGCTTCTTGATCCAAGGAGAAATCTGACGCCATTCTGGGGTCAAGAAGGAATTGTTTCCCCAGTATGTTGCATATTGGCAAGCATTTCAGACTGGGTTTTTTGCCTTCTTTTGGATCAACAGCAGTAGGTGTTGTGTGAGAGGCTGAACCCGATGGACGCATGTCTTTTTTCAGCCTATGTAACTATGTAACACTCATCCCGCGCTGGAGAGGGCGTCTCTAGAGAGGGTTATTTCTTCTTGCCACAAGCAGTGGAAGACTGGGAACAAATAGTTCCCAGTGTCCCTCCTCGCTTCATTCACGGCTCCTGAACAACACAGTTTTTGGCGAACTGCCAGCAAGTACGGTGCCTGTTCAACGGCAGGGAAACTCCCCATAGAGAAGCAATAGTTAATCTATTCAGAGATACCGAACAGCAGTGAAAGTTGCCGAAGTGCCCTGCTGTTTGGTGGTTTCATTCGGCAGGATTATTCAGGAGAATCCCATAGGCTTTAATGTTAATAATATTCCTGTTTTAATTCAATATCTAATAAACCGTTTATTTTAATCTGCAGTAAAAGGTCTCTTTATTTATAGATTTTCTAAGTTCTTTTATGCATTTATTGGGATTTTGTCGGCAATTTTTTTCCCCATTTCTTTTTAATAGCGGTTTTTCTTTTTCTGTAACAGCCCTTTTTATTATCATTCATAGCATCTTATATGTAAATTCCAGACATTTTCGTTCAGTAGTTTTTTTTTGCAAACAGCGTTTCAATTTTGACACTTTCAATCTTTTTTTTTTTCTCACCCCGTCCGTGAGCTTGTCGGCTTTTTCCGGCAGCTGGTCTGCGCTGTGTTCGGCGGCTCATTGGCTTTTTTCCGGACGTGTTCGGTGTGTTTTTTTGCGGCG
The DNA here is from genome assembly GCA_009667805.1 of Leptobrachium leishanense. Classification (NCBI taxonomy): domain Eukaryota; kingdom Metazoa; phylum Chordata; class Amphibia; order Anura; family Megophryidae; genus Leptobrachium; species Leptobrachium leishanense. The sequence continues at coordinate 422,081,460 of CM019064.1, read as the reverse complement.
GTTCGAATGATCTTCGTATCGTATCAGATATGTTTTTCGGCGGTTTTGTGGCAGATTTTCGGGTCCATTCCCTTCACTCCGGGGACCCTACGGAGTATGCTGAATTCACGGCAGGGTGGGGAAATTTGATTCCCCGAAGTGCAGGGAACGGGAGAGCATCGAAGTATCGGCAACATTTCGGTGCTCTCTAAATAACTCCCCATGAGTGCAATCTCATGTGGAACTGATGGCCGGAATACACTGGACTCCATGGAGTCTTATGGACTCCAGGAGCTGATAGCAGTGGCGGCGCACAGCTCTGCTGCAGGTACTAGACTGCACCTGCGTTTCACTCTGAGACCAGTTGCTAATAAAGTGGCTGGTACGGAACAGGTGGTAAGGAAAATCTTTTTTCGCTTACCAGCTCACTTTTCCTGCAACCAGAGGAACAGGGCCCATCGTTAGGGATGAGCCGAACACTCCCCGAGTTCAGTTCGAGCCCGAACCCGAACTTCCCATTTGTTCGGGACCGAACCCGAACCCGAACCCAATGCAAGTCAATGGGGCTGAAAATTTGGTTTTTTGGAGTGTCCTCCAAGAGGGCATATATGCTACATATTTGCCATAAAAGGTGTATGGGGGTCCGGGTAGTGCCCTGGGGGACAGAAAACAAGGACAAAAAGTAAAAAAAAAAACGTTTTTAAAGGGACAGTGAGTTTTCCATGAAATAAGGGTTAAAAATAAAAATGAAAAATTCCTTCAAATATCGTGCCTAGGAGGTCCCCATAACCTGCCCGTGAAGTGGCAGATTTGTAGGATGTATAGAAATATGTAAAAACCAAAAAATGACATTTCAAATGACGGTAAATGCTTTTTCTTTAATCTATCCATAAACAACTGCTTGGGGCGGCAGTCTGTATGAAAAGAGGAGACATTTTTGGACACGCAGAAAAAGTTTACTGATTTTTTGGCGGTGAAAAGCAGGAGAATGACTGGAGAATGGAAAATTCTAGACCAAATAGCCGATTTGGAAAGTGAGATAAATGGGAGAATTTTTCTGGTTTGGCTATTTTGACCTAGAATTTTCCATTCTCCAGTCATTCTCCTGAGTTTCACCTTTCTCTGAATAACCCTGTCAGGGTTATTCAGAGAGCGGTGAAGAGCAGGAGAATGCCTGGAGAATGGAAAATTCTAGGTCAAAATAGCCAAACCAGAAAAATTCTCCCATTTAGGCTAGGGTCAGACTAGCGAATTTTTAACGTGCGTTTAGGCGCACTTAATCACGGCCGCACTAGCAGCAAATGACGGGCAATGACGGCCAATATACGGAGTACGGTCGCACGAAAGTCCGGCTGCGCAATGCAAGTGGAAAATGAACGCATTTTTTCGAGAACGCAGAACCGCTAGTACAGACGTACAGAGTGCGCTACGTCCACTAGCGGCGTGTGTGCATGATTTGGAGACGTCAGACCCTGCTCATGTCCGGCCAACATAATGTCCAGACACCCAAAGTTTCCTGGTTTGGATCCGTAAAAAATCATGCACAAAAATGCGTATCGTATGACCGTTTTTGCGCAATCCGTGAAAAAATACGGCAATGCGTTCGGACGCACTTTTTGACGGTCGCTGCGAAAAATGCGTTAGTCTGACCCTAGCCTTATCTCACTTTCCAAATCGGCTATTTGGTCCAGATTGTTCTCTTTTCCTGCCATTCTCCTGGTTTTCACCTTTCTCTGAACAACCCTGAGAGAGAGGTGAAAGCCAGGAGAACTGGCAGGAGAAGAGAACAATCTAGACCAAATAGCCGATTTGGAAAGTCAGATAAATGAGAGAATTTTTCTGGTTTGGCTATTTTGACCTAGAATTTTCACTTCTCCAGTTATTCTCCTGCTTTTCACCGCTCTCTGAATAACCCTGTGAATGTTTAATCCCGAGGTGAAAAATAACATTGCTTTAGATTTTTTTCAAACACCAGTTAAATGCAGCATATTAGGATGTTTTAGGGAAATTAATTCTCAAATCTCAATCAGAAGCAGACACCACCCCACCCTCAGTATATTGTACAATGTATCAAATTGATTACCAGACTAAAAACACCTGGTGTTATGCCTGTTTGTGAACAGAGGTCATTTAGGCTAAGGTCAGACGAAAGCATTTTTAACGTGCGTTTAACCGCACGAAATCACGGCCGTGCTAGCAGCAAATGACGTCCAATGCCGGGTAACATACGAAGAACGGCCGCACGAAAGTCCGTCCGCGTAACGCAAGTGGCAAACGAACGCATTTTTTCTAGAACGTCAAACCGCTACTACTGACGTAAAGAGTGCGCTGCGTCCGCATAGCGGCGTGTTTGCGTGATTGGGAGACGTCAGACGCTGCACACGTCCGGCCAACATAACGTCCAGACGCAAAAAGGGTTTTATTGATGATCCGTACAAAATCACGGAAGAAAATGCGCATCGTATGACCGCTATCGCGTATTCCGTGAAAATATACGTCCATTCGTTCGAACGCACTTTTTCACGGACAACGTGAAAAATGCGTTCGTCTGACCCTAGCCTTAGAGTTGATAATCTTTCCACGTACACATTAGTTTTTAATTCAATATCTAATAAACCGTTGCTTATAATATTCTGCAGTAAAGAGTCTCTTTATTTCTAGATTTTTTAGTAATTTTTAAGCATTTTCTATACTTTTTCAAAATTTCTTTTTTTTTTCGAACCCGAACCGAACACGCCCAAAAAGTTCGAAATTCGCGAACTTTCAAACTGCCAAAGTTCAGGTCGAACTCCGAACCGTCCGAACCCGAACAGCTCATCCCTACCCATGGTCAGCGGTCAATTAGAGGACACGAAAAATGTCTGGTTTTTTTTCAGCTGTGTAATCCTATGACATAACTCTCGAGCATGTGAAGGTGTACCTGAATGCGAAGTCTTTCATATATCGTATCCCAAAACCTGAGCCACACCCATCTCTATAATTTGCTTGTATGAGCTTTTATGGACAATACCCTGCAATCTTGAGCTTAGCACTCATCCGGCAGCTCACGTGGCGGCTCTTCCTTGCTTCTAGGCTGTGACGAAGTTCACTGCAATGGAAGGAATCTGTCTTATTTTGATCAGTTCATCCAGTGGTTTATTTATACGCTTGTTTATTTTTCCACAACTCTTGTTACACAGTTTATGTACAGACATGTCACACACTCATCAGCGGACACACGGGACAGAATAAAATATCCCTCTTAACCTGACATGAAGTAGGTTTTGAGATTCCTGCTTGCAGATCAGGATCTGTGATAGGAGTGAAGTGATTGCTTTAGCAGTTGGAAACATTGTGACTCTGGTGACACCATCTTGATATTTCAAGTATTGCACATCACTTACCACAACACTCAACTTATGTTACCGATACTTTATTTTAAGAACTACCTGGCATTCGGGAAGCATTGTACAATGTATCGAGTTGCCCGGCGGATACAAGTCAGACCTGGCAGAAAGAGCCTCTACAAATCGCTACCAACAACACAACCCACAATATTTCCATCTTTCTTTTACATCTGGGATTTTCTGAAGTATCACTGTATGTGATTTTTTTTTTATAAGACCACTTAATCATTTTTAAAAAAGTGTTATGGTACATGTGGTGATGTAGGTCATCGTTAGGGATGGGCTGCCGGTTCGAATCGGTTCGAAGTTCGATTCGAACATCAGCTGTTCGAAAATTTGCGAACTTCGAACTTTTCGGGACGTTAGGGGAAAGTTCGATATTATTTTTTTACAAAAAATGCTAAATGCTAATGCTAAAAATCTAAAAATAAAGAGATCTTTACTGCAGAATATAATAATAAACGGTTTATTAGATATTGGATCAAAACGGGAATAGTTTTAACATTGAAGCCTATGGGACATAAACATTTCCCACTCATTGCTGCAGAAACATTTCCCACTCATTGTTGCACAAACATTTCCCACTCCTTGTTGCTCAAACATTTCCCACTAATTGTTGCTCAAACATTTCCCATGGTTTCAAATCGCGTTCAAACATGAGCAAAAGGGGTAAAAATTAGCTCAGCGCACAGCGGTTAAATGGCTCAGCACTCAGCAGTAAAAGGGTTAAAAACATTTTTTTTCATCATTGTTTCTTGTCCCCCAGGGCAGTACCCAGACCCCCATACACCTTTTATGACCAATATCTTGTATATATGCCCTCTTGGAGGGGACCTTAATTTTCAAACTTTTGAGCCCCATTGACTTGCATTGTGTTTGAATTTTGTTCGAGTTCGAATGCGAACCGAACACGGGGGTGTTCGGCCCATCACTAGTCATCGTTGGGTCAGACGCACACTAACAGGTCTATTCAAAGAAAGGTGAAACTCAGGAGAATGACTGCAGAAGTGAAAATTCTAGGTCAAAATAGCCAAACCAGAAAAATTCTCCCATTTATCTCACTTTCCCAATCAGCTATTTGGTCTAGATTGTCCTCTTCTCTTGCCAATTCTCCTGATTTTCACCTGTCTTTGAATAGACCTGAAAAAGTGTTAAAGAATGTAGACTTCTGATCATTACTCCCATGTGAACTTGTTGGACATGCCACCCTGTCTTCCTCTTCTGGAAAGGTCTTCTTTTGAAGTGGCCACGTGACCGGTGCTCGGTGCCATTTTAGTTTTGCAGCCAGCATCCCGCCCACCCTCCCTTATTTTGTATATTGTTGTGGTGGGGAAATTATGGTTTCGGGGTGAGGACTGAGCCCTTTGTCGCAGTGGGGTGGAGGATAACAGGGTTAGGGTGTCATTAGGGGGGAGGGTTTGTTATGGGAAGTTAGGCAATTGTCACGTACAGGTTCTGGGGTGGAGCCAGGTTGAGGGGATATGGCCAAAGTGCAGTAGATACACAGACAGGAGTTGGTGGGGGTGGGTGAACAGATAGCAACTGACCAGATTCTATGGATGTAGGGAGAGCAGGAGACACGGTGGAAGCTGGTTAGGAATTTGGTGATGACACGGAGAGGTCTTGGGAGTTTAGCAGAGGGATCACACAGGAACAGCATAAAGGGGTAACAGCAGGCTTAGAGTTTAGACAACAGAGCATACAACCTCTCTCTGCTAGGGAAGATGAAACCATACTGAAGCACAGTGGCGCGTTCAATACCTCAGCCGCTGCAAGAGCTAAGTTAGCAACTTGCCATTGAACGCCGTTCTGCCGCTCAGCGCTCAGCACTGCTAACTTAGCACTTGCAGCGACCCGAGGAGATGCTGCGAGTAGCTGAGTGTGACGTATTAAAGATGGCCGCCGCCATGAAGCAAGTAACAATTCAGTACAGCAATGTTAATTTTGAGGTTTTTGTTCACCAAAGCACAAAATATTTATTTATTATTTCCCCCTGCACATAGACATATATTACAGTTCAATTTATATTTTGTTTCATAAGTAAACATTACGTTTATTCAATAAGAACTATAATTTGTGGTGTGTGCATACAAAACGGAATTGTGCTGACTGCTTTTCTTTATCATATTTTGTCCGAGTGATACGAAAAACAATCTGAATCTTTCATTAAGAAATCGGCCATTTTGGATTTGAAATTCGCATCCAAAGCGTTCAATGACACTGCTGCAGCAAACTGAATTGAACTGTAATATATGTCTATGTGCAGGGGTAAATAATAAATAAATATTTTGTGTTTTGGTGAATAAAAACCTCAAAATTAATCTTGCTGTACGGAATTGTTACTTGCTTCATGGCGGCGGCCATCTTTAATACATCACACTCAGCTACTCGCAGCATCTCCTCAGGTCGCTGCAAGTGCTAAGTTAGCAGTGCTGAGCGCTGAGCGGCAGAACGACGTTCAATAGCAAGTTGCTAACTTAACACTTGCAGCGGCTGAGGTATTGAACGCGCCTCTGGTCTCAGGGGGCGTGGCCCTTTATTCAGGTGAGTGTGTGTGTGTTTCTTATCATATGACATGTGGTGTGTTTTTAACTGTTTAGTGATCCGAGATTCCAATGCTAGGGAGGAGCAACACAGGAAAGTGCTGCCGAAGGAACTTTCATGTGGGGACAGCGCCGGCCTGACTCTTCTTGCGCTGACAGTGGCGTGACATCAATTGGGTTATAAACGTATTTAAGAAAAGTGATACAGGGTTATTCAAAGAGAATTGAAAAGTCACCGTACGTTCGGTGACTTTTCGTTCTCTTCAATTCGATTCGATTTGGCAATCCCATTTCGGCGACCCTGCGGTGTATTCAGCAAGAACCACAGGGCCCCCGAATTGCAAGGAAAAGTCACCGCAAACCCACCAACAACTCACCGCAAAGCCCGGCGAATGCACACCGAAAACCCGCAAAAACATCTGGATTAACCCCGCCGAAAATGCCAGAAAAACCCGAGCAGGAGCCGATCACACGCAGCGCAGCCGCCGGAAAAAGAGGAATGGAGTGAATAAATTAAAAAGACAGTATGCTTGAATGTTTAAAAAAAGTGAAACGCTGTTTGCAAAGAAACTACTGAGCGAAAATGTCTGAAATTTACATATGAGGTCCAGGGAATGATAATAAAAAGGGCTGTTACAGAAAAAATAAGTAAAGTTAAAAAAAATCCCCCAAAAATGCTTAAAATATCCTAAAAAATCTATAAATAAAGAGACTTTTTACTGCAGAATATTATAATCAACGGTTTATTATATATTGAATTAAAATGGGATTATTTTTAACATTGAAGCCTATGGGATTCGCCTGAATAAACCTGCCGAATTAAACCACCGAATGGCAGGGCATTTCGGGAACCTTTCACTGCTGGTTTGTGTTCTCTGAATAGCTGAAGCATTGCTTCTCTATGGGGATTTCACTGCCCTCGAACAGGCACCGAACAGGCACCGTATGTGCAGGCAATTCGCCAACATTTGGCGAACTGCCTGCTCTCTGAATAGCCGAATGGCCAGGAAAGGTGACCGTACGCTGAATTTCACTGTTCCGTTACCTTTCTCCAGCAATTCGGATCTCTTTGAATAACCCTGATAATTTGGCTATAGGAGGGAACGGGCCCACGGGGATGCTAGGGTCTAGAGATGATCTGGTGGGTATAAGGTTGGAGTTAAGGTTAGAGGGTAACTTTATATGGGGAAAGCTGACAAATTGAGTAAAGGGGGATTCAGGAGGATGTAAATGTTACTATGCACTGTATAACCATGTGATTGTTAGGTAAATGTAATGTACAGTTGGTTGTAAATTGTCAGTTAGCTGTTTTAATTTATGTTATTTTAAGGTTTAAGTAAAAGCTGTGGCCGTTTCAGCCATTTTTAAATCTAAGAGTGTAGTGAATTATTGGGGTTGGGGGTAAAGTTCAATTGGATGGTGGGTAATTTGGAGGGGAAGGTCAGGTGTCCTATTCATGCAGAGAGAAACATTGAGGCAGACACAGATTGAGACAGAAAGACATACAGAGATAGAGGCAAAGACAGGGGGACAGTGCCAGATAGAGACAGAAAAGTAGACACAGAGAAACAGATTCAGATAGACAGCGACGAACAAAGAGACAGACACAGAGAGACAGAGTAGCAGACCCAGAGCCAGAGAAGTAATCACAGAGACTGAGAGACACAGAAGGACACAGATAGAAAGAGATACATGCACAGATGTCAGTCCCCCATCACTCCAACAGAATGCATGTCAGACCCTTTCCTACCCCAGACTGTATGCCATTCCACTATTATTATTACATTTTACAATACATCGACTGTCTTTCCCCATCATCCTCCTCCATACATTATTGGGATTGCTTCAAACGATTTTTGTTTTCCTCTTCTGTGTGCCACCAGAGATCTGTTAACCTCGCCATTCTCCCCAAACAATGGGGGCCGGGAAGCCTCAGGCTGTGAGTGTGCAATCATGCACCTTGCATCATGGGTATACTGTACCTAGACCTGGGGTCAGCAACCTTGGCTCCCTGATGTTTTGGGAACTACATTTCCCATGTGGCTCAGTCAGCCTAATGGGTGACAGAGTTGACCCTGGACTTAATGAAGCACAGTGGACCAACACCAGCAGATGACATGGCTACCCAACTCTACACAGACTGTGTAAACTTCACACTGGACTTCAAGCATCTTGCAGTGTGTGCCTCTCCATTCTTCCTCCATACTCTGGGTCCTTGGTTTCCAAATGAGATGCAACAGACTAGGTCTGTTTTTCTTTAGCCCAGGTAAGACACTTCTGACGTTGTTTGTTGTTCAGGAGCAGCTTGACAAGAGGAATACGACATTTGAAGCCCATGTCCAGGATCCGTCTGTGTCTGGTGTCTCTTGATGCACTGACTCCAGCCTCAGTCCACTCCTTGTGAAAGTCCCCAACACTTTTGAATGGCCTTTTCCTGACAATCCTCTCCAGGCTGTGGTCATCCCTGCTGCTTCTGCACCTTTTTCTTCCACACTTTTCCCTTCCACATAACTTTATATTAATGTGCTTTGATACAGCACTTTGGGAACATCCAACTTCTTTTGCAATTACCTTTTGAGGCTTTCCGTCCTTATGGAGGAGGTCAATGATGGTTGTCTGCACAACTGTCAGGTCAGCAGCCTGTCCCATGATTGTGATTCCTACTGAACCAGACTGAGAGACCATTTAAAGGCTCAGGAACCCTTTGCAGGTGTTATGGCTTAATTAGCTGATTAGAGTGGGACACTTTGAGCCTAGAATATTGCACCTTTTCACAATATTCTAATTTTCGGAGATTGTGGATTTTGGGTTTTCATGAGCTGTAACCATAATCATCACAATTATGGCAAATCACGGCTTGAACTATCTTGCTTTGCATGTAATGAGTCTATCTGATATATTAGTTTAAACTTTTAAGTTGAATTACTGTAATAAATGAACTTTTGCGTGATATTCTAATTTTTTCGAGTTTCACCTGTATAATGGTCTGATAGTCCTTCCTCCGTATACCAACTTACATGGACAAAAAATAGTATAAACTACGTTTCTAGACTGACAGGTGAGTAACACTTTTATTTTAAACTCCTTTTTTAAGAGGGAGCTCTTTTACAAATGCTTATGCCGGCTATGGAATACGGAGATGTAGTGTATGCAGCTGCCCCTCAAACGCACCTTCATAAACTTACTACATTGTATAACTCATTCTGCTGCTTTGCGCTACAATGTAACTACATGACCCACCATTGTGACATGTTAAAAGAGCTAAACTGGCCGTCGCTGGAATCTAGATGCACCCTTCACCTTTCCAACCTGGTGTTTAAGAGCTTTTCTGGGAAGCTACCACCCTACCTGAATAGGCTGCTTCCCCCAGCAGTTCCCTCATCCTATAACCTCCGATCCAGGACCAGCGGCCTTACTTGCAATACCACAATACAAAAAGAAAGAGGCTCGATCCTCATCTTCCTACAGAGCACCACAATTATGTAATAATAACCTTTCCGGACATAATCAAATCTTCCCCCAGTCTAAAGTCACTTAAGAGATCTCTATTAACATACCTCGATACGGAATGCAGCTGTAAACATGTAACATGTAACATAGTGACTATCAGGGTTATTTAAAGAGAATCGAAAAGTCACTGCACGTTCGGTGACTTTTCCTTCTCTTCAATTCGGTTCGATTTGGCAATCCCATTTCGGCGACCCTGCGGTGTATTCAGCAAGCACCACAGGGTCCCCGAATTTCAGGGAAAAGTCAACGCGAACCCGCGGAAAACTCACCGCAAAACCCGGCGAAGGCACACCGAAAACCCGCAAAGACATCTGGATTAACCCCGCCGAAAACACCAGAAAACCCCGAGCAGGAGCCGATCACACGCAGCGCAGCCACTGGAAAAACCCGACACCGCAGACGAATGGAGTGAATAAATTAAAAAAAAAGTTTGCTTGAATGTTTGAAAAGTGAAACGCTGTTTGCAAAGAAACTACTGATCGAAAATGTCTGAAATTTACATATGAGGTCCAAGGAATGATAATAAAAAGGGCTGTTACAGAAAAAATAAGTAAAGTTAAAAAAATAAATTAAAAAAATCTGAATTTTAAAAAAAAAAAAAAAAATCCTGAAAAATGCTTAAAATATCCGAACAAATCTATAAATAAAGAGACTTTTTACTGCAGAATATTATAATCAACGGTTTATTAGATATTGAATAAAAATGAGAATATTTTTAACATTGAAGCCTATGGGATTCGCCTGAATAAATCTGCTGAATTAAACCACCGAATGGCAGGGCAATTTCGACAACTTTTCACTGCTGGTTTATGCTCTCTGAATAGCCGAAGCATCGGTTCTCTATGGGAATTTCACTTCCCTCGAACAGGTACTGAACAGGCACCGTATGTGCAGGCAATTCGCCAACATTTGGCGAATTGCCTGCTATCTGGATAGCCGAATGGCCAAGAAAGGTAATCAGCGTTCGGTTCCCTTTTGGGAGCCATTCGAATCTCATTGCATAACCCTGTATATTTCCTACATATTTATTTTCTGTATTAATCTGTATATTTGTGTTGCTTTTTTAATATCTTACATTTTAGGGCTAACGCGAGTCGTCCCAGAAGACTGGAAATTAGCAAATGTTGTGCCCATTTACAAGAAGGGTAGTAGGGAGGAATCGGGGAACTATAGGCCAGTTAGTCTTATGTCAGTAGTGGGGAAATTAATGGAAACCATGTTAAAGGAAAGGATTGTTGAACATCTAAAAACACATACAGGGTTATTTAAAGAGATTCGAAAAGTCACTGCACGTTCGGTGACTTTTCGTTCTCTTCAATACGGTTCCTTTTGCCGATCCCATTTCGGTGACCCTGCGGTGTATTCAGCAAGCACCACAGGGCCCCCGAATTGCAGGGAAAGGCTGCCGCAAACCCGACGAAAACTAACCGCAAAACCCACTGAATGCACGCCGAAAACACGCAAAAACATCTGGATTAACCATCGAAAAACCCGAGCAGGAGCCGATCACACGCAGCGAAGCACCGAACAGGAGCCGATCACACGCAGCCGAAGCAGCTGAGACTGCAGATGAGGCAGTGAATAAATTAGCAAAACCGTTTGTATGAATGTATGAAAGTGAAAAGCTGTTTGCAAAGAAACTTCTGAGCGAAAATGTCTGAGTTTTGCATATGAGGTCCAGGGAATGATAATAAAGAGGGCTGTTACAGAAAAAAGAAGTAAACTTAAAAAAAATCAAAAAAAATCGGACTTTTAAAGAAAAAAAAAAAGAAATCAGAAAAATGCTTAAAATATCCGAAAAAATCTATAAATAAAGAGACTCTTTACTGCAGAATTTTATAATGAATGGTTTATTAGATATTGAATTAAAACGGGAATATTTTTAACATTGAAGCCTATGGGATTCTCCTGAATAAACCTGCTGAATTAAACCACCGAATGGCAAGGCATTTCGGGAACCTTTCACTGCTGGTTTGTGTTCTCTGAATAGCCGAAGCAGTACTTTTTCATGGGGATTTCACTGCCCTCGAACAGGCACCGAACAAGCACCGTATGTGCAGGCAATTCGCCAGGATTTGACGAATTGCCTGCTCTCTGGATAGCCGAATGGCCAGGAAAGGTAACCGAACACTGATTTTCAGCGTTCGGTTACCTTTCTCGAGCAATTCGGATCTCTTTGAATAACCCTGATAGATTACAGGATCAGAAACAACATGGGTTTACCTCAGGGAGATCATGCCAAACTAATCTTATTGATTTTTTTGATTGGGTAACAAAAATAATAGACACAGGTGGTGCAGTAGACATTGCTTATTTAGATTTCAGTAAGGCTTTTGATACTGTTCCGCATAGAAGGCTTATCAATAAATTGCAATCTTTGAGCTTGGATTCCAATATTGTTGAATGGATTAGGCAGTGGCTGAGTGACAGGCAACAGAGGGTTGTGGTAAACGGAGTTTATTCGGCGCAAGGTCTTGTTACCAATGGGGTACCTCAGGGGTCAGTACTTGGACCCATTCTCTTTAATATTTTTATTAGTGATATTGCAGAAGGTATTAATGGAAAAGTATGTCTTTTTGCTGATGACACAAAGATTTGCAACAGGGTTGATGTTCCTGGAGGGATCAGCCAAATGAAAAATGATTTAGGTAAACTAAAAAAATGGTCGGAGTTGTGGCAATTGAGTTTTAATGTGGATAAGTGCAAGATAATGCACCTGGGACGTAAAAACCCAAGGGCTGAATATAGAATATTTGATACAGTCCTAACCTCAACATCTGTGGAAAGGGATTTAGGGGTTATTATTGCAGAGGATCTAAGGGTAAGTAGTCAATGTAATAGAGCAGCAGGAAATGCTGGCAGAATGCTTGGTTGTGTAGGGAGAGGTATTAGCAGTAGGAAAAGGGAAGTGCTCATGCCACTGTACAGAGCACTGGTGAGACCTCACTTGGAGTACTGTGTGCAGTACTGGAGACCATATCTCCAGAAGGATATAGACATCTTAGAGAGAGTTCAGAGAAGGGCTACTAAAATGGTGTACGGCTTGAAGGAGAAAAGTTACCAGGAAAGGCTTAATGATCTTAACATGTACAGCTTGGAAAAAAGACGAGACAGAGGAGATATGATAGAAACATTTAAATACGTAAAGGGGATCCACAAGGTAGAGGAAGGGAGTATATTTAAAAGGAAACAAAGTAGCAAAACAAGAGGACATAGTCTTAGATTAGAGGGGCAAAGGTTTAAAAGTAACATCAGGAAGCATTATTTTACTGGGAGGGTGGTGGATACATGGAACAGTCTTCCAGTAGAAGTGGTAGAGGCCAAAACAGTAATTGAATTTAAGCAAGCATGGGATAGGCATAAGGCTATCCTAAACAAAAGATAAATCCAGGTAAAGTATCCATGTAATTGGGCAGACTAGATGGGCCGAAAGGTTCTTATCTGCCGACATTTTTCTATGTTTCTATGTTTCTATGTTTCTATGTTATTACTTTGTATTTCTGTAAAGACTGTAACACTTCAATGCTCTTGAACCCAGGACATACTTGAAAACTAGAGAAATCTCAATGTATCCTTCCTGGTAAAATACTTTATAAATAAATAAGAATATGTCTTTTCTTTGATTTAGTGTTCTTACAGGCTATGTAAACCCCACACCCATAAAAGCCTTCAGTTAGGTTAAACATATTTTTTTAGAGGTTTAGCACTATAGCTATGAACCAAAGATTGCTTTATGTTTTTTGCTCCTCTATTAATAACTTTTGGTTGATCTCCCAAAATAGTGTCTAATGCTCCATCTTGTTTTACAACAGGCCAGAATTTCTTAATGATCTTATTAATTGGTCCTGTTTGGGCATTATAATTATAAATAAATGGCACTGTGGTAATGGGGTTTGCTTTTTTTTCTTTATTATTCAACATTTGGGCTCTTAGTTTCATCTATCGTCCTGTTCAATTGATGTTCATTATAGCCTTTCTCTAAAAATTCTTTTTTCATTCCTTCTGCCTGAGTTAGAAAGATTTAATTGTCAGTATATTTCTTCTTACAGTAAGTCTCGTAAACTGTTTTTTTAATGGCATACCAAGAGTCAGTTTACGGGAATGAAAAAATAATTTTTATTTTAATTAACCGTGAACTCACGTAATCTCCAAATCGTTAATTTATTTTTTTTAACCCGTTAGCGTTCGGAATATAATATGTTCAGCCAGCGCTAGGGCCACTTAACCTAACGTTAACGCTCCCACAGCTGTGCGCTAACATTAGCGTTAAGTATGTAATAGGGCCCCTGGTTTGTTTTCCTTGCCAAGCACAGCGGGGTTTTTTTCTTCTGTTTTTCTGTCCGGCTGTGATCGGCGGTGCTGCCTTTGGTGCTGAAACCTATTTCACTACCAGGACAGTGTTTTTCTTCCTCTCCAGTCTTTGTCGATTTTATTTTTGTCCTTTTTTCTGTGTTCGGCTGCGTTCGGCAGTGCTGTTTTTTTCCCCTTGCAGTTGATTTTTTTCTCTTTTCTTCATTCGGCGGTCTGTCCGTTGTTTGACCTGGGTTGTCCACAGACGCTTCCAGTGGATGAAACTGGTCGTGCGACGGTGTTGTCCATAGTCGGACGATCAAGTCAGTCGTCCAACTACGGACCCAGTGGATGGCCAGCCTAATGGTGCAAAATGGGTCAAATTGGGACTTTTTAAGACCATAAAAGATCAATGCATGGGAATGGGGTACAAATGAATTTAAATGGGCTTAAATCAATTTGAAATGAAATGGCAAGCTAGGACATAAATGATACAAAATGGGAATGTGATACAAATGAAACGGGAATTGAGGCAGAAGTCAAATGAAACGGGAATGGGCACAATGCAAATGAAATAGGAATGGAGAGATAAATCAAATTAAAAGACAATGGAGAAACGAAATCGGAATGGGCACAAATAATATGGGAATTGACGCAAAGGTTAAATGAAATTGGAATGGGACATAAATAAAATAAAATAGGAAAAGAGACATAAATCTAATTAAATGAAAATGGAGACATAAATCAAATCAAATGTAAATGGGAATCGAGGCATAGATCAGATGAAATTGTAAAAACGAGCATGAACAAAATGAAATGAAGGAAGAAATAAATTAAATAGGAATGGACCATAAATAAAATGAAATGGGAATGCAGACATGATCAAATGAAAAAACAGATGGGGTCATAATAACGTGAATAAAGAAGGACGTCCCAAATAAAATTTGTAAAAATATACACCAGACTCATTTCATCTGGCAAGCAGACTTTATCAAGGGTAAAAATATGTGTAAAACATGCAAACATATCCCATATCCTTCCCTTCCCACCTGTCCCCTTAAATAGTCCAAAAGTACTTTTTGGTAGGTGATTGTAATTGGTTGGTGTCTTTTATATATGGGGAGGGTTTCCATCATACACTGATGATCTTTTCTGATACTTTATTTTTGGTCAAACATGTTGGACATCAACATCGCTGTCCTCATAACTGTTTTTTGGGTGAATGAGCTTGGGTCTATAATCACTCCATCGTTAGGCTTCTTTTCCATACAGCGTTCCATATTTCCATATGGATTTGTGAATCCATTCCCATTTTATCTGATATGTGCCCAATTTCATTTGATTTGTGCCCCATTCCCATTTCATTTGATGTATGCCCCAAGTACCATTTCATTTGATTTATGCCCCCATTTTTTTCTGGCATGGATCTGTTCTCTTTTTATGGGCATTGTGCAGTTCTGTGGTTTTCGACTGGCAGCTAACACAATAATAGAGTGGCATCTGGGGCAGCGGCATCTGGCATCTGGGATGTCTGGGGATGGCAGGATGAGCGTACGGGGATTGCGATTTTATCTGATTCTGTGTTGTATAAAAGGCTGCACGGTTTTCCATTAAATAGATCCATTTTCTTTTCAACCTACACTGTGTCTCCACTGTGTCTTCCCACCCCATATGCCATACTGCTTGAGGAAGGCACAGGTGAAGTGCCGAAACGCGTTCAGTACCCCCCCCCCATTTTTTGGAATAAATTTTTGATATTTTAACCTGATTCTCATCTCTGGTTTTACTCTGTTGTGGGAACTTTCTTGACATTTCATCTCTCTAGATTGAGGATGATAGTTTGAAGGCAATAGCAGAAGATTTTTCTCCCCTATCTGGATGTCAATACAGAGCTGGAGACAGAAGCTGAAAGGCATTGCAGGAGAGAGGGGTAAGGTACTCACCTAACTAAGAAGTACCATCTGCCTTTAAGCCGAGCCTGAGAAAACCGAGGCTCCAACATCGTTGAGTTGAACTAAAACTGCAATTACTCAGAATATACGTACTGTGTTACGCTATGGGAGCGCTGTCTCTCTGTATGCATTCTATTTGAGGATAACTGGAAGACCCAGGAAAAGGGGGAACGTCACCCTGTATTTGACATGAGGAATTCCAACCTAGAGCCGGGATCAATTAGGCTCTATAATTTGTGAGTGATTTTCAAATATATATACTCACTTCACAAATTACAACAGTCTGCACTATTGTTTCTCTCCTTTTCTTCCTCATATATGCAATGGAATCTGCCAACTGAGGAGAGGAAGCACTATGTTGGGACATTTTGTTTGAAGTGTGATTTATATGCTGTATGGTGACCAGCAGTCACGGATCTTGTTTATCTACATTTTGAGATTTGCACTTTTTCACGTGCACTTTTTACGGTCGTAGGACATTTAGAGACTATTATATAATCCAATAAGAGGACATTTTTATGACTTTTGATGTCACATCAACACATTTTTGTGCTTGCACTTTACTAATAGAAAGGATTTATGAGCACATGCACTTTATATGCATTTTGCACATGTGATTTATTATACACCTTGCATTATAGGAACAGATCTGTACGCATGATATAAGGATTTATCACCACTGCTGTTGATATTTTGGCACATGGTTGCGTATTTGCACAGAATTGTTATTTGCACGATTACCAATGTATCATCGATCCACTGAAGTACCTTTATCTATCACCACCTGATAAATAGTTGAGTCATACCACACTTGTAACAATATCAGCAATTTAGAAACACCTATCCAGATTCTTCCACATTAGAAAGTACCCATTACGCCACTAGGACCCCCACTCTTTTCATAGATTTCATTTGCACATTTGAGTTGAGATTTATGTGCAACCCCTTGTAGGCAGCAACCCCCAAAAAAATCACAGTTATTAATCAAGCGCCTCCACAGATACCCAATCTTGTGTCTCCACAAGTGACTGGGTGGCCTGGGAGCTAATACACAGTTCTCTTTAGCGTCTTCGGAGCAAGGAAGATTCCACCGGCGGATTATACTCACTCGGAGTAACGGGATCCGTCACAGAAACACAAGCCACAAACAAAAGCTCCCCCCCCCCAAAATGTAGAGGGAAACTAAAGGCATTGTAGAGCAACCTCAACTACAAAAACAGGGAAGATATACAAGTAATCCATAGGAAAGCGAAAACAACAAGCAATATCATCATGAAAAGGAATAAATTATGTATTTAGATTTGACAAAATATTTTTGACCCGGATAGTTGGGTGATTCCAGCTCACCTTGGATACTCAGAATATTGTGAACGTTGGTCGGATGGAATAATCAAGGCTTTTAAAAAGCATGGAGGCCAGAGGTCAGACACTAATGAAGGAGTCAGGGACTATATATGAGAAGGAAAGTTGTTTACTATTTTATTTTTATTTTTTTTTGAGAAAGGATTTTACCAGGAAGGAAACATTGAGATTTCTCTTGTTTTCAAGTATGTCCTGGGTGGCGAGTATGTACCGTTAGATGTCTTGCCCAAGGACACTTACTGGAGAGGTGCTCTTGCTGGAATCGAACTCATGACTGATTATGTGGATATATATTAAATTGGAAAGAGTCAGAGGACATCGATGAGTTAAATCCATATAAAAGCATGAAGAGAACATTAAGGAGATATATTAATGTGCGGGTAATGCTAGACTTCAAGAGTTAACTCTTTCATGGCAGAAGATTAGATAAATCCTCTTTTTTTTCATGACAGTCCTGGTATGTCATCTGTCATGATGAGCTTTAGAAGGTTGGAAGATATTGAATTGGAAGAGCAGGTGGCGAGTTTTGAAGTGGGAAGTAAGTGGGACACTTCAGATCCAGTAACCATGGGGAATCAATCAAAAATACACTACGGAGGGAGGGCTGCTCTTGTTGTCATTGATTACTGTCATCTAAGGAGATCTGGCTGTAGCTGCTTTGTTATAAGGGAACCTGGGTTGACTGTAAAGTATACATCAGACGCTTCACTGAATGGGTTATTCATGTAGTGGACTGGAAACGATAAAACAGAATAATACGATGTCCCCCTAAATTTATTTAATTACTATTTTAAGTGCTGCAACCATTAATACATTTTACTTATTTCAATTAAACATTAATGGGTTTAAGAGAATCAGTTGTGGTCCTTTGCGTCTCCGGTAGAGTTTTTTTTTTTGCTGGGGAAGGAGGAGCTGAGCTGCTCTAGCCGCAGTAAATTAAAATGGCACTGCCAACCTGTAACACATTCTGTGTCTCTGTCTATCTAGACAAATATCAACGATACCTGCTCACTCTGGCCTCCTTGGTCTGAGGTGGGTAACAATTTGCCATTCTTGCAACCACAATGAAATTTCGTGACCCAGATTGGGTAAATCAAAGAACAGTAGGTGATGTTTCATTAATGAAGAGTCCCTTGCCTTTCTGTGATTTACCCGGTGTGTATCGCCAAAATTTATTGCGGGTGCAATAACTGTATTTTCCACCATTGTTTACAAAACGCTGAGCAGCAGTAGTTACTCTATAACCCTAAAAGTTCCTACTTTTCGTAGGTTATCTGGCTCTAGCTTTTCTGATATTTCCAGATATAAACACTCATAGCTTTGACTTGCACGATTTACTATCAAGACGTCACCACCATCATCAGGAGCGATACCACAGTCTACATCCTAATAAACCTACATGACTGAATAACCTTAAGTGTGCCGGACTCCTTTATTCTCTTTACTGTATCATTTATGAACATGTACGTAAACATGAAATTAAGAAGAATATTTACAACCTAAGTCAATCAACTTCAATTTAAAACAAATACATTCAAATATACATTCCACACATCTCACTTTAAGGGGAAAAAAATGCCGCCCCCTCCAATCTGTTGCCCTAGGCACAAGCCTAGTTGGCCTTTTCTCAAAGGGGGTGGGGTTATGGAGCTTAGAGTTCAAGGTATCTTTAAGACATTTTCATCTTAAACCTAATTTCCCTAAAAGTAAAGGATTGGTTACTCATGGTTGTTGCAGCAGCCCTGGCAGAACTAGGCACGTCACAAATTTTTCTGTATGAATGTATATTTTGTTGTAACCCAAGCCTAGGTCATTTTTGTTGCTGTCCCTTTCCATGTTTTTTTTTTAACCCCAAAGTGGAAGTATTTGGTGAGTGTATAAATAAGACCCACCATTGTGTCTCTTACCTGAAAACCAGCATGAGAGTGTGTGGTTGCTCAGAGGAGCGGCTCATGGTTTCATTAGGTAGGACTCGCCTGACCAGAGGTGCCTTGACGGGGCAGGTGAGCTTACACTTTAATGGCCATTTAAGTAAACCAAAACCTCTGATTGTGTTTTGTTTCACATGGAGCTACAGGAATGAGTGCAGATGACACCTTTTTTTTCTAGTTAGAGAATAAGGTTTGGGGGTCCCGCAAGAGCATAGGGCGTCCGTGCGCCCTTCTGTAGTCTTAATTAACGTGCAGTTGTTTTGACATCTCACTCTTATGACCGTCTGGCATTTAAAACTCGCCATTTCCATGGTGACCTTTCAAATGCATCCTGGGCATGCCCGGTGGGTAAAGGAGTGAACACTAAATGCAGCGCTCTCTCATTGTAGGCAATATTTCACCAATCGTATGTCACCTTAATATGACAGACCCTGATTTGCTTCTATTAGCACCTGTCAGCTGGCTTTATATTACCAAGCGATGGAGAACAGGAACGGCAGCTGCAAGGGTGACAATTAATATTAGCACGCCCGGGCACATCTAGGGAGAATAAAACGGAACGCTGCGTGTGAGTTGTAAATTGTTTCGCATGCAACTCTGTAACAACTGTGTTCAAACACACGTCCTGCATCCCTCCGTGACATCACATCCAATTGGGATCGGGCTCTCCTCCCTCCAACTATTTTAGTGCTATCACAGGGATTAGAATTCCCCAGGACAGGCAGGAGATTGACCGGGAAGGAACAACAATACCCCGACAGCCGCTGCCATCCGTAAGACTCCAAGTACCAAACCCGGGATCCTGCTTCTCCGTCAAGACCTCGGTAATTATTCTGATAGAGCATTATTGTGTATGAGATGCTACGCTGATTTATAAGTCGCGTTCTGTAACCGTGGGAAACATCTTAAAATATAATCCGGGGTTTATCCTCCAAAAAATCATCACAGGGAAAAAAAAAAATCTAAAAAATTATTCAGTTTCCAACAATTTGCTACACCTGACAAGATATCTGAATTAATGAACTTTTTTTTTTGGACCCTCAATGCGTATATTAAATAGGGTTAAACGTGAACTACATCTCCCATGATGCTTTGCCAACCTGATGATGCGCTAGATAAGACATGAACGAAACACACAGCCCCCCGCTCACCAACCAACCTTTTGCAAAGTATATACAGGTGCTAGAAATAAAAGTTTATGAACCCTGTGGAATTTCCTGGATTTCCGCCCGGATTAAACATAAATCTTAATTATAGACAAACATGACGTGACTGTAAGAATAACGCACAGGAAGGACTTTACACGTTTTAATTGATGACACGAGCAGTCGTTTCGCAGCGTAGGCTGAGAAAAGTAAGTGAACCCTGGAATCGCAGCTCACCACGATTCATGAAGGATCGACTGGTGTAAAATAAATGATTATAGAATAAATTTTTTCATAATTGATTATGAATATCGGAATGAGGGACCTTTCCCATTGAATGTTGTCATTTGGGGGTTTATTCGCTTAGTAGTAAATTAACAGCTACTCACTTCAAATATAAAAGCAAAATAGTTATATATGGGGGGGTTTAAAAAAACTTTTAAATTTGCAGATTTGGATTTTATTTCCCCAAATGCATCATGACAGCCATCCCTCGGCTCAGTGACTAAAGATGGTATCATTTGATTCTGCTCCATTTCGGAGTTATAAGATTCTATCGATAATGTCAACAGCATTTTTTTTACATTTTTATATTGTAACAATTAAATCGCATCCATAGCTTTTTTTTTTTTTTTTTTCAGACCAAAAGCCAGAGTTAAACTAAAAATGCCAGAATAAGGTATATTTACAGGGTTATTCAGAGAGCAGTGAAAAGCAGGAGAATGACTGGAGAATGAAAAATTCTAGGTCAAAATAGCCGATTTGGAAAGTGAGATGAAAGGGAGAATTTTTCTGGTTTGGCTATTTTGACCTAGAATTTTTCATTCTCCAGTCATTCTCCTGCTTTTCACGCTCTCTGAATAACCCTGATAGTCTAAATCAGGGATCTCAAACTCAGCCCCCCCCCATCCACATGTTTCTGAACTACAACTCCCATGACTCTCAGGACACACATATTGCATTAGAAGAATTCTGAGAATTCTGGCATTGACATCTGGGCGGGGGGGGGGGTAGAATTTGAGATCCCAGTTCTAAAGATAATTATTTGCAAAAGAAGTTTCCCAAGCACTTTAACCCTTTACCCTGACCCTCTACTGTCTATGATGGGCAGACATTGTTTTTTTGGTGCTGTCAAAGCCTCCTGTTGATCTCGGCTCTGCCATCACTGCTGAAAAACATCGCCATGTATACACAACTTTTTTTTCCCACATTATAATGTCCCGCCAGTAAATCCTCTTGCGCTAGTCATCCCTCATTCCTTGTCCTTCCATAGTATCTGAAATAATTTTTTATTATTAGTATACAAAATTCTAACAAATATGTTGATTTATACCATTATATATGTATTTATATATATATATATAAGAATTTTAGCCTTCTTTATACTTTTAAAGTGTTATTCAGAGAGAGACGATCTGTCCCCAAAATGTCACCGAACAGTGAATTTCCCTGTACGGTGACATTTCGGGGCCATTCTGCTATTCAGAGAGCAGGCAGTTCGCCAGCCAGTACGGTGCCTGTTCGAGGGCAGTAAAATCCCCCATAGAGAAGCAATGGTTAATATATTCAGAGACACCGAACAGCAGAGAAAAGATGCCGAAGTGCCCTGCTGTTCGGTGTTCTCATTCGGCAGGTTTATTCAGGCGAATCCCATAGGCTTCAATGTTAAAAATATTCCTGTTTTAATTCAATATCTGATAAACCGTTCATTATAATATTCTGCAGTAAAGAGTCTCTATTTATTGATTTTTTGGGATCTTTTCAGGATTTTTTCCATTTTCTTTTTTTTAAAGGGTTGTTTCTTCTTTCTCTAACAGACCGTTTTCTTATCATTCATAGGATCTTATATGTAAATTCCAGGCATTTTCGTTGAGTATGTACTGTCAAACGAACGCATTATTCACAGCGACCGTCAAAAAGTGCGTCCGAACGCAATGACGTATTTTTTCACGGGATGCGTGAAAACGGTCAGACGACACGCATTTTCGTGCGTGATTTTTTACGGATCAGCAATAAAACACTTCTTGCGTCTGGACGTTATGTTGGCCGGACATTAGCAGCGTCTGACGTCTCCTAATCACGCACACACGCCGCTATGCGGCCGCAGCGCACTCTGTACGTCTGTACTAGCGGTTCTGCGTTCTCGAAAAAATGCGTTCATTTTCCGCTTGCGTTGCGCAGCCGGACTTTCGTGCGACCGTACTTCGTATATTGGCCGTCATTGCCCGTCATTTGCTGCTAGTGCGGCCGTGATTAAGTGCGGCTAAACGCACGTTAAAAGTGCATTAGTCTGACCCCAGCCTAATGTGATCTATAAAGTGCCCTCTCTGGCTCTTTTCTCTTGCTTCTATCCCCTCTTCCCACACATCCAAATATCCTGCAGCTTCTCCTGTGTGTTTTGTCACATTGTTTGGTTACTTTAAGCTCTTCCAGACTCGCTTCTTGTGCTGGCGTCAGTACAATTCAATTTACAGTATATTTAGTCTTGGAGGTTGCCATGTTCCAAATCGGTAAATTAATATTTCCAGAGAAGACTGAATCCACGGTCGGAAGCGAGGGAGACACCGCCTTACATATATGTGTGTGTGTGCGATTCTCCCTGTTCTCCTGTTTTAAAAAGGTTTATAAAAAAAAAAACTTTTAATGTACCTCTGTCGTGGGCAAAACCACTTGGAAATGGTAAGGGCTCAGCAACTTTGGCCCTCCAGATGTGTCGGAACTACATTTTCCATGATGCTCTACCAACCTAATAAGTAGCTGAGCATCATGGGAGATGTAGTTTCAAAGCATAGTGTGCTAAGCTTCAAATGCTCTCTGGAGATTTTGAGATCAGACATAATACAGCACTGAGGGATCTGGGGGAGTGTCTCCTGCTGCGCAGAGTCATAAATCATTCCCCAGGGAATCACTTCATGCGGCATGCCGCAGCACTGAGTGCAAACTGCTTTTTTTACAGTCCATTTTTGAGAAAACTATCCATCTTTCAGCAGTTTCCCTAACACAACATAAAGGTAGTTTTGGGAGATCCCTAGTTCCATGACTTGCTATCACATTATCAAGTAAAGACTCTGCGTGGTAAATCAGCAAGCCATACACAGCAGGGTTATCTTCAGCAAAGCACAATCAATAATCCGCAACGTCTGGCTGTGAAAGTATGGAAATACAAGGAGTGGCCGTAATGTTCTGTCTCATAAGATAGGGTCAGAATCTGTCAAGACTTTGACTACCTTATTAAAGGAGACAGGGTTTGACGCGTTTCGCTGCTTTAGCACATATGGGATGACAAGAACCGCTCCATCTTCACAGATTTTGGGTTAAATCCTAGGTCTGTAGCAATTAAGGTCGAGCAATGGTTCAAGGAAAGGTATGTCCCACTTTCCCTGGATGCACCAACCCCATATTGATGGATATGGTTATTAACGTCTTTAGATGCAACAATCGAATACGATTGTTAAAATGGCTAATGCAAGGATTGCAAATCTATAATCCCTGTTTTATAATCGATGATATACCAAATGCACAACCTAATACCCGAGCTGTAATTCAGCGTTGGATGAGATTGGCGTGCAGTAAATCTGTTGCACGTATGAGTTTCATGACAATGGGTAGCAGACAATTGAATACTCATTAACCCAAATAATCCAATAACCTCTATTCAGATCATGGAATGCATAGTTAACACTTCTTAAACGTAGGGTAAAATGGTAATGTTGCCAAGATATCGTTATTCCAAAATAATTAAGATATTAAAATAATGTAAATTTGCCAATTTAAATGTTGTATGTATTAGATTATCCTTTACAGAAAAATTGCTGCAATGAAAGATTCTGAACTCTAGATGGTGTCTCTTATTTAGCGCAATGTCACACAGGGTCTGTGCTACCAGCATACAGGCAGAAATGGCCTTTGTGTCAAAGTAACTCTGATGAAGATAGATAATAATAAAATGGTGAGATCTCCTGTTTATGGGGGTTTGTAGGGATCATAATGAGAAATATTAGCAATGCAGCTTCCAAAAAATACCAATAGAATATAAAAATAATATCTGTATGTGACCTAATGCCTGTGTATGGGAATTACAGTAACACCTTGTATCTGTATGTGCCGCATAATGCCTGTGTGTGGAAATTACAGTAACACCTTGTATCTGTATGTGCTGCATAATGCCTGTGTATGGAATTACAGTAACACCTTGTATCTGTATGTGCTGCATAATGCCTGTGTATGGAAATTACAGTAACACCTTGTATCTGTATGTGCTGCATAATGCCTGTGTATGGAAATTACAGTAACACCTTGTATCTGTATGTGCTGCATAATGCCTGTGTATGAAAATTACAGTAACACCTTGTATCTGTATGTGCTGCATAATGTCTGTGTATGGAAATTACAGTAACACCTTGTATCTGTATGTGCTGCATAATGCCTGTGTATGGAAATTACAGTAACACCTTGTATCTGTATGTGCTGCATAATGCCTGTGTATGGGAATTACAGTAACACCTTGTATCTGTATGTGCCGCATAATGCCTGTGTGGAAATCACAGTAACACCTTGTATCTGTATGTGCTGCATAATGCCTGTGTATGGAAATTACAGTAACACCTTGTATCTGTATGTGCTGCATAATGCCTGTGTAGGGAAATACAGTAACACCTTGTATCTGTATGTGCTGCATAATGCCTGTGTATGGGAATTACAATAACACCTTGTATCTGTACTGTACAGGGATTTTCAGTCATTATAACCCTCTGAATCTTATCCCTGTACAGCAGTGAGTAACCCCAGAGCTCTCCCGTATTCTGCTTTCTCCCTGGCTGCTGTAATGCAGCAGTAAGGTTTGTTGAATTTTTTGTTACAGTCAGGGTTCAAGGGCTGCATCTTGTAGCTTTTTGCAATAATACAGGGTGACGGAAGTGAGATCTCACAGAGAATTTCATTTCTCTACAGGGGGCACGCTAACCTTGCACTAAGAAGGTATGCAAAAGGGTCTGACGTGCCAATTCTTAGTATTAATTGTATTGCAATCTATAACCAAATTTACAGGTTTTTGGTAGTGAAAGGGTTAAAGGAGTCTAAGAGAAGTCAGTTTACATCGCACCTGCTGCACGGTGAACTGTCTGTTTTTAGGGAGTGAAGAAAACCTGCTATATATTCACAGTGACCGGTCCATATAGCTGTTTATAGGTCGGTGGTTTGAGGTATTTACCCTCAGCTTTCAGCTGATTTACTTTACAGTCCCCCTGTCCCTGCAGTAGGATTTGAAGATCTCTCTATGGACTCGCACAGGATTCCCTGTAGCTCTCTGTGGATTATAAGTGTCAGAACGTCAGTGGCTGGCTAAGCCTGCTGGAGGTTGTTGTAACCAAGAGGCTTCCGCTAACTGGACGTGTTGTAAAGAACTCAAAGGCGTTTGCCAGATTGCGAGCTCGAACGTCTTGGGTCAAATTCCGCTATACAGGCAGTATCATATAATGCATTATCCGTGACCTTTCCTTTATTCCTGCAGGATTACCAGGCAGACATGTGCCATCACTTGCTGATAGAGCGAGAGCATATTATTTACTTGGGCCCGTTGCCCAACTAGGGTATAAATCTACTTTCCCTGTGCTCGTTATACGCGCGACATGACGGAAGAGTGACACCAGGCACATACAGGTTGAGTATCGTTTGTCTGGAATGCTGAAAAACAAAATGTTCCAAATTACAGGATTTTTTTTGACACTGAAAGTGGAAAATTTCACATCTCACCTCATCTGACGGGGACAAAATTATTAAAAATATTGTACTAAATGCCCTTCTGGCTGTGTATACAAGGTGTATGTGAGACATAAATGGATTTTAAGGGTAGCCGTGGG
Organism: Leptobrachium leishanense; assembly: GCA_009667805.1. Taxonomy (NCBI): domain Eukaryota; kingdom Metazoa; phylum Chordata; class Amphibia; order Anura; family Megophryidae; genus Leptobrachium; species Leptobrachium leishanense. The sequence goes on along the minus strand of CM019064.1, from coordinate 422,055,504 downwards.
TCCTATTCCCAAGATATATCATTATTATATGCAAATATTCCAAAATAGCTTGAATCCAAAAGATTTCTGTTCCATGGATTGCAGATAAGGGATACTCAACCTGTATGAGTATGACTTAATCCAAAATACGTTTTGCTCTATTCACTGAGCAGCAACAAGCCTTACGCGTCTGTAATCACCTTGTTGTACCCAGGGCAGCCATCAGGGGTTGCCAGGCCATGATATGTTGAGGGGTCCAGTGGCTCCAGAGGGCCCTGACCTTTACCAAACGCTGTGCAACTTGTTGAAGAGCCTCAGATGTAAGGGCATCTCCATGCCACCCTGGACTGACCTGTCGGGATACCAGGAAATTTCCTGGTGGGCCGCAGCATCTGGGGCCCCCCGGGAAAAGAACTCTGGCTAATCACTGAGGGAGTAATTAGTATGGTCTTTGCCAGGCAGAGGTGCAAAACTGCAAATCGAACACTCTCCCACCAGGAAACACATTTCACCCACCAGAGATTTACCCCAACTCACTGTAGAATAAGGTAAGAAGAAAAGAAGGCAAAATGTTTTATTTTTAATTAGTTTATGGAAATAGCCATCTGACGATACGGGGGCCCGACCAGTGGTTCAGTAAAGGGCCCCAAGCTCTCTGATAGCAGCCCTGGTTGTACCTGACAGTGCCGGCTCAGTGAAGCTTCTCAGAAATTGTGTACTGAATCCGGAGTAATAACCAGCGTTGCCCTATGCATTTTGCCGAAACTGAGGCTGACACGTACAACTTACCCATTGCATATAAGGTTACATTTTAAAAGTTTGCATAAATCAATTTAAAAACTTAAAAATGTGTTTGCAAATAGCACACTATGAGATATATGGTAAAATGCACCTTAAATAGTCTATTCGGTCACCAATGACAACGGGCTGTCACTGGGAGTAGGAAACACCTCAACAGCTTTTTGGGGGCTGAAAAAAATTAAATAAAATTAATGTAATTGCCTTGCACATAGTAATGAGACTAATATCCACCAGAGTTATCTTAAAATGTAAAAAAAAATACTTTCTTAAAAAATACCGTTAGGCCTGTTTCCCCATCCCTCATGCATGACACTGTAGGGAAACAAAACCAGTATATGAGTTTGCTGAGAACGGGCAGCAGCACTAGAGTCCTACCCTACGAGGTCTCCTCGCTCATGTCTGACAAGGTTTTAGCCACTATAGAGAGGACTGAATCATATGCAAATCAGACTGAAATCACCCATAAACAGTGGCCAGTACCGAAACGCGAAGGCAGCCCCCAATGATAGTTTCAGCTTTGTTAGGCCTCATGAGTAGGGCATAGTGGAATTCTTTCAAGGCACCTCGAGCAAGGGGTCCATGACTGTATTATCCCGTATACTAATAGTGAGCCAGTCTAGGGGAGCACCAGTATCAAACTTGTATTGTTACGGATTTGAGTACCCAAGCTCGTACTTCTATCCTCAATGGTGCCCCTTCCGCTGTACCAGGAGGTACTTGCTGCTGAACGCCAAACTAAGAATGCTTTATTCTGGCTCAACAGTTACAACCATTTCAAAAGTAAGACACGCCTCTGCGTTTCCTATTTCAAAACCCTCACCCTCCACCCACACACACAATGCCCTGGGCCCCAGACAAAGGAAAGGCTGTGATATCCAGTTCAAACCAGTTTCTGGTGGAGAGGGGGGTGGAAGCAGACAAATGAGCAGATTGTTAGCTGCTGAGCAGGGTCCTCTCCTTCTGTTCTGCTGTGTCCAACGTGCATGCACATGGCTATTCAGGCTTACCCATTGTACAGTGCCACTGAACTTGTTAGCGCTTTATAAAAAACCTGGAACTGCAACTGTTATACACAGATACACACAGCACCTAAATACAGGAGAATAATACACAGACGTCAGGGAAACTAAATATAAGAAAATCAAATGCACATTGCTGTGGCCGTTCCGTCACTTGCATATATACATATCAAAAACTATATGGGTGTTTTTGTTTCATCACTCCTGCCTGAGGTAACTTTACTCATGCTCAGTCTGCCCACCCTTGGGGTTATTCCAGATGGTGTCCCAAGCATTCTGGATGAGAGGTGCTCAACCTGTATTTCAAAGGTGTAATATTTTAAGCAAGGAGGACTCTACCATCTCAGCTATCTTTCCAGACTGGTCACATGACACAACAATTTATAACACAAATCATACAGTTACAGGTTTATTGCGTAACAGAGAAGTAAAAAGGGAATACAGCGAATAGAAGCTAAAGGTATAACACACAATTTAAAATACAGAAAACTGAGCTAACATAAATCAGGAAATCAAGAAGTTCTATAACATAATACATTCTTCAAATGTGTTATTAAAAGCCCAGTGAAATTATCAGGGTTTCCTTTGTTCCACAGAGTATGTCCTGTCTGTACAGCTTTCCTTCAGCTCCTAGCTCCTGAGAGCTCTTATGGTGGACAGAAACAGTTGCTAGGACGAGCCCTGGCCCTGTTCCATGTAACTGTTTAGTAACCCTAACAACTAGTGCAATGGTGAGAGGGATTACTGAGTGATTAGGTATGGTGTGATGATAAGCTGTGTGAGCAATGAGCTATTTTCTGTTCTGGCGATGAGTGATAGCCAAGGCAAGAGCGCTGTCCTTTTGTATCAGCACACACGGTCTGCACATAGTCGGACACTTCATTTACAGTCGGCACTTTACGGAAAAAATATGAAGATAAATGAACAAAAATAAATCACACAGAATACAATCCTAATCACTAAACATACGTTTCTCAGTCCAGCAACGAAAAAGGCTTTTTACACCCAGTACAGAATCAGGAATTCTAAAATCCGGAAGACTCTGAAACCTGGAACTTTTGGATCTTCTGGATTTGGAAACCTGGAATTTTCGGAATCTTCTGGATTCTAGCTATACTTACCTCCCTGATGCTCTGGACTGGTCCTGCTGCTCGGCCGCCCAGCTCCGATGACTGCAGCTCAGCACTGCAAGACTCTGTGCAGCTCCAGCACATGACATGCTGCACAGAGACCTGCTGATTGTATACATCATGTCCCTCTGAAAGGCTGCACAGCTCACCCAGCGTGTATAGTATACATGATGGAGCTACAGCAGGAAGGGGATCACGGCTCTGCCACATCTCCCTTCCTCTCAGACTTTGGATTCTCAAGGATTTAAAAATCCAGAAGAGTCTGAAGTCTGGAATGCTCGGGGTCCCACCCATTCCAGAAAAGAGATGCTCGACCTGTATACAGTATTTGGAGGATACACTGAATGAATGAAGTGAAGTGGCCAAGAAACTTGAAAGGAACAGTGAAAATAAAGGGACAAACCTAAAGCATATTTCTCACTTGCAGCACTTTAGCATCGCATCCCCTAATACAAACAGGGACAAGTCAATGTCTGAAAAGTAAAAAAATATGTGAGAAAACGTGAGCAAACATTCAATGTAAAATGTATCAATCATAAAGGATGTGATCATGACATTCCGTAAACCATTAATTTACAAAAACAAAAAAACAACCAGTCCTCAGAAGCACTAGCATCGACATGAGCCTAGATTCTCAGTGAGATCTCACCCCTGTCTCCCTGTATTATTGTAAAGAAGTTGCAAGGAGCAGTCCCATCCTCACTGTAACAAAAAGTTCAACAAACTTTACTGCTGCATTACAGCAGCCAGGGCGAGGGCAGAATACAGGGAGAGCTCTGGGGTCACTCACTGCTGTACAGGGATAAGATTCAGGGGGTTATAATGAAGGAAAATACCTGTGCCGTACAGATACAAGGTTTTATTGTAATTTCCACACAAAGGCATTATGCCACATACAGATATTATTTTTATATTGGTATTTTTGGAAGCTGCTTACTAATAATCTCATTATGATCACTTTAAACCCCCATAAACAGGAGATCTGGCCATGTATACTAGCTATCTTTATCACATTTACTGTATTGACAAGTCCATCAACTAGGCTTGTGCACCGATTTTTTTTTCGGATCGATTTGTTCGGATGTTTAAAATTTTCGATTCGGCTCGTTCGACCGATTTCTGTTTCGATTCGGTTCGGTTCGGCTCGTTTTTCGTGTACATTTTTTTTTCGGAATATCGACCATTTTTCGTGTTTTCGGGTCACTTTGCTCGTTTTTTGTATCGACTTTTCGGAAATTTCGGAAATTTTCGTTTTTTCGGAACGTCTGTTCTCCTCGTTTCAAAGTGTCTACGATAATTCTGGCGATTCTATCGTGTTTTTTTTATTAAATAAAGATCCTTTTTTTCTTATGAATAATTGAATATACATTTCACAACTTTATTTAATCATATTAAAATGGTATGAAAGCCAAGGAACAAAAAAAATGAACAAAACAATTTAAAAAACGCTAAACTGACCCGAATGCCACAAGAAACAAGTGATACGCATTTACAAATACAAAATTTACAGAATCAGCGATATAACCGATAATAGTTAAATATACGATGTCCAGAATTACCGAAATGGAACCGAAATCACGAATGGAACCGAAATCATGAATAGAGCAAAAATAAATTTCGATTTGACACATTTCAAGTCCATTCGAAAAATCCGAAAAATTTTCGTTTCGGCTCGGAAAACTTTTCGGATCTATCAGTTTTCGGGTCCGACCCGATTCGGAAATTCGTCCGAATCCGAAAACACGAATCGGGAAATTTCGTGAAAATTCCAAAATTCCCGAAACCCGAAACGCACATCCCTACCATCAACAAAGGACAGTGACCTGACCAACATTGACTTCTTAACTTGCACAGTAACGTTATGGATTGGTTGACAGAGTACACTGCCAGTACTGTTACTCGTCTCTGTGCTCCAGTGTGAGACATGTCAGTCTGGCCCGATCAACATCACCACAGCCATGTGGTCAGGATGACGGGCTGTCACACCCACCTCATGGCATCATGGTGTGAAGGGTGTTCTAGTAGACAGGCAAGAACCACCCCTGTCTTGAAAGGGTTAAAAGATAAGCCTAAATTCAAGCAGTTTGTGAAATGACTTTAACAGACATTAACATACTATCCTTTCCGCCTTCTTTTGAATTTCAAGGTTTGCACTTCGTCTGCTGAGGACATTTCAACCGAGGGCAGAGTAAGGCGGATTCCCCGACCAAAAGTCTACTTTCCCGGAAAATGGAGCGATCGACACAGGAGCTGTTCCTCAACTTCATGATCGTCTTAATCACGGTGCTGCTCATGTGGGTTCTTGTGAAATCCTATCAAAGCTAATGGACTATACTAATAAAACGAAATCGAAATGAGAGCAGGCGTCTTTGTACAAACATGGGTCGAGTAAAGATGTCCAGAGCGTGCTTTGTGTCCTGCCGCACCTGGCCTTGTCTCCTTAATACAAGCAAAACCAATGCCAAAATTTGCACGTGTCCGTCCTGTCAAGCAGCACATGAGGTCGCCTGTGGATTTATTGTGTGCAGTGTGTTCAGATGGCGGTGAAAGCACATGATGGAAGATGACAGCTCCGATCATTATATGCAAAGAGTGGAGATATGTCTACCGTCGGTCAGGGGAAGCTGTTGATATGTTTGCTTTCTTGTTATCAAGAGCAATGTCCACGACCTGATGCATATGATGTGATTAAAATAAATCTATAAAACATTTCAATCCCATGCAGTTCCCACCAAAATAAATGATTCCATGTGTCTATTTGTAATTTTTTCTTGTGGTCACTTCAGCAAAAAGATCATCTCTATTATAGTGTTTGGTTGGGAATATGCCAAGACGTTAATTAGTTTAACATCACTAACGGCCATTTACTTTCTAATTAATGACTTAATTTAGACTCGTTACATAAAAAATAAATAAATTTGTAATTCTTTATATTTCTTTAATGGAACATTAGTCACTTACAATGATCAGCCACAACATTAAAACCACCTGCCTAATATAAACAGGATTTGGCGAATTGCCTGCTCTCTGGATAGCCGAATGGCCAAGAAAGGTAACCGAACGCTGATTTTCAGCGTTCGGTTCCCTTTCGGCAGCCATTCGAATCCCTTTGAATTACCCTGATAATCTTTTAGCCATCACTACCTCGTCAAAGTCACTCAGATATTTCTGCCCATGTTCCTGCTTCCAACACATGAAATTCAAGAACTGACCGTTCACTTGTCACCCCTTGACAGGTGCCATTGTAACCATATAGTCAATGTAATAAATGTCATAAAGCAGTGGATTTAATGTTGTGGCTGATTATAGAATATAAAACATAATAGAGATTATAAAGTGTTACATCATATCCGTTGCAATACTTTAAACTGGTTCCAGACAGGAAGAACAAATTGTACTGAAAGAGCAAAGTTGGCCTCCTCAATCGTTTTTATAATGAATCTGCCAACATTTTTGGGACTGCAGGTTTTTAAAGTGCCAAAAGAATTAAAACATTATTTTTGCAACAAGTGGAAATGGTGCAATGTAGATTATTTCCTTCATTACCAAGTGGTTTTCCATAAAACAAACAACCAAGACCCAAGGGTTTTATGGAAACCCCCATTTCCATTGCAGACAGTGTTACAATTCATGTATCCTTCATAAAACACATTTTAGAGACTGTAAGCTTATTTGACAGGCAGAGGTCTCCCCCTGCTGGCCAAAAAGTACCACTACATGTATAATAATATAGCTGGAGGTCTGTGTTTCTGTAAAATAAAAACGGATCACCACAATGTTTATACAGCTTCAGCACCTCAGCTGACATGTCCAAGGTGCTGAAAAAACTGTGGGCACATTCTGGAGCCCGTTTGCAAATGAATTTCATTTGCAGTAAATATAATTTCTCTGCAATGCTTCACATTATGACATAACATTTGAAGCTCTGTATACCACCTGGAGGATTGTCCAGGGCTTTTTCCAGGGCTTTCGATAGTTCATCCTCTTTCCAGAAGCAACTTTGAAAAATATTATTGGGTGTAACATTTAATGCTCTTTTTTTTATTGTGAAAATGACCACATCATTTAGGATGATCAGTAAGATGCAGGTAAATCATGTACGAGCCCCAATAAAAAATAGTTTGCTTGCTGTAGAAAGGACCATAAGAAAGTAGGGGAAGGTAAACTGTAATTTATATAATACATGCGAAAGAAGAGGAAGCCAAGGCTGTATTTATGCATATTGTTGGCACTGAAACTACCAGTGAGTTGCCCACGAGTGTCATTTAGTAGCCCAGCACTGCTTGACCGAAATTAGAACAATTTAGAATTTCCCAAAGGTGAGTGTTGGAAATCAATGAAAATGATACCAAATGCATCAACCCCCATAGTCATCACTCAAACCTTTTGCCAAGTAAATCATTCATATGTGTACAATAGAAGAATCATTTTAGATTGTATTTGGTTTTCTTCATCTTATATTTTAATATTGCGATTGGAAAGCAAACCTCCTAAAAATATTAAAAAATAACTAAACTCTTGACAGGACAGGAAAGCAAAACCACAACATAACAAAAAAACACACAGAGGTTGTCGTCTAGCTAACTGTCACATCCTCGGCGCCTGCGGACCTTCAGGGGGGGTCTGGGCACTCGGCGGCATCGCTGGCTGGCCGGGTGCCAGTGGTTCCGGCCGTTCGTGCGTCTAGAGGGGCAGGGCAGGGTGCGGCATGATGACGTGGAGCAGCCGGCCTTAAATGCAGGGCGTGCAAATTGACTCATTGCCCTGACGTGGAGTTAGTTCCCGCATCGCCTGGTGTATTTTCCTTAGTGCTTCACTGATTCTCTTGCTCTGTTGATGCTGAACCGGATTGTATGAGGACCCTGATTGTTGCTGACACGGACTGCCGTTGTTTCCTGACCATTCTCTTACTGACCAAGTCTGTATGTGTGTTGTGCTTAAAGCAGACTCAGAGTGCTTAATGCGTTTGAGCCACCCTGACCCAGAGTGTATAACTATCGCGCATAACATTGATACAGAGTGTAAGTCTGCCCAGCATAGCGCTGACTCAGTTTATCCATCGATCTGTCTTGTTGCTGAATCGGAGTGTATGAGGACCTGGTTTGTTGTCAAATCTGCCTGTACGAAAACCCTCTCTGGTGCAAACCTCGGAACGTTTGTATGACCACGCTTCTGTTAACCCCTGGTGTATGAGCACACTGCCTAAACCTCTTCCTGACTGCTCTCCGCTTCTCAGTGAGGTTAACTCTTTGTGGCTCAGCGACAACTTGATCTCAAAACCTGCTGTGACTAAGCTTTACTCCTTATTGTTGATCTGTTTGTTCTCCCTGGCTGGGAGTGATAGGGTTAGTGGTCCCGACCATTCAAGGATCGGAGGGTCTAGAAGTCTGTCCAAAGGGATTCCCACCACGGTTGTGAGGGGTGAGCGGGACAGCGAACGTGACACTAACCTTGGACATGAGGTGCACCGAGCATCATGGGGTGCAGGACTGCAACCAGGGGAGTAACATGCCCATGATATGTTCAGGGGTCCAGTGATCCTCCAATTAGCTTACTGAAATGGGCAGCTGAGGGAGGAAGAGGTCCCACCCGTGGTTCCGTATGAGACCCCAAGATATCTGATGGCATCACACGAGGACGTGTTGCCTTGAAGGAACTTTTGGAATCTTTCCCCCATAAAGACAAGAGTGGTATGGGTATGGGGGAATATAATCCTAAATGTGGACTGTCTGGCCAAAATCTAGAAAGAATCGAGGTACCGGTTAAGGGAAAACAACATTCAAGGTTTTACCAGGACTCCAAATGTTATTTTTGAGCCCATCATGTGCATGGTATGGGGTTGCAGGCAGAGCCCAAAGTGCAGGGGGCCAACAGCACAGCAGGCAGGTACACGGTAGAAGACAGGGGTTTTATGCACAAACACAGGCAGGTACAGGTTAGAAACATACAGTAGAACACTCAATAAGAGTCACAGCTAGGACATGACATATAGAAATAAATGAGTCCAGATAGCCACGGTCCAAGATGCATCATGAACATCGAGCATCGCTGCAGGGGGTGACTCCCTTAAGTAGAAAGTCGATAGATAAAGTGGTTGGAGTAGGAAACACCTGACGCGTCCTTCAAGTGGGGCAATGATAAAGCTAGGACTGGATTGCAAAGGGCAGGAAAAGTACTGACCAAGGTTCAGGTCACCCCGAGACCGGCTTGGACATGGACCGGTCATTCAGATTGTGCATATTACGCTCGTGTGAGCCCAAGATGCGGTAAAAGTTATGAGGTCAGACAGGTTGCGGGGCACAGCAAAGAGTTTATTGACAGACAAGGCAGAAACAAAACACGAGAATGAACTGAATCAATGGAGGAGACTGGGCGGAGAGGAAATAAGGCTAGGGTGAAGAATACAGCAATAAACATAGGGAAAAAGGCAGGTCACAGGAAAAGAGCTGACTTGGGCAACAGAGAGGAGAACTGAGATTAGTGGGAGCAAAGATTGGGAGAACTAAATACTACTAGGAGCTAAAGACAGGGAGGAACAAGAAGCACACAAGAGGGCTTACTAAACATAGAACTAAATGATACAGGTGGGACTGACAGGACAGGAAGAAACAAACAGAAAAACGAAGGCAAACTAGGTTAAAGTACGTGGCAAGGGTTCCAGGCAGGGAGCAGGCTGTTACGGACCTGACATGGTGCCCCCCTGTTTGGAGCCAGAAACTGACTTTTGACCCTTTTATTTTACTCTTGTGAATTTATGGATTGCAAACGGTTACCCCTCCCCCCCCACACACCCCTTCCTTGTTTATAGCCCACTTCCACATAAAACAGACTGTGTCCCTGTGACGTGCGTCATTTGGGCTTGGGGTGCACTGACATGGAGATGTGTTTGGAATTAGGGTGCAGGCCTCTGTTTTGTGCAGAATGTTTGGGTAATCTGTGATTATGCAAGAATGCTATTGTCTGTCTATTGTCTGGTCAATGTGTATCTTGTTATCTTGCTAAGGATTAACCTGCCAGTCTACCCTTGTCTCATGCAAACACTATCACATATCTGATTCCTGTTACAATGGCTCATATAATTACTGTGTGTGGTCACTGATTGATAATTTATGTATGTATTCAGGCAGTCTGATATGCAGCCTGTTCCAAGACCTCATCTGCATAAACCCAGTGGACCTAAGTGAAGCCTGAAGTGGACCTAATTGGAGCCAGCCTGGACTTGGAATCAGCCAATGGGAACTGTTGGGAAGTTTGAATGTGTCTCATAAATACCCATATTTCTGTGGCCAATACACCAGATCTCCTGTTTGATCCTACATACAGTCTGCCTGGTGTTTGTTCTTGTGCTACAACCATCTTGATCCGAGCAGCACCTAGCGGCCCTGTGCCTATCTTGTCACTTTACAACTGTCATTTAGTAAGGATATTATACACGATGTGGTGAAAATCTATATGTAATTGCAATGTATCTGAAAAGCGGTATAATAACAACATAACAAGTGAGTTTTTATTGGAATGTTATGAAATTTATTCAAGTGATTTCACAATCTGAAGGTTGAAATTCGAAAAAAGAAGTCTAGAAAATCATTACACACAGCATAGTGACAGCATGTTCTACCGACGTTGAATATAAAAAGCCATGAGTGAGATGAAACCAAAAGTCAATTCTCAAAAAAGTCACGAATATGTTTTTTTTGTTTTTTTAATATTTGACCTTATTCTTAGAAAATACCGACGCGTCAACATTTCGCAGGTAGAGGGAAAAACTAAAGTGGTCGAAAATAAACTGGAAACGAAAAGGTACTGGTGGCGGGAGTGGGAATATTACGTCTTCCAGGTCTTACAATTAATCTAGAACCCCAGATGATCTTTAAAAGAGGATATCATCGTTCATGTAGATGAATTCAAATGCTAAAGCAGAGGTCAGCGACTGCACCACCCCCCAGCAGATGTTTTGGAACTACATCTCCCATAATGCTCAGGAAGTCATTAGATTGGCTGAGCCTCATGGTAAATTTGGATCCAAAATATGTGGAGGGCCAGGGTTGCCGACCCCTGTAATCAAGCAAGAGGATCAATTCTCTAATGTGTAACCCAGCTGGGTAGGTGTTTGGATCTCCCCATGGATCTCTAGGCAGTATGGGGTTAATCAAAGAGGAGGCTCCAATCAAACAAGTGGGCATGGTCTTAAAAGTCTTAGGCCGGGGTCAGATGAGCATTTAGGTGAGCATTAAAATGATCCTCCTTTGGAGGATCGCGCTTTGTAGCCCCGTCGAACGCGCGTCTAGCGTTTTGACGGAGAGGCTTTCAGCACGTCTGTTTGTAGCTCGTGCAATTCGTGTGCACGCTACAGCATGTGGCTGGCCCCGTTAAAGCGTCACATCGCTGTGACAGACACCGGGAGGCACGTCAGTAAGGGTGCACATAGTGCGCTCGTCTGACCCCGGCCATAAAAAGGTAGAATTAAGAAAGTAGCTTATCGTGACAGGAGCGTTTTCCACCAACACCTCAACGATCGCCCGATTCTATAGTTTTTTCTTTACAAAAATATTTATCATACTCCTGCAATGCCATTAATTTAACCAGGTGACAGGAGGATTATCTCACATTTATTTCAGGTTTAGATTTAGATTTGGGATCCTCGGCTGTCATCGAAAACACGACATTGCAGGAAACACGCGTGGCGTACCTTTGTAGAGTGCAATAAAACACTTGATACATTTTTTCCTCAGTTTTAAAATCCACGTCTTCACAAAAATAGAGTACATGTTTCTTTTTCGGCAAAACAGTATGTACAGACCGGGTTTGGATTTAAATGTACGCCCGTAAAATACATTATTTTAATATTTAGGAATGTGTTGCGTTAAAAAATACACTATCGCACAACGTACTGTAACAGTAAAGGGTAACTGCATTGATTTTATGTACAAATATATTGAAATAGTGATAGAAAAAGGGAGAAAACCTAACGATCATCATCATTGAGTAATGTTTTCATTGTTTGACAATGTCTTGGGTGGCTGTGGATTGTTAACAAGCTGTAGTGTTCTCAGTGCAAGGAACGTAACAGTGAATTCCAGAATTGTTTCTACATGTTTTCTCTTTTGCAAAACCCCAACACAGACATTTTAGAAGTCCAAGCAAGTGTGAACACATTTTAAAGCCTAGGAATGTAAGGCCTGGTGGAGACCAGTCTACAGTCCCTCTGCTGGCCAGTCATGGTAATGCAGCTGGGCACACCGACAAGACTCTGAAGGAGATTCAGGAGTCCCACCACTTCAAAGAGTTACTTTACAACGGCTGCTACATCCGACGGACTGTAACCTTAGCGATATGTTCTGGAGCCCATCTGCAAATGAGATTTGTTTGCAATTAAACAAATTTCACTTGCTTTCCTCCAGAGTGTGTTCAGATCGAATTACCTTGATCTTGGACACCTGGTGGCACTTTCGAAGATCAAGATAACTCGATTGTGGCAGCGAAGGGGTTAAAGTGAACCTGAAAAAGAACATTTCTTGTAATGTTTAATTATGCTGTGAACACAGTGGGCTCTATTACATTCTTCGCGCACAATTGTGCGCGCGCACAAAAACGCATTAACGCGAGGGGCAAAACCCTTTGCGCTGAACGTCGTATTACGACGTTCGCGCACAAAATGCACGTTAAGTCTAACGCGAGTGACCCTGCGCGAACCCTTTGCGAGCGCAATTTAGTGCGCGCATCCTATACTTAACATGGTGAGCGCAAATGCGTTTGTGCGCTGGTACGCGCATGGTATTACAATCTTAGCACAAAATTTAACGGACAACGTTTGCGCGCATAATTTTAACGTCTTTGAAAAGCTGGTGGTAACGGCAAATTGTAACAACCTGACTGTACCAAACTGCGGATTCACAACGGAGAACGTCGAAGCGCATGTTTTTTTTTTTACTAGATCCGTCAAAAATGACGGCCACTACCTTGTCTTCCATAAGAAAGTACGTCTGTTGTGCGCAGCCCGCACAAAATGACGGACTCGCGTTAACAATTACATTGCGCTCACTGATTTCTGCGCGCAACGGTACTTGCGCGCATTTTTGCTCGTCGGTTTTACGAGTGCAATTTCCTGTTGGATGAAAAAAATGCACGAGGAATGTAATTCCATCGGTGATTTTCATGCGTTAACGTTTAACGCTTCGCGCAAAAAAAATGCGTTTAGCGTGCGTTTTTGCGTTAAGAATGTAATAGGGTCCAGTGATTATACACATCTATAATGTATGTACGATTGAAGGCAATATTACATACACGTCAACCATAAATCCAGCAGTAATGGATCCTGCAATAATCTGGATGCTCGTTTCCCCCATCTCTCCTAACAGACCGGTCCTATCACTAGCAGGGCACATGCAAACATGCTGCAACCATTACCAGGTCCTCGGCATCTACTGCTTCTTCAGAAAGAAGCACAGGAGGACCACCTGCTGGAGGGTTCTCCTGCTCTTCAAGGTGCCATCGGCATAGATTTCTCTTCTTGAACCGATTGACAAGTGGGAGGCTGGGACTTTTTGTTTTCAGTGTTAAAGCATTTTTAAGCATTTGCTAACACAATGTATACATAAAATATGAGACATTTTAACTTAATCTTAAAGAAACACTCTAATCAAAAATCCCCCTCCCCCGTTTTTTACATTAAACTATACCTATTCCCTCAATAAATAAGTAGGGATTTTTTATTTATTTTTTACTGTAATACTTACCCTAAAATCCACTTGTTTCCAACGGCGTCCTTTTTTTTTTTATATACCTACCTCCCTCCTCTTCCGCTCCCGTCCTTCTAACTCTGTAACTTGGCTAATGGTGTACGTGAGAAGCGCGCATGCGCGCCTCTCACGTAAGCCAGCCAATCAGCAGGCTTCCTCCTGGCTCCATCTTCTTGGATTAGTGTTGTGCGCTAGAGGATGCGAGCAACACTAATCCTCAACCGCTGCTGCCAGCTACTGCAGCGAGTTGGAGACGTCATTGTGCTGAAAGCGCGATGACGTCTCCTACTCGGCAATAGTCGGCAGAAGCGGGAAATACGAATCCCGCTCTGCTGACTGACAGCTGGGAGGGCGGAGTAAAGTCCTCCGCGTCTCTCAGCTGTTTCAGCCAATCGGCTGAGCGGAGGGAGGGGGGGAGACAAGGGCATACTCAGGGCATCATGACCACCTAAAAAATCTTAGGTGGTCATGTTGCCTAGAGTATCCCTTGAAGTTAACTCAGCTGAATGGGTTTGCTTTAATGTCACAGCTTTATGATACTTTAAATATATCTTGATAGATCAAATTCACCGTGTCGTGGAAAAATAGAAACTCAGAAAAGGAAATAACTGGCTACCTGCAACAGCAACTATCACAAAAGGTAAGAACACATATAATCAACACTGCCATTAAATAGGATGAAACAGGCTCCCTCCATATCGAGCAACGGAATATTCATAATAAAAACACAAATATATACTGTAGATAAGACGCCGCGTCCATCTCTTGTTATCTTTAGACCAACTAGTTTTGGATCGTGAAATAATAAGACATTTAAAGACATATGACCTGTACAACCCCAGAATAAGGTCAAGTAGAGATACTGAGTGATGAGGATCGTAAAAATGCTTAAAACACAGATGCTGAATCGACGTTTTCACAAATATCACACTGGATGTTCAACAATGAGAAAATAAAATCTAAAAAAATAGAAACCTCTCATGTTAGATGAAAATATAACACTGCGTAAAATCGCAATATGCGCAACCATTGAATGAGTAAATCCCCGCCGTCCAAAGCGCTAGTGTGAGGGGATCTGTTTTATAATAAAAACATAGATGAGCACTTTACCAAAAAAGCATGCATACAATCGCTGTGGTCATACAGCATGAGGACCATGATCAAAGCTGTGATCGAACACAATAGTGAGGCAGTGATTCGGAAAATACAAAGTAAGGTTGATTAGAGGTTGACCAAGCCTTCTGAGGCGGCAAAGTGAGGACACAACGCCATATCCGTATTCTGAAGCTGCTTCAAGATGCGCTTGTAGAACTTGGTGCGCACGCGATTGAACTCCATGATGTCCAAGGGGTCTTCTTCGATCCAGAACTTGTGAAACTCTTGCATTAGGAAGCCTGCGGCGGTAAACAAAAAGTAGCTTAGGCCATTGGAGAAATGTTTATTGTCTAAAAGAAGTTTTCTCCACCTTATTCTGAAACCATTAAATCAATAACACGGTATCTGTAGCATATTTATGCTCTGCAACGGATATTTTAGATTGGGGGGGGATACAAGGAGTAGCACAAGAACGGGCAACAGCGCTAGCGGCCTGCCCCATGATGGGTCCCCACTCAATCTCAAAGTTTTAGCTCAATGGCGCCATTACAAGAAGACTATTCCATATGCAAATCATAATGTTATCACCCAGAAAGGGTGGCCAGAACTGAAATGTCAACGAAGCTTCCTCTCCACGAGAGATACAACCCTACGACAAATGTCTCAGCTTTGTTAGGTCTCGTCAGGAGGGTATAGCTGGTACCTATCTAGGTGCTTCGAGCAAGGGGTCCACATCTGGATTACCCTGTACACTTATAGTGAAATAAACAAGATTTATGAGAACACTGAGAATGAGTAACAGCACTAGTGGCCTACTCTACAGTGGGTCTACGTTCGGGTCTCATAAGGTTTTAGCTCGATGGTGCCATTACAGAGAAGGGAATACTATCAGGGTTATTCAGAGAGCGGTGAAAAGCAGGAGAATGACTGGAGAATGGAAAATTCTAGGTCAAAATAGCCAAACCAGAAAAATTCTGCCATTCATCTCACTTTCCAAATCGGCTATTTTGACCTAGAATTTTCCATTCTCCAGTCATTCTCCTGCTTTTCACCGCTCTCTGAATAACCCTGTATATGCAAATCAGACTGTTATCACCCAGAAAAGGAGGCTAGAACTGAAATACCAAGGAAGTCCTCTGTACACAAGAGGAACCACAGCCCCCCCCCGATCATTTTGGCCTTGTAAGGCATCGTCAGGAGGAAATAACTGACACCCCTCTAGGTAACTCGATGTATTAGATGGTACTCACAAAAGGTTTGCTGGAAGTGATGCAACGTGGGCGACTCTGGAGCGACATTATACAGATGGGTTTTCAGAGCTCCACTTATCAGCAAGTTGTAGGCGAGATCGGTAATGTTAATCCCCACGATGGCAAAGGAGTACCTGGAAATCACAGGCGAATATTAAAACACAAACCATTCATAAAAGAGAAATGTTTAAGTTCATCTTAACACTACTCTGTCATGTTTTGTTGGTCTATTTATTTTTACTAGTATTTTGATAATTCTGTCCATATATTGAATCTTTTCCCAGTGATGGGCCCCATTCCACTGCTGACCAGGGCCGCCATCAGGGCATTACGCCCAATACTGCCGTAAGGGGCCGGTGGGGGCCCGGGCCGCCGGGGCCTGGGGGGAGGTTCCCGGGCCCCCGACGGCAGCGGCGTCGCCCTTTAACAGCTCCGGTATCGGACTCGATGAGTCCGAATCCGGAGCTGTGTCCCTGCTGCTGCTGCAGGAGCCGGAGGAGACTGAGACACTGTGTCTCCTCCGGCTCCTGGCAGCTTCACTTCCTGGCTGGGCGGGGCCAAGCAGCGTGTGAGGGGCCTCCCAAGCACGTTGCTTTGGCTCCGCCCCTCCACTCAGTGGAGCTGCGCGCTGGAGCTGGAGGGACCGGGAAGAAGACCAGAAGAAAAGAAGAGAAGAAGATTGAAGAAAAGGTGAAGAAAAGAAGAGCTGAAGACAGAAGAAAAGAAGATAGAAGACAGCGAGTGGTGAGCCAGGGCCCAGACCCTAAGACCCAGGGCCCAGACCCCTAGGCCCAAACCCAGGACCCAGACCCCTAGGCTCAGACCCAGGGCCCAGACCCCTAGGCCCAAACCCAGGACCCAAGGCCCAGACCCTGGGCCCAGACCCCCTAGGCCCAAACCCTAAGGCCCAGACCCAGGGCCCAGACCCCCTAGGCCCAAACCCAGGGCCCAGACCCTAGGGCCCAGACCCTAAGACCCAGGGCCCAGACCCCTAGGCCCAAACCCAGGGCCCAGACCCAGGGCCCAGACCCCTAGGCCCAAACCCAGACCCAGGGCCCAGACCCCTAGGCCCAAACCCTGGGCCCAGACCCCAAGGCCCAGACCCCAAAGCCCAAATACAGACCCAGGGCCCAGACCCTAGGGTCCAGACCCCAGACCCAGGGCCCAGACACTAGGGCCCAGGGCCCAGACCCCCTAGGCCCAAACCCAGGGCCCAAGGCCCAGACCCTGGGCCCAGACCCCCTAGGCCCAAACCCAGGGCCCAGACCCAGGGCCCAGACCCCTAAGCCCAAACCCACGGCCCAGACCCAGGGCCCAGACACTAGGGCCCAGGGCCCAGACCCCCTGGGCCCAGACCCAGGGCCCAGACCCCTAGGCCCAAACCCAGGACCCAAGGCCCAGACCCTGGGCCCAGACCCCCTAGGCCCAGACCCCTGGGCCCAAACCCTAAGGCCCAGACCCAGGGCCCAGACCCAGGGCCCAGACCCCCTAGGCCCAAACCCTAAGGCCCAGACCCAGGGCCCAGACCCTAGGGCCCAGACCCAGACCCTAGGGCCCAAACCCAGGGCCCAGACCCCTGGGCCCAGACCCCTAGGCCCAGACCCAGGACCCAAGGCCCAGACCCAGGACCCAAGGCCCAGACCCCTAGGCCCAAACCCAGGACCCAAGGCCCAGACCCAGGGCCCAGACCCCCTGGGCCCAGACCCAGGGCCCAGACCCCTAGGCCCAAACCCAGGGCCCAGACCCCTAGGCCCAAACCCAGGGCCCAGACCCCTAGGCCCAAACCCAGGACCCAAGGCCCAGACCCAGGGCCCAGACCCCTAGGCCCAAACCCAGGACCCAAGGCCCAGACCCAGGGCCCAGACCCCCTAGGCCCAAACCCAGGGCCCAGACCCCTAAGCCCAAACCCAGGGCCCAGACCCAGGGCCCAGACACTAGGGCCCAGACCCTGGCCCAGACCCAGGGCCCAGACCCCTAGGCCCAAACCCCCTGGGCCCAAACCCTAAGGCCCAGACCCAAGGCCCAGACCCAGGGCCCAGACCCAGGGCCCAGACCCCCTAGGCCCAAACCCAGGGCCCAGACCCCTAGGCCCAAACCCAGGACCCAAGGCCCAGACCCAGACCCCCTAGGCCCAAACCCAGGGCCCAGACCCCTAAGCCCAAACCCAGGGCCCAGACCCCAAGGCCCAGACCCAGGGCCCAGACACTAGGGCCCAGACCCTGGGCCCAGACCCCCTGGGCCCAGACCCAGCGCCCAGACCCCTAGGCCCAAACCCAGGACCCAAAGCCCAGACCCTGGGCCCAGACCCCCTAGGCCCAGACCCCTGGGCCCAAACCCTAAGGCCCAGACCCAAGGCCCAGACCCAGGCCCAGACCCCAGACCCCCTAGGCCCAAACCCAGACCCCTAGGCCCAAACCCAGGACCCAAGGCCCAGACCCAGGGCCCAGACCCCTGGGCCCAAACCCAGGACCCAAGGCCCAGACCCTGGGCCCAAACCCCCTAGGCCCAAACCCAGGGCCCAGACCCCAAGGCCCAGACCCAGGGCCCAGACACCAGGGCCCAGACCCCAGGCCCAGACCCAGGGCCCAGACCCCTAGGCCCAAACCCAGGACCCAAGGCCCAGACCCTGGGCCCAGACCCCCTAGGCCCAGACCCTGGCCCAGACCCTGGGCCCAGACCCCCTAGGCCCAAACCCTAAGGCCCAGACCCAGACCCCAGACCCTAGGGCCCAGACCCAGGCCCAGACCCAGACCCTAGGGCCCAAACCCAGGGCCCAGACCCCTGGGCCCAGACCCCTAGGCCCAGACCCTGGCCCAGACCCCAGGGCCCAGACCCCTAGGCCCAGACCCAGGGCCCAGACCCCTAGGCCCAAACCCAGGGCCCAAACCCAGGGCCCAGACCCCTAGGCCCAAACCCAGGGCCCAGACCCCAAGGCCCAGACCCAGGGCCCAGACACCAGGGCCCAGACCCCCAGGGCCCAGACCCAGGGCCCAGACCCCTAGGCCCAAACCCAGGACCCAAGGCCCAGACCCTGGGCCCAGACCCCCTAGGCCCAGACCCTGGGCCCAGACCCTGGGCCCAGACCCCCTAGGCCCAAACCCTAAGGCCCAGACCCAGGGCCCAGACCCTAGGGCCCAGACCCAGGGCCCAGACCCAGACCCTAGGGCCCAAACCCAGGGCCCAGACCCCTGGGCCCATACCCCAGGGCCCAGACCCCAGACCCCTAGGCCCAGACCCAGGGCCCAGACCCCTAGGCCCAAACCCAGGGCCCAAACCCAGGGCCCAGACCCCTAGGCCCAGACCCAGGGCCCAGACCCCAAAGCCCAAATACAGACCCAGGGCCCAGACCCTAGGGTCCAGACCCCATACCCAGGGCCCAGACCCCAAGACCCAGACCCTAGGGCCCAGACCCCAAGGCCTAGACCCAGGCCCAGACCCTAGGACCCAGACCCCAAGGCCCAGGGACCAGACCCAGAGACCAGGGCCCAGGCTAGACCCCAGGGCCCAGACCTCAGGGACCAGACCCCAAGGCCCAGTCCCAGGGCCCAGGCCCAGACCCAGACCCAAAGGCCATCATACACAGCCCGTTTCTGTGAGATTTATTGCTGTGGATTCTGTGATATGTTCAGACACACCGCTCATTACTGTGAGTTTTATTGCTGTGGATACTGTGATAAGCTAATACACACTGCACATTACAGGGAGTTTTATTGCTGTGGTGCTATGTTATGTCCTTTTTTTTGAAGGGGGAGAAAAGCTGTTAGAGGTTGAGGGGGGGGCCCTGGGGGGGGCCCCATCGTGAGGTTTAGTAAGGGGCCCCATCATTTCTGATGGCTGCCCTGCTGCTGACACTAAAGGGGTTTATTCACCAACCACTGAAACGGCCCCGAAATTGCATCAAACGGTGAATTTCACTGAAGGTGCAGCTTCGGGCCAATTCGTCAATTCACAAAGCTGTCAGTTCGCCAAATACAGATGAGTTGACAGCGAAATACAATACAATTTGCAACAATTCAGAGGCGTTTGGCAGTACCAAAATTTTCCCATAGAAAACTATCGTGCCTACTATTCACAGAGCGCCGAATTGCAGCGAGATTGCAGCGAAATGCCCTGATTTTTGGTGTTTCAATTCAGCATGTTTAAGGCCCGCGTCAGACAAACGCAGTGATCACGTCCGTGTTGCCGCACAGTTTAACGTCCATCGTAGCATAGAATCATGAGCAATAGAGACCCACACACGAAGTACGTGCGCACCGAAGCGTCCCGCACCACGCAGATGGCAAATGGACGCAATTTAAGCAAGAACGTAAAACCTCTAGAACGGACACGCAGAGTGCGCCACGTCCGCATAGCGTTCTGTGTGTGTGTGTGATGACACAAAGTCAAACAGACCGCATTTGCGACGTCCAGCACCTTGACGCACAAAATGGCTTTTCATAAAATTTTCCAATTTGTATAATTTTTCATATTAATTTTGTTTCCCATAATTCCTTTTTTTTTTCTACGTCCATCAAGAAAAGCGGATCGTGTGGTGTCTACAGTATCTTCCGTCAGTACGTCCGTCCGTTAAACACGCACGCAGAGTGCGCTCAGACTGCGTTCATCTGACATTAGCCTTAACAAGCAAACCCCATAGGTTTCAGTGTACTAAATAGATTATTTATTTTAAAAATAATTTAAAGACCGTTTACTCTTTTTATTTTTTTTTCAAAAGCCCTTTTCATTTCTTCTAAAAACCTTTCAGTATTTTTTTTATTTTGTAACAGACATTCCTTATTTTTAAAGGACCTTTTTATTATTTAGACACTTTTTTTACTACATTTTGATTTATTTAAACTCCTATTAGGAGAATAGGAGACTTCCTTTATTTTTTCAGTTTGCTGGAATTCGCCAATGCCAATTCGGCAGCATTCATTTTCGGCACAATACGGTTTTTGCAGGATTCCGATAACTGCTTTGGTGACTCCAATTTCAGCAAAGTACGGTGACCATTCGCTAAAGAGTGAATTCCCTGTATTTTCAGCGGAATGGAATCGCTAAAGTGAGATGAAATAGACCGAAACTAAAGCACTGAAATTACACGCAATTTCAGTGCTTTGTGAATAGACCCTAAAGGCTAGGGTCAAACGAACGCATTATTCGCAGCGACCGTCAAAAAGTGCGTCCGAACGAATTGACGTATTTTTTCACGGAATGAGCGATAGCGGTCATACGTTCTGTAGGCTGGACATTAGCAGCGTCTGACATCTCCTAATCACGCACACACGCCGCTATGCCGCCGCAGCGCACTCAGTACGTCAGTACAAGCAGTTCTGCGTTCTCGAAAAAATGCGTTCATTTTCCACTTGCGTTGCGCGGCTGAACTTTTGTGCGGCCGTACTTCGTATATTGGCCGTCATTGCCCGTCATTTGCTGCTACTACGGCCGTGATGAAGTTAAAAATGTGTTAGTCTGACCCCAGCCTAGAAGGGAAGAATTTCCTTTAATGACTCCCTTTCACGGCAATTATTCCGATTCAGCTGCTGTATTAGCGTCTGGCCTTGGGGGAAAAAATGGAGGCACAGAGTGATACCGGCAGCGGCGTGACGCGCACTTCAGGAATCAGATCCTGGAGTCCATAGGACTGCATGGACCCCAGCGCATTCCTGCCAATGGCGGGATAGCACAGGACCTAAACACAGGGACAGTTTGAAACCATGGACTTCGCTTCTTGCTTGATGTTAATGGACTATTACAGTTGTGAGGAAAAAAAAGCAGCATGAGGCTTACAGTAGTGTAATATTATTCACTTCTGGTGGCAGCCGTGCAGTTTCCAAAACACCCAGAAAAGCGTGGCTCCTCAGAAGAAAAAACACTTCCTGGTTGAGGCCCAAGAGTTAGTGAGGCCTTAGGCAGAGCTGTAGTATGAGGCCCCTCTCGATATTCAAAAAAAATAGAGAAAGGAACCCAATATATCTTAAATGCTCCCAAAACTTGCTCTGTAGATGTGAGTATGTGAATGTAGGAGTATATTTGTGGGGAATGCCGTGTGCACACTGACATTCCATATACATTCCATTATGTGAGGCCCCTGTATGAGGAAGGCCTTAGGCAGAGCTGTAGTATGAGGCCCCTCTCGATATTCAAAAAAAATAGAGAAAGGAACCCAATATATCTTAAATGCTCCAAAACTTGCTCTGTAGATGTGAGTATGTGAATGTAGGAGTATATTTGTGGGGAATGCCATGTGCACACTGACATTCCATATACATTCCATGAGTGAGGCCTTAGGCAGGCTGAGTATGAGGCCCCTCTCGATATTCAAAAAAAATAGAGAAAGGAACCCAATATATCTTAAATGCTTCCAAAACTTGCTCTGTAGATGTGAGTATGTGAATGTAGGAGTATATTTGTGGGGAATGCCATGTGCACACTGACATTCCATATACATTCCATTATGTGAGGCCCCTGTTATGAGGAAGGCCTTAGGCAGAGCTGTAGTATGAGGCCCCTCTCGATATTCAAAAAAAATAGAGAAAGGAACCCAACATATCTTAAATGCTCCCAAAACTTGCTCTGTAGATGTGAGTATGTGAATGTAGGAGTATATTTGTGGGGAATGCCATGTGCACACTGACATTCCATATACATTCCATTATGTGAGGCCCCTGTATGAGGAAGGCCTTAGGCAGAGCTGTAGTATGAGGCCCCTCTCGATATTCAAAAAAAATAGAGAAAGGAACCCAACATATCTTAAATGCTCCCAAAACTTGCTCTGTAGATGTGAGTATGTGAATGTAGGAGTATATTTGTGGGGAATGCCATGTGCACACTGACATTCCATATACATTCCATTATGTGAGGCCCCTGTATGAGGAAGGCCTTAGGCAGAGCTGTAGTATGAGGCCCCTCTCGA
Organism: Leptobrachium leishanense; assembly: GCA_009667805.1. Lineage (NCBI taxonomy): Eukaryota > Metazoa > Chordata > Amphibia > Anura > Megophryidae > Leptobrachium > Leptobrachium leishanense. The sequence goes on along the minus strand of CM019064.1, from coordinate 422,032,596 downwards.
TATTCAAAAAAAATAGAGAAAGGAACCCAATATATCTTAAATGCTCCCAAAACTTGCTCTGTAGATGTGAGTATGTGAATGTAGGAGTATATTTGTGGGGAATGCCATGTGCACACTGACATTCCATATACATTCCATTATGTGAGGCCCCTGTATGAGGAAGGCCTTAGGCAGAGCTGTAGTATGAGGCCCCTCTCGATATTCAAAAAAAAATAGAGAAAGGAACCCAATATATCTTAAATGCTCCCAAAACTTGCTCTGTAGATGTGAGTATGTGAATGTAGGAGTATATTTGTGGGGAATGCCATGTGCACACTGACATTCCATATACATTCCATTATGTGAGGCCCTGTATGAGTGAGGCCTTAGGCAGAGCTGTAGTATGAGGCCCCTCTCGATATTCAAAAAAAAATAGAGAAAGGAACCCAATATATCTTAAATGCTTCCAAAACTTGCTCTGTAGATGTGAGTATGTGAATGTAGGAGTATATTTGTGGGGAATGGCATGTGCACACTGACATTCCATATACATTCCATTATGTGAGGCCCCTGTATGAGGAAGGCCTTAGGCAGAGCTGTAGTATGAGGCCCCTCTCGATATTCAAAAAAAATAGAGAAAGGAACCCAACATATCTTAAATGCTCCCAAAACTTGCTCTGTAGATGTGAGTATGTGAATGTAGGAGTATATTTGTGGGGAATGCCATGTGCACACTGACATTCCATATACATTCCATTATGTGAGGCCCCTGTATGAGGAAGGCCTTAGGCAGAGCTGTAGTTTGAGGCCCCTCTCGATATTCAAAAAAAATAGAGAAAGGAACCCACATATCTTAAATGCTCCCAAAACTTGCTCTGTAGATGTGAGTATGTGAATGTAGGAGTATATTTGTGGGGAATGCCATGTGCACACTGACATTCCATATACATTCCATTATGTGAGGCCCCTGTATGAGTGAGGCCTTAGGCGACCGCCTATTTTGCCTAGTTATAGAGATGCCTCTGAAAGGCAGAACATCAGCAGCTAAAAGGAACATCACTTTTGTTTTCATTACATTAGATCGTGCCTTAAATTCTGCGGAGCGTTTCCCCATCTGGCCCTTTAAAATTCGTAGAAATGGCATATTTTACAATTAGTATAACTGAAATAAGACCTGAAATACTGAAAAACATTAAAAAAAAACAGAAGAGCGTGTCAGATTGTGCACAATATTAAACATACCCAATGGATTTGTCAAACTTCTTCATCTCCCATTCCAGTTTGCTGGTCTTGCTGTAAGGAAAAAAAAACGAATGTAGGATTTAACAGGAATTTTCTGCAACCGACATCAATATAAGTTAGGAAAATAAATATATAAAAAACAATTTACATGTTGACATATTCAGGGTTATTCAGAGAGAGGTGAAAAGCAGGAGAATGACTGGAGAATGGAAACTTCTAGGTTAAATTAGCCGATTTGGAAAGTGAGATAAATGGGAGAATTTTTCTGGTTTGGCCATTTTAACCTCGAATTTTCCACTCTCCAGTCATTATCCTGCTTTTCACCTCTCTCTGAATAACCCTGATAGGAAATGAACAGGTGCATGGTCACACGAGCCCGTTAGAAGTCAAGAACTTGTACAGTTTTGTTGCAGTATGCAAAGAAAGCAGAAGGGCCTGGGAAACCAGGGGTCCTATTCCAACCTTGGTGTAAACTTAACCAGAGCTGTGAGGCTGGGGTCAGACGAGCGTAGTGTTCACGTCCGTGATTGCACCTAAAAGTACGTCCGTGATAGCATGACAGAAAGCCCATTGGAGCCCCACACACGAAGTACGTCCGCACTGAACTGCGGACGCACAACGGCCGCGGCCCACGGACGCAAGGCAGGCAAGAACGTACAACCCCTAGAACGGCCGCACAAAGTGCGCTGCGTCCGCAACGGCCGCATAGCTTTGTGTGTGAGTGATGGAACGTGGTCAGATGGACTGCATTTATACGTCCAGCATTTTTCACGGACAAAATGGTTTTGCTTTTTATTTTATTTTCCCGCCTACATCCGTCAAAATATACATCTATACTATAATTGAGTAAGGCTTGGCGTGTCCGTCGCCAAGCCTTACTCTGCGCATGCGCGCGCAACCAGCGGCGGTTGGTTGCGCGCGCATGCAACCGCTGCGGCACGAGCCGGCTGTGCACTCGCCGCGGCGGTTACAAGATGCACACAGCAGCCGGGTAGAGGCTGCGCTCGCAGCCTCTACCCGGCTGCCGCGCTCATCCAACCCCCGAGCGGCGAAGGGAAAGTTCCCTCCGCCGCTCGGAGTTGGATGCGCGCGGCAGCCGGGTAGAGGCTGCGCTCGCAGCCTCCACCCGGCTGCCGCGCGCATCCAACCCCCGAGCGGCGAAGGGAAACTTCCCTCGCTTCCGCTCTCTGAAGGACCCAAGCCCCGGTCACGTGGGAGGCTTGGGTCCTTCAACGAGCGGAAGCGGGGAAACTTTCCATTCGCCGCTCGGGAAGGTAAGTATAAGGAGCTCATGGGGCGGCTGTCCGAATGCCGATAGAGCATTCGAACAGCTGCCCCATGTCTGGTCTGGGGTCTGAGCTGGGGCATATCCATGAGAGCTTGGGGGGCAATATCCAGGACCTGGGGGGCAATATCCACGAGCTGGGGGCAATACCCACGAGCTGGGGGCAATATCCACGAGCTGGGGGCAATATCCACGAGCTGGGGGCAATATCCACGAGCTGGGGGCAATATCCACGAGCTGGGGGCAATATCCACGAGCTGGGGGCAATATCCACGAGCTGGGGCAGTATCCACGTGCTGGGGCAGTATCCACGTGCTGGGGCAATATCCACGAGCTGGGGCAATATCCACGAGCTGGGGCATATATCCACAATAGACTGCCCTCTGGGCAGGCTTTCCACCTTGTCAGTGAATAAACGGACTGTGTGGCCACTACTGCGTCTTCCGTACTGACGTACGTCCGTGTGCACGGACGTACAGTCCGTAGAAATCACGCTCGTCTGACCCTAGCCTTACACTCTTACCAGAGCCATATGGGCCCTTATTCCAGGGCTGCTGTTAAAAGGGAGACGGTAAATAAAAATTTCTGCACCTGCAAACTTTACCATCGCTGATTTAACGCAGCTATTCCAGGGTAGGAGCTTTATTAGCGCCCGGTTACGGAAGGAATGCAGGGCAGCTCGATACTGTAGGCGGCACTGCTCACCACTGCAAGTATTGGCTCCTAGAGTCCATAGGTCTCCATGATATCACACAGTGCTGTGGTTGAATCACTGAGGGAGCCTAGGCACTATTCACTCTGCTCCTGGTGAGAAAAAGCGTCAGATCGCGCCACCCTCTCTGCCGCGGAATGACATGTAAGTAAGGGATTTTGAGAAGGGTTTTCACGGCACGTTAAGTGATTTTGCAAATGCTGAATCACTTAACACCAGCTATTAGGAGTCAGTATTTCCTTGAGAAATACCGGCTCCAGAATAGGAGGAGGAGCTACCTTGGAATACCTCCGGCTTCTATTCGTAGGTGTAGATTAATGTCTCCTGTACAAAGTATACTATGTATAATAGAGATTAATTTACAACAAGCTGGCGCAAGAAAACCCTATACTCACGACCAGGGTTCGAGTCCTGCAGGAACGGTGTTCCCGCACTTCTCCTGTAGCGGGAACATTGCGGGAACGCATGTTCCCGCTGTGGGCTGATTTAGTTTATCGCTGGGGCTGCTAGCGGAATGCATTAACTGCATTCCGCTGGCAGCCCCCTCGACTGGCCAGTGTTCCCGGAGCGCTTCCTGCCTGCTCCTCTTGCGCAGCCGCCGTCTTCAGTCTTGTGAAGGCTGTGAAGAGGCCTACTGCTGAGATCTCGCGAGATGTACATAGGGTTTATTTGGGAAAGGACGATTGAGCAATAGGTAAAACGAGACAATATATGGAAAGCCAGGGGCAGACTATTAGGACGTGGATGTTTATTTAGTTTTGTGAGAAGATAACAGGTATAGTCTTATCGGTACTACTGTTATTACAACTAAAAAACGTACAGCAGGCAGGGAAAGAATAACGGTGAGGTATGAAGACCAGGCGTTTTAGATGCATACAATGCATAGATTAGAAAAAACTTAAGGGGTTAATTAACAATTCAGATTGCGCCGCTCTCTTCACTGTGGGGCGAGAGGTGAGCAGGGATTTAATGTGGGGTGTCAGAGCGTGTAACATGATTTTGCAAATGCAGAATCACTTAACACCAACTTTTAGGAGACGTTATTTCACAGTGAAATAATGGCTCCCGGGTGGAAGTGCAAGATACCTTGGAAGAGCCTACGCTTAGACGTGGAGGTGAAAGCTAACGTCTCCAATAATAAGTATAGGAGACGTTGAAGTACAGTAACCTCGCTCAGAGAATTGCGCCTCTCGAGCCACAAGTCTAATTTGCAGCAGAGTGTAACAGCAGTCTCCGCCGATAAAATAACTACAGGAGATGCAAAGTATAACGACTTCCGTAGTTATCGACAACAGTGGAATAGGGCCCTTTGTTTTCCGGCTCTGTAATGTTCACTTATATTTATTCCTTTATGTCACAAAATCACTATACAAGGTAATCAAGCCAAAAAAATCCCTTATTTACTCCCATCCCACGAGTGCCGCGATCCACTGCTTCCTCTCGCCAGGAGCAGAGGGAGACTGGCAAAAAATAGTTCCTAGTATCCCTCCATGGCTCCTGTGGGATCCTACTAGTGCGAGTTCCCGGCAGGAATGTGATGGGCTCCATGAAGTGCTAAGGACTCCGGGAGCTGATAACAGCAGTGGTGCCGGAATCAGTCTGCGTCAACATTTCCTTCCAAAACCAACCGTTAAAAAAGCAGCCTGGTCAGAATAGGTACGTTAAAAGGGAGTAAGGTAATAATAAAAAATGGCTTGCGAAAATACGTTTTCCCTTACTGACTCCCTTTTACCGGCAGCAAACAAGGTCCATTATATTAATGGTTAGAATGGGCTTTACCATGTCAAGTATAAGACCAAAATTACAAGTAATCAGGTCTTACTGTGTTATATATACAGTATCTTAATATTTGCATAGACAATGCATTAATGCAAGGTAGACATTCCATGGGTCCAGGAAAATGAACACTGCCTAGTCTTGCTCACTCTAGTGTAGACTAATGGATCCAAGCTGAAGGTGCACCTTGTCCGTGTATAGTACCAAACCATAGCTACGGTCTCTGCAAGCACTTGCTCCGGTTTCAATAGGTTTCCATATATGACTAGGTCCTGTGGTTCCCAACCCTGGTCCTCAAGTCCCCCAAACATGCCAGGTTTTATTATCTTGGGGAAACGCAGACTGAATCCTGCAATCACTGAGCAGCAAATCATCACCCGTGCTGTGATCCAGATATCTGGAAAACCTGACCTGTTAGGAGGACATGAGGACCAGAGTTGGGAACCGCTGCTGTTTGCAATGAATGTGGGAGAACTGACAAGGCAACTGCAAAACCTAGGCCAGAAGCGCTGAACTGAACGGGCAGTTACTTTATTCTCGTTCTGGATTTTATAGCAAAACAAACAGATTTGCAGTTTGTAATTACCCGAAAGGCCTCAGTTTAGAAACTCACCCTTTGATGTGCTTTTACTTCCACACAACCATGGCACGTTTTACAACGGACAAATATATAACACATCACATAATGCAACATAAAGGAAACTGGACACAGGTAACACACAACTAAACAGGAGGAGAATTCTCTGAACACACACATTAAAGATGCAATCCGTTTCATGTCATTTTACCGCTGCAGGGGAAGGTACTTTGTAGGATTCTTGAAACGTGCCAAAACAAGAGGTCTTCAGGAGAGAATAAAAATGGTCTGTGCTTTGTGTCAACTCATTCTGTGATCGGTCAACTGACAGATGCCGGTGGAGATAATGGTTAAATCACATTAGGTATTATTCACAAAGTGCTGGTGTTTACTGATGTTGCATTGTGGTATTTAACCCTTTCTTACTGCGGGGCATACTATGCCGTCCCTGCGGTGGGTGGGACTTAACGCTGCGGGGTGGCTAAGCACGCCCTGCTAGCGTCTATGGGCCGCGACAGTCCTGCCCACTAGCTGGCCGCGCAGCGCGTGTCACTGCCTGCGGGGGAACGGCCTGAACTTTGCCCAGCGGCAAAGGGTTAAGCACAACTACACTCCACGGTGCAGCTTCTCCTGTCACTTTGTGGATTTCAGTTTTGTGACATGCTGGCGTTTAACAGTGCTGCAATCTGGGTAATTTTCACCGGTGTTTTCAACACTGGCACACACCAGCATTTTGTGAATAACCCCTGAGTTTGTGGATGTAGTGCTTTTATTTTGGCAGCAGCAACTGTTGCGATATGTCTGCTGATTAAAAGCAACACACCTCAAAATTAGAGATACAAGTGTCATGGACAAGTTGACAGCAGCGGTATGACACACCTTGTCCACCATGTCCAAAAAAACCTGAGGGCCACGGCTGGACTGTGGATTGTAGGATGGGTTTGCCCAGGATTATTGCTAGCTGTAAAATCTATATTGTTCTTACCGTGTATTATTCAAGTAGTGGTTCTCATCCCTCTACCTCTATCCCCCTTCTTTTCCACTCTTCCTTCTCTCATTCCTCTTCCTTTTCTATAGCTCAGAATGGGCTCAGGGCCGGATTTATAACTAGGTAGAGTAGGCATGTGCCTGCAGGCACCGGTCACAAGGGGCGCCTTGCTCTATGTTAAAAAAAAAAGTGTTTTTTTTTTACAATTTACAATGATATAGGCTAGGGACAGATGAGCGCATTTTCTGCGGCCACCGTCAAAATGTACGTCGATGCGTGCGCACGCATTTTTTCACGGAATACGCTTAAGTGGTCAGACGATGCGCAATTCTGGACGTATTTCATGACGGTGGGGTAAAAAGAAGTCTAGGGAAATCCGGCTGTTTGAACGTTATGTTGGCCGCACACTAGCAGCGTCTGACGTCTCCTAATCACGCACACACGCTGCTATGCGGCCGCAGCGCACTCTGTACGTCAGTAGCAGCGGTTTCACGTTCTGATAAAAATGCGTTCATTTGCTGGTTGCGTGGTGTCGGCGCACTTTCGTACGCACGTACTGCGTATATTGGCCGTCATTGGCCGTTATGTGCTGCTACTGCCGCCGTGATTTAGTGCGCCTGCACGCGCGTTCCGACTGCCCCACTCTGACCCTAGCCTTAGACGATTGTATCTCTGGAGCCCTAAGGGTTAGATTGAGATATGAGGTATCATTGGAAAGGTCATTATGGCCTTTCCAGTGATACCAAATATGACCAGGTTAGATTTATGTAAAAATTATCAAATAAAAATTTATATTTTTTCTAACGCAGCACTATTTTTTATTTATTTATTTATTTATTTATTTATAAAGGATTTTACCAGGAAGGATACATTGAGATTTCTCTCGTTTTCAAGTATGTCCTGGGTTATTCAGTTTACAAATATAAAGTGAACAGTGATGCTGCGCTAACTCATCTTCTCATTTCCCACACTGACGGAAAGTGTGGAGCTGATGATGCAACGCATTCAGGGTTATCCAAAGAGATTCGAAAAGTCACTGCACGTTCGGTGACTTTTCGTTCTCTTCAATTCGGTTCCTTTTGCCGATCCCATTTCGGTGACACTGCGGTGTATTCAGCAAGCACCACATGGTCCCCGAATTGCAGGGAAAAGCTACCGCAAACCTGACGAAAAAGAACCGCAAAACCCGGCGAATGCATGCTGAAATGCCACAAAATCATCTGGATAAACCCGTCGAAAAGCCCGAGCAGGAGCCGATCACACACAGCCGAAGCAGCCGACACCGCAGACGAGGGAGGTGAATAAATTAGCAAAACCGTTTGTATGAATGTGAAATTGAAACGCTGTTTGCAAAGAAACTACTGAGCGAAAATGTCTGAAATTTACACAGGAGGTCCAGGGAATGATAATAAAAAGGGCTGTTACAAAAAAAAATAAGTAAACTGGAAAAAAAAAAAAAAAAGAAATCGGACTTTTAAAAAAAAAAAATAATAATCAGAAAAATACTTAAAGTATCCTAAAAAATCTATAAATAGACTCTTTACTGCAGAATTTTATAATGAACGGTTTATTAGATATTGAATTAAAACGGGAATATTTTTAACATTGAAGCGGCCTATGGGATTCTTCTGAATAAATTTGCCGAATTAAACCACCGAATGACAGGGCATTAGGGGAACCTTTCACTGCTGGTTTCTGTTCTCTGAATAGCCGAAGCAGTGCTTTTTCATGGGGTTTTCGTTTTCACTGCCCTCGAACAGGGACCGAACAGGCACCGTATGTTCAGGCAATTCGCTAGGATTTGGCGAATTGCCTGCTCTCTGGATAGCATATTCTGCAGAATATGCCGGCGCTTTATAAATAAAGAATAATAATAGCCGAATGGTCAGGAAAGGTAACCGGACGCTGATTTTCAGCGTTCGGTTACCTTTCTCAAGCAATTCGGATCTCTTTGGATAACCCTGATTGTTTCATCGACAACCTATGACTTTGAAACCTGCATCTCTGAATTGTACACCACACAAGTTTAAGTGAGGTGTCATTGGAAAGGCCAGAGTCTGGTCTTTTCAATGATACCAAACATGACCATCTAATGTTTAAAAATAAAAAAAATTAAACAAGTAAAAGCAATAATTATTTTTTTCTCTGTTCTACGGCAGAGGCAATATATGCTTTTACATATAAAACAAACAATGCCGCTGCACTAGCGCAACTAAGGCAATTTTTAATTTTTATTTTGCCCCCAAAGCACAAGCACAAGGGATAGGGGGTTTATTCCCCCCTGCAGCCTTCGGCAAGCTCGTCGGGGATGTCCTTGGTGCTGAAACTCCATTTCAGCACCAAGGACAGGTTTGTTTTCTCCCCGCAGCTGTTTTTTTTCCGCGCATTGAGTTTTTGTTCTTTCCATCCGTCGACCTGTCCTTTGGCAGACCTTGGTCATCCACAGAGGCTTCGGGCCATATTACAAATTTTTGGCAACACCTCGAGCAGGCCCCGGACCGACTGACCTTAGACTTATCCAAACGGGGAATGCATCTTTAATTACAAAAATAACAAAACCAAACAAACCAATGAAAAATACCTGAAGTCGTCTTTACCGACATCCCTTTATAACATGAAACATAAAAGAAAGAAAAGGCAATAAAGCAAAGAGGCAAGTGTAGCGATAGAAAATTAATAAAAAAGCGATAAAAAAAAAAAAAGAGACTCTATGCTTTGTCAGCGCATGCATACGGAAATTAAATTGCGTTCAAAAGAAAAAAGTAATTCAGGCTTTCGGTAATAATTGACCTGCTAAAAAATGCATGGACTTTAAAATAAAACAGTTCAGATTACACAACCAAGTGGTTTTTTGTAAAAAACACTGCCAGGACCCCGCAGATTTATGGAAAACCACTAGATTTCAGATGCATTCGTTAAGTTCATTAATTTTATTTTTTGAGAAAGAATTTTACCAGGAAGGATACATTGAGATTTCTCTCGTTTTCAAGTATGTCCTGGGTGGCGAGTATGTACCGTTGGGTGTCTTGCCCAAGGACTGGAGAGGTGCTCACTGGAGAGGTGCTCACTGGGATTGAACCCATGACTCCACAGGCTCTCTCCACGCAGAGCAGTGATGTTACCTCTACTCCACCCAGCCGGCACAATTGGTTTCAATGCGTTCGCCATGTTGACGTTATTCATATATCGGATCAATTTGTTATTTCGGAAGATTAGTTACTCATTATTTCATATTGATTCGTTGTGCTTGTGGTGTCTAAACCTATACCGCCCCCATGGTGATGACATCACCACCCTAGCCTTCATTGGACAACTGTCTGTCCCATGACTGGCTGCAAAACAAGCAAATCAAAGGTTAAAATATGATCTGATTGGCCGCAGACTGAAGACAGAGGCAGAATGGTGATTATCCAAGCACGGTTAACCTTTTCAAGCAAAGTATTGCAGTGATTGGCTCAGGATACTGTCAATCATTCCACCTGAGTAAAAAGTCATAACGAATCGATCTGTTTTAATGAATTGAAACAAATCGATTTGTTATACATTATTTCGGTTCTATCGCGATTCGTACCAAATCAATTTGTTATTTCGGAAGTAGTTCCGAAATACGAATTAACGGAATTTCATACAAATTGCGATTCGATAGGAAATGAAACACACCTCTAAAAACCACTTTCCAATACAGACAGTGTAAAATGGATGTACCAGTCATATATACATTTTACAGACAGGACTCATATTTGACCGGCAGAGGGCTGCTAAAAAATTGCAGAGCACTTTGTTAAAGTGTTGCATTACCTGGACAAGCAATCCTACGGGCAGGGTTGTCTTTTCCATATCTATCATTTACGTCTCATTTTCGTGCTCCCCCATTGTAAAAATTATAAAGCACTACGGAATATGCTGGCCCTGTATAAATTCCTGTAACTGTAAGGCTACACCTGCCGGCCAATCCCGGTATAACGTAGAGGAGTCGCTGCAGTTAGAGCACAGTGGCTGATGTGTGATGAACTGTAAATTTTGGAACATATTCCAAAGCTTATTTGCAAGTGAAATATGTTTGCAATTCTCCAAAATAAGCTGTGTTTCTGCATAAGAGAAATAGATCTCCAAACTGTTGAAACACCTTTCGCACCTCAGCTGACAAATCCAAAGTGCTGAAAATTTTGGGGGACATTTTGCAGCCTGTTTGCAACAAACTTTGTTTGCAGTATTCAAAATTCATTTTCATTGCCTCAAAATATGACCAGATTGAGTTTACTCGATATTGGGCTCGTGCAGGAGCTTTTGAAGATTGAGTATACTCGATCACAGTAGTAAAAGAGTGGTCAATCGAGAAAGAAATGTCATCTTAACTTTAGAGGTGAACAGAGATAACGTTACCAGGTTAACCAAGCTGGGGGCTGTACCTTTATATGCAGTTTTGGCCTCAATCTCTTATCACCAAATCTTACTGTTAAAAAAATTCACGGGTTTCTATTAAATTTTAATTAGTCGCCAATTATTCCCATAGAGCAGGGATCTCAGACTCGGCCACCCCCAGATTTTGATGGCCTAGCAATTCCCAGAATTCTTTGAATACACTAGATGGCCAGAGAATCATGGGAGTTGTAGTTCAAAATCATCTGGCAGACAGAGTTTGAGATCCCTGCGCTAGAGGCACACGTTTCAATTCAACGAATATTACTGTGTATCATGACTCGCACAGATACCAGCAGCAATTGGAGAAAGTGAATGTATAAGCGTATGGGCATAGCTCCATTGCTTTCATTCACAAATGTGTCTGCTTTGCTAGATGTCAGGTCTCTCTTAAAATGCTCCTTGCTTTACACATTATGGGCAGTATTACAATGTTGGTGCTAACTTAACCAGAGCTGTTGTAAACTTAAAACCTCCATAGGTTATAATGGCTCTGGGAAGTTCACAACAGCTCTGGTTAAGTTAGCACCAGCTTTGTAATATGGCCCTATATGTGGTGGGAACACACAAGCGCAACTTTCAAAAAATAATAACTAAAAAAGCCAACAAAAGTGAACAAAAAAAGTTCAGTTATCTTCACTTTAGTTTTGAGAAACATGGTTCACAGCTCACTGCAATTCAGATATTAGCAGGTCCATATTTTACGTGTTCATTTATAACACCAAGATGGAAAAAAAAAAATAATACTGTTTTACCTGGATTTTGGTTGAAGCGAATCAGAAAGTATTTGCAGTGCCGAAGCGTTTTCTTTCTCTGCAAAGTACCTGGAGAATACAATGAAGGGGTACTGTGTTACTAAAATGTCATTAAAGCGCATAAATTGATGTGTATGCATTTGAACATACATAGGATTCTAATAAACTCTGGTTGGCAGGAACCAATGTTTTTTATTTAAATTACCCCTTAACCCTATCACCACTCATATGCCGACACAAAAACAGCCTAAATATACACTCATTTTCATTACAGAGCATTACAGACCATATCAGGGCTCAGGAACCTTGGCCCTCCAGATGTTTTGGAACTACATCCACCACAAGGCTCAGTCAACTTAATGAGTGCTTAAGCATCATGGTAGATGTAGTTCCAAAACATCTGGAGGGACTAGATTGCTGACCACTGCACCACCCACCCTCCCCATCCTCCCTCCCACCCAGGCCCAGTCCATAATTTTCAGGTCTACTTTCCAGCTGTCTCCACTTCTCTCTCTAATTACTCCTACTAAGCCCAAGCTTCGGGTCCTTCCCACGCAAGCCCTGATATATTCTTTCTAGCCATCAGCTCCACCTTCCCTCTGCTCCTATTTTTTTCATTTACCCCTGTCCCTTAGATTGTAAACTCATGGGATGTCTGGTAGAGCACTTTGTTAAAGTGTTGCATTACCTGGACAAGCTATCCTATGGGCAGGGTTGTCTTTTCCATGTCTATCATTTACGTCTCATTTTCGGGGCTCCCCCATTGCAAAAATTATAAAGCACTACGGAATATGCTGGCCCTGTATAAATTCCTGTAACTGTAAGGCTACACCTGCCAGCCAATCCCAGTATAACGTAGAGGAGTCGCTGCAGTTAGAGCACAGCGGCTGATGTGTGATGAACTGTAAATTTAGGAACATATTCCAAAGCTCATTTGCAAGCGAAATATGTTTGCAATTCTCCAAAGTAAGCTCAAATCGAAATAACTCAATCTCGAGCACTCGATGATGCTTTTAAAGATCGAGTCAACTAAATCATTGTAGTGAAGGGGTTAACAAAGGTCCACATTGCCATGACTGGTAATACTTGTCAGTGATAGCTGATCTGTACTAGTCTGAGGGAAGTAGCATCTTCGTCAAGATAGCCCATACTGTGAAAGTGTTTGGCATACTGGACACAAGGTGGCGCTGCAGAGAATTGCTACTGGAAATACAGGTCTTCTCCATTTCCTGTGCTTGTAAATGTCGTGGTCATGTTACGCTATAACTCTTGTATAAAACAAGTTACGTTTATGCCTGGCATCTGTTCATTTAAATATGAATAAAGCATTTCTTCAGCAGGCAACACAGATATTATACACACATGTATGTAAAAAAAGATAGCCGTTCATCAACAGGAGAAATAATATAGGATTAGCAGGCATTAAAAGGACAGCTCAGTCATAAACCAGAAAATTCTACACATGGATGTATATATAGATTTCATCAATTTATGATAGAGGTGAGCAACGTTCACCTTCCAGTTGTTTTAGAACTGCATTTCCCATGAATCTCCACCACCTTGACGAGCGGCTGAGTATCATCGGAGATGCAATTCCAAAGCCCCTGGAGGGCCAAGGCTGTCGACCACTGGTTTATGATATATATTTCTTTGTGCCGGTACCGTTGATGACACCTGCTCTCTTCTGTGGTTATTAGTTTTAAATGCAAAATTGAAGAAGATTTTTTGACAGGTCTATGACCAACTCCGGAAAGACAATAAAGAGACAAAGGCCCTTCACTAGACCTTGGTCGCCCGATCTTTTAAAAGGTGTTTAATATTTAAATATTGGAGACTGGAGACAAGGAGGTGCGCAACAATTACCTTTTTCATTTACTTGATATGAATGTTCGCCTTGTAGGACCTGGCTCATTAATCAGTATGTACTTGTACTTACACCAGATTGCACAATCCCAGAAGACCCATTCCTCTAAAGTCTGTTTTTGGGTCATCGCCTTGGAAACCAATTTCGCACCACTGCTTAGAAATCCGAGCTTCTAATGGAACACCGGGCTTCAGCAGCTTCCAAAGCTGTGAATTACAAGTGTGCTGTGTTACCGGATGTGTCGATTTTATAAAAATAGGACATCAACGTTAACTATTGGTTTCCCAGAAAGGGGAACACAGATATATGTCTGATATACATACAGTTGTGTTCAAAATTATTCAACCCCCAATGCTGTAAAGGGTTTTAGGGAATTTAGTGTACATTTGTAATTGTATTCAGAATGAAATCCTACAAGGACTTTTTAAAGAACCATATGCAACTAAAATGACATCAATTGGTTTTGTAATACAGTAGTAAATGTTTCTTTTGTGAATTCTTCATTGACACAATTATTCAACCCCTTAAAGACTACCACTCTGAAGAACAGAGGTTCATTCAAGTGTTTTCAATCAGGTATTGAAAACATCTGTGGATGTCACGGAGCAGCAATAAAGCATAATAAGCACCAATTAGGCAGCTTTAAAATGACTGTGATACTCAGCTCCTTCTAGACATTTACTGGTGTGGTTACAAACATGGTGAAGTCAAGAGAATGGTCCAGGAAGACAAGAGAAGAGGTGATTACTCTTCACAGGAAGGGCAATGGCTATAAGAAGATTGCAAAGATGTTAAACATACCAAGAGAGACCATAGGAAGCATCATTCGCAAATTCAAGGCAAAGGGCACTGTTGACACGCTACCTGGTCGTGGCAGAAAGAAGATGCTGACTTCGACTGCTGTGCGCTACCTGAAGCGTAGAGTGGAGAAAAGTCCCCGTATGACTGCTCAGGAACTGAGAAAAGATTTGTCAGATGTGGGTACTGAAGTTTCAGCTCAGACAATATGGCGCACACTGCGTAATGAAGGCCTCCATGCCAGAACTCCCAGGCGCACCCTCTTGCTGTCTCCAAAGACAGCTCTGTGGACTGATGAAACAAAATTAGAACTGTTTGGGCCCATGGATCAACACTATGTTTGGAGGAGGAAGAACAAGAACACCTTGCCTACTGTGAAGCATGGCGGGGGGTCAATCATGCTTTGGGGCTGTTTTGCTTCTGCAGGTACAGGGAAGCTTCAGCGTGTGCAAGGTACCATGAATTCTCTTCAGTACCAGGAGATATTGGATGACAATGTGATGCAGTCCGTCACAAACCTGAGGCTTGGGAGACGTTGGACCTTTCAACAGGACAATGATACCAAGCATACCGCCAAGTCCACTAGAGCATGGTTGCAGATTAAAGGCTGGAACATTTTGGAGTGGCCATCGCAGTCACCTGACTTAAATCCGATTGAGAACCTCAGGTGGGACTTAAAGAAAGCAGTTGCAGTGCGCAAGCCTAAGAATGTGACTGAACTGGAGGCTTTTGCCCATGACGAATGGGCGAAGATACCCTTAGATCGCTGCAAGACACTTGTGTCAAGCTATGCTTCACGTTTAAGGCTAGGGTCAGACGAAAGCATTTTTAACGTGCGTTTAACCGCACGAAATCACGGCCGTGCTAGCAGCAAATGACGTCCAATGCCGGGGAACACACGAAGTACGGCCGCACGAAAGTTTGTCCGCGCAACGCAAGTGGCAAACGAACGCATTTTTCCTAGAACGTCAAACCGCTAGTACGGGCTTACAGAGTGCACTGCGTCCGCTAGAGGCGTGTGTGCGTGATTGGGAGACGTCAGACGCTGCTAATGTCCGGCTAACATAACGTCCAGACACAAAAAGGGTTTTATTAATGATCCGTACAAAATCACGGACGAACAGGCGCATCGTATGACCGCTATCGCGTGTTCCGTGAAAAAATACGTCCATTCGTTCGAACGCACTTTTTCACTGACAACACGAAAAATGCGTTCGTCTGACCCTAGCCTAAAAGCTGTTATAACTGTAAAAGGATGTTGTACTAAGATTGAATGTCACTTGGGGGTTGAATAAAACTGATAATGATGTGAGCACAGAAAAGACATTTGTGGTTATTT
The DNA here is from genome assembly GCA_009667805.1 of Leptobrachium leishanense. Lineage (NCBI taxonomy): Eukaryota > Metazoa > Chordata > Amphibia > Anura > Megophryidae > Leptobrachium > Leptobrachium leishanense. The sequence goes on along the minus strand of CM019064.1, from coordinate 422,016,862 downwards.
CATTATAAATGTTATGTTATATTTGTCTGACCTACACGTGCCTCTTTGATTTAATTGTAAGCAAGATGACTGAATGATCAAAATCAATGTCAAACTGGCCAAAACACTCAATTTCAGTGGGGGTTGAATAATTTTGAACACAACTGTATATATATATATATATATATATATATATATAATATATATATATAAATCACGAGTATAGCAGTATGTAGTGATACCTTTTTTTATTGGACTAACGTTACATTTAAGAGATAAGCATTCGAGATTGTAACCTCTCTTCTTCAGGTTTGGACGCTATACTAATCAATATCCTAAAATTGGACATTAAGACATTAACAGGGTTATTCAGAGAGCGGTGAAAAGCTAGTAAATGCTAGGTAAAAAAAAAGCCAAACTAGAAAAATTCTCCCATTCATCTCACTTTCCAAATCAGCTATTTTGACCTAGAATTTTCCATTCTCCAGTCATTCTCCTGCTTTTCGCCACTCTCTGAATAACCCTGTTAATGTCTTAATGTTCAATTCTAGGATATTGATTAGTATAGCGTCCAGAGCTGAAGGAGAGGTGAGGGGGTTAGATGTTGTAAATAGTGTGAGTCAAATGGTATCGTCAAAATGGGAAAATAAACACGAGAGATCTTAGGCCCATAAAATAACAGTGATAAGATCATGACAACTTGAGAGGAAAAAAAAACACAAATCATTGAAGGCTGAAAATGACACAAAAAACCCAAAACACCAGTCAGAATTCAGAATGTTATGTGACGTTATCATAATGGGTTAAAAAGCCAGAGTCCACATTGAGTCCTTCTTTTATGGTGTTAAAATAGGTGATCATTTTCATTTCAGATGTCTTACGTTCACGAGGGTCTCTGAAGTTTCCTTTAAGGATTTTAATTCTGAGGTTTTGGATAGAGTGGCCTGTTAGGTTGAAGTGATGTCCCACCGGGGTACAATATTTATTTATCCTGATGGTTCTTGAAGGTGTGTCTGTGCAGGTTCATTCTGAGATTCAGTTTAAGGCCAGTTTCCCCAAAATAGCAGCCCAATTCACAGGCCGTACACTGGATCATGTACGAATATATATATATATATAATATATATATTTTACACCAGCAGGGCATCACTCAACCTTTACTATGCATAACGGGGGCTATGCCTCTCAAGACAAAAAAAAATACAACAAACCAGGAGGAGAGCGCTCCAATCCATATATTCAACAACTTTAACAGTAGCTCGCACATTTAAAAGATTAAATAGACCCTAACAGCTCTTAATCCTTTCCAGATTTTAACAATTTTAAACCCATTGAAGAGTAAATTGCAAACGTGTAACCCTAAGCTCTGTTTAACCCTTATTGGGTTAAAATTTGTGAAAACTCGCCAATGGGATGTCAGCAGGTACAGATATCAGAAAATCATACTTCATATGGAAAAATCCAGCATAAGCAAAATGTCGGGTCCTCCTTTATCCAACATCCATTCATCTATAATATCCAAAACCTGTCATAACAATAATTAAGGGTCTATTCACAAACCGCCAAAATTGGGTGCAATACGGCTGCTTTGCTTTTCGCTGCATTTCAACGCACTGTGAAAAAAAGACCCGGTAGTCTTCTATGGGACAATTTCGGCAAATTGTACTGTATTTCGCTGTCAGTTCGCCTGTATTTGATGAACTGACAGCTTTGTGAAATCGACGAATTGGCCTGAAATCGCACCGAACGGTGAAATTCCCTGTTCGGTGCAATTAGGGGCCGATTCCGAGGTTATTGAATAACCACTTTAGAAAGCCTCAGTTGACAAATATTTTGAGCATCTTCCCCTCTAAATAACAGTATAATATGTGCTGCCATTCGGAGCTGTTACATACTCAATGAATGACTATAGGGAGTGAATTCAGCAGGGACAGATACGTGATGGTATGACTGATTATTAATTTATATATATAAAATCAGAAGACGTTTCCCAGGATTTAGGCCACATGGAATTCAAAAATAGATCAATAATATCAACTCATATCAGATGTGTACTACATTTTTTGTTAGTTTTCATACATAATCCTCCAGTTTAGAGATCAGAACTAACCCATTAGGGGTCCAGGTATGTCCATTCAATCCGGGTGGCATTTTCTGAACAGGTGGTGAGAATAAGGGTGTGCAGGAATTAATCTGGGGTTCCAAGAGTATATGGCATATATACAGTATGTTTTTTTGGGGGGGTTCTAGTTCTTTACCTGTTATACAAAGTTAATACATTTATTATTAAATTCAATCAAAGTTTATTTTTTTTAAATTTTTGCTTCATGGCTGTTCATGGTGTTCTTGTGTCATGTTTGAACGGGGCGGTGAATAAGTACGTGGAATAATCAATTTTTAAGAGCACTTATTCTTCAAGTGACAAACAATATTTACTCCACCTTGCAGGAAATGTGGTTATTGACGGTCATTCCTTTTTTTGTAATTAAATAATAGAATGAAAAGTAATATTCTAAATGAAGACACCGTCCGTCATGCAACACATGTCTCTGACCTGATGAAGCATTTCTTCATGCTGGTTATTGTCTGCGTCGTATGCCTCTCGACGAAGCCTCTCAACCTCCAATGTGAGATTCCTGTAACCAACGATCTGCAGGAGGCATGCTTGAAGAGACACGCTGAGTCTGAATGCACAAGAAAAAGGATCTTCAGTTCATAAATATCAAAAGTATATTCATGCCACGGATCCCATAAATTTTATAAATTTTTCTGACATTTCTAAATATTTTGAAATAAAAAGGCATGTTTTGGTTTTCTGATTGGTTCTTTTTATATAATTATTGTTTTTTGGGGGAAAGTGGGGGTATATTAAAAATACATGTTTATATACAGTACGTGTGGGTGCATGTGTTTGCGCTGCAGCTCAGCAATGTTATGAGGGGAAAACCTTTTCAGCCTTTCAGAGTTAATATTGGAAGCATCCTTGCTATCTGAACACCCCTTCCCCACTGAGCTCTCAATCACACAGCCCAGATGTTTAATACCTCGCACGAAAGAGGAAGCAAAAAACCTGGCTGCCTCCATGACAAGGACAGGCAGTTTAGGAGATGCAAAAAAAAAAGAATCACAAAACTCCAATGGAAATTATAAAATAAAAAAGGTTTACAGGTTTATTTAACCCTTTCGCTGCTGAGACATTTCTTCCCTGTGTGCTGAGCTCATTTTTACCGTTTGTGCTCATCATGTATAAACACGATTTGAAGTCACATTTTGTTATACGACCCAGACAAATTATATATCATTTTTTTCGGCAGACTCGGGATAATTTTTATATGTATACGTCATGTCCTGGCAGAATCTTATATCAAAAAAATTTAAACATTTTTTAATTTCCAATCATCTACAGCGTGTAAAATGATTTTTTTCACATTTTATCATCCGGGACTTTTGGGTTTATTTATTCTATGGGGTGCGCTTGTTCAAAAAATTAGAACTGGGATCCCATTAATTTTATTTTTCTGAGAAATTACGTGATTTTAGCTAAAACTCCGGAAAAAAAAATCATTAGTGCAGCATAATTGTTCACAATATAATTGAAATGAGAACAATAATGTTGCATTAATAAAAAAATGTTTTAATTATTATTATTTTTTCTGAACATATAACATGGTCATGTTTGGTATCATTGAAAAGGCCATGATGATGCTATTGAGCCGGCCGGGGTCCCAAAGGCTGGGCTGATATCCAAGATGTCAGCCCGCACCAGGAGACCGCAGCGAACATCTGAAATACTGGCCGATCTCGGCTGCAATGATTGGACGCGCTCAGTACACAAGGCCCATTTGGTTAGGCCAGAACAAAACACAAAATTCTCTATAACAGAAGGAGGGTGCACTTTAAGATGTTTGATTCTATATATGTAAATTGTGGTAACCTGTCATAATACCCAAACAGAACTTCAAATCCTTCACTACCAGCAAGATTACAACTTCTCTCAAACTGCTTTTTTTATGTATACTTTTTTGGGGATTTTAAATGACTTCTTATGGGATGTTAAATGAATATTGGTTGTGTGAACCTTTCACATAAAATTCTGGAGCGGACTATCAGTGTAATTGAAATATAAACTGTTTGCATCAAAGGAAATTTGATTCACGGGATTAAAACAGGGCTTACTGCGGATTTGTGTCAACATTGACATTCTTCAAAGCCATGATGTCTTCTATGGTTTTTTCAATAGCATCGGGATGTACAGTCACTGCAGTCTGCAACAGCTAAGGAAGAAAATAACAGCAGAGATTGATAAAAGGAGCGCTGGCTGGGGTTTAGTTAGCTCTTTCTTTTTAATGATTATTTGCTTACGTGGCCTTACATATTGCTTGATCCGTGTGTTTAGCTGCCGACTTTAGAAAAAGAAAACTGCTTTCATTTGTAAAAGTTTTGTTTGTTCTTCACAATCTGACGTCCGGTGATGTGTATTTTCAGGAGGACACGGAGGAGCTAAATATTATCCCCCTCCAGACCTCTTCAGCTCTCCCCGCTCCTGTTTTAGGCTGGGGTCAGACACTGATTGCGCACAGTAACGAAGGCACTTTGTAACGGATGAGATTGTGGTTACATTGTATCAGTTAGTTTTGACTGATGTTGAAAAAAAGTAAACAAAAAGCTGTATGCAGGGGTTTCTCTACGTCCTTGTAGCTTTTTCACATCGATGCCATTTTGGCGTCCGTTGCAACATGCGTTGCCCGCGCGTGAAAAAGTGCGCACGTGCTTCATGTGTTGTTCTCTATTGACTCCTTTGAAAAGCTACAACGGACAGCAAACAGTGCGCTGGTCTGACCCCAGCCTTAGGCCGGGTGCACACGAGCTCACTCAAAGTGGAAGGAACGTCCGCGAGAGTTGACGTTCCTTCCGCTCAACGCCCGCCTCCCCACCCTCAGCGCTGCAAAGCGCTATCCTCCTATGGAGGATCGCGGTTTACAGCCCCGTCGACAAGCATCCTACAGCATCGACGGTGAGGAGCTCTAGGTGGACGCATGCTACGCGCGCACTAAGTGCGCGCGCACAAACATGTGACCGGCCCCGTCGCAGCATCACAATGCAGCAACAGACGCCGGTAAGTGCGTTTTAACGCACATACTGTGCGCAGAAGAATACGCTAGTGTGCACCCGGCCTTAACCCTCTAGTTTCCTTTATAAACTCCCCAGAATCCACCGCTGATCTCCCTCTGATTTTTGCAGGATATGATATGCTTCCAGCTCAGCATGTCATGTGACCGCAAGGGGGCTGGACGCTCCAGACAATCCTATGGCTCTCATTGCAGGAAGACTTTGATACCATTGGATAAGGCTGGTTCCCAAAGGGCTCCAAGCCGTGAAACCTAAGTTGGGGCTCCCTGAGCTGAGGGTCTTGACAGGACTAAGTCCCTGTATTTTGATGGTTGAAGCAGACCTCGAGATCCCCTCAGAGGGGGGAGAGGGCGCTCACAGCAGTGTGCCCACTCAGATAAGATTTGGTGCTCTCTCTGTGTAGAGTGTCCCTTTAAGTTCAACATCAAGTACTAGTATTATCGTGTTTTTTCAAGTAACGTCCTATCACTTTTCTAGCAATATGGATATATTTGTACTTGCAGTCACACATTCTTAGCTCTGTCTAAGCCCAAGTAGGGATGAGCTGTTCGGTTCGATCAGTTCGGAGTTCGATTTGAACTTTGGCCGTTCGCAAGTTCGCGAACTTCGAACTTTTTGGCGTGTTCGGTTCGAGTTTTGTTTTTTAAAAAAGTATAAAAAATGCTTAAAAATACTAAAAAATCTAGAAATAATGAGACTCTTTACTGCAGAATATTATAAGCAACGGTTTATTAGATATTGAATTAAAAACTAATGTGTACGTGCAAAGATTCTCACCTCTAAATTACCTGTGTTCTCAAATGGTAAACAACAGGTGTTTTTAGTCTGGTGTAATGAATTTGATACATTGTATGTATGTAGACTATACTGAGGGTGTGGTGTCTGCTTCTGAGAAGTGTTAATTTCTCTACTAAATCTTCCTCTAATATGCTGCATTTCACTGCTGTGTGCTCAGTTCATTTTTACCGCTTTCGCTCATCATGTTTAAATGCGATTTGAAGCCACATTTTATTAAATAATAATAATAATATCGACGGGGCTGTAAACCGCGATCCTCCATAGGAGGATAGCGCTTTGCAGCGCTGAGGGTGGGGAGGCGGGCGTTGAGCGGAAGGAACGTAATAATAATTTTTGTACAAGCGCACCCCATAGAAAACATAACCGCAAACGCTCATGTGCTAAAATATGAAAAAAAAAACACTTTACACACTGCAGATGATTAAAAATGAAATTTTTATTGCATTTTTTGTCATAATATACAGCCAGGACATGACGTTACATATAAAAATGATATATTATGAATCTACGGAGTCTGCCCGGAAAGAACGATATCTAATATGTTATTTATTAAATAATTAAATTATATTAGATATCGTTCTTTCCGGGTAGACTCCGTAGATTCATAATATATCATTTTTATATGTAACGTCATGTCCTGGCTGTATATTATGACAAAAAATGCAATAAAAATTTCATTTTTAATCATCTGCAGTGTGTAAAGTGGTTTTTTTTTCATATTTTAGCACATGAGCGTTTGCGGTTATGTTTTCTATGGGGTGCGCTTGTACAAAAATTAGAAATGGGCACTTGTTACATTTTGTGGGGGGAATTACGTGATTTATAGCAAACGCACCCCATAGAAAAAAATCATTAGTGCAGCATCATTGTTCACATTATAATTGAAATGTGAACAATATTGCTGCATTAATAAAAATAATACACAAAAAAAAATTTTTTTACTTTATACCTGGTCATGTTGGGCATCATTCGAAAGGCCATGCTCAGGCCTTTCAATTGACCCTCCATGACACCCTAGCTGCCGGGAGATATCGGGGTTCAAATGAACCCCCTATCTCCACCAGGGGATTCCGGGGAGCTAGGGGTTCCCCGGCTATCTGACGTCATCATGCTATGCGTGAGGACGTCAGGCATTGAGGGGGGACCCGGGGGTGGAGCCACCATCCAAGATGGCAGCCCCCACCGGAGCTAGGCCGCACTTCGGCGCCACAAGGCGTCTCTATACACAGTCCCATCAGCATCTCTATACACAACCTCACAGCATCTCTATACACAACCTCATTGCACCTCTATACACAAACAGCATCTCTATACACAACCCCATCAGCATCTCTATACACAGCATCTCTATACACAGCCTCACAGCATCTCTATACACAACCCCATCAGCATCTATATACGCAACCTCACAGCATCTCTATACACAACCTCACAGTATCTCTATACACAAACAGCATCTCTATACACAACCCCATCAGCATCTCTATACACAGCATCTCTATACACAGCCTCACAGCATCTGTATACACAACCCCATCAGCATCTCTATACGCAATCTCACAGCATCTCTATACACAGCATCTCTATACACAGCATCTCTATACACAGCCACACAGCATCTCTATACACAACCCCATCAGCATCTCTATACGCAATCTCACAGCATCTCTATACACAACCCCATCAGCATCTATATATGCAACCTCACAGCATCTCTATACACAACCTCACAGTATCTCTATACACAAACAGTATCTCTATACACAACCCCATCAGCATCTCTATACACAGCATCTCTATACACAACCTCACAGCATCTCTATACGCAACCTCACAGCATCTCTCTGAACCCTCAAATGAACCCCCTATCCCCACCAGGGGACTCCAAGCAGCTAGGGGCTCCCGGCTATCTGACGTCATCACGCTATGCGTGAGGACGTCAGGCAGTGAGGGGGACCCGGGGGTGGAGCCGCCATCCAAGATGGCGGCCCCCACCGGAGCTAGGCCGCACTTCGGCGCCGCAAGGCGCCAAAGTGCGACACGGTGCCTAAGGGGTTAAAGCCAGGCACTGCTTAAAAGGGGAGACTCTCTCCTTTTAAGAGGGGTCTAGCTTTTTTTTGTGGGACCTCCCAATAGGGAGGGAGAGGGATCCGAACGGATCCCCCCCTCCCTTCCAATTCCAGGCGATCTCCCAGCGTTGCCGGGGGGTCGCCTGGAAATGACGTCATCGCGCATGGCGCGATGATGTCATTTACGTCGAGAGGAGCTTGACTTCAGCGTCTGAGGATGCTGAATTCAGAACGTCGCGGGACCCCGGACAGAGAGGTGAGTATCTCCGCCGGGGGTCCCGCAAAGCTGATGACATGTGGGACACGTCCTCCTCAGCATACAGTGGGAGTAACTGAGCCCACACGTCGTCAGCAGTGAAGGGGTTTAAAACGTATTTTTTTAAAAAAAAATTGTCCTTGTTTCCTGTCCCCCAGGGCACTACCTGGACCCCCATACACCTTTTATGGCAAATATCTAGCATAAATGCCCTCTTGGAGGGCACTCTAAAAATCGGATTTTGAGTCCCATTGACTTGTATTGAGTTCGAGTTCGAATTCGAACTTCTGAAAAGTTCGAGTTCGAATGCGAACCGAACTCGGGGGTGTTCGGCTCATCCCTAAGCCCAAGGAGGAAACATGAGTCTCAGAATTTCCTTCCCCCTACAGGCACATTTAATATCTAGAACTCAGGACATAGAAACAATATTATTTTTAACCCCTTCACTACCAAGTTGCTTTCCATAAAGCTACTGCCAGGACCCAGTGGATTTAAGGAAACATTATTGCATTATATATACAGTGAAACGGTTTCAAATATGAAAAGCACATTTTCAAATGTATGCATTATTTTACAGACAGGTACCACCATCTGCTGGCCAAATAGCAAAATTACATCTCCACAGCACAGCTTGGAATCCATTTTTTTTCTTGCAGAAAGAAAAGAATCCAAACTATTTAAACTATTTGGGCACCTTGGGTATCATGCCAAGGTTTTACAATTTTAGGGGCAAAAAATGTAGAGCTTATTTGCAAACACTGCATATAAAATTCTTTACATTGCTTTAGATTTAGCCCACATGGGGCTCTATTAAATACTTCGCGCAAACGTTTATGCGTGCACAAAAATGCAATAACGCGAGGGGAAAAACCCTTTGCACAGAACGTCGTATTACAATGTCCGTGCAAAAAATGTGCGTTAACGTCTACCACTGGTGAACCTGCGCGAACCCTTTGCGAGCTTAATGTACATTGCGCGTCCTATACTTAACATTGTGCGCTGGTATGCGGATGGTATTACAATCTAAGCACAACATTTTAGCATCTTTTACAAGCTGGTGGTAACGGCTAATCTGAACGTTCTGGCCGAAACCAAATACACCAGCTCGAAAAAAGAATACAGCGACGTATAGTTACACATTCTACACATACCCAAATAAAATTGAGAAGTTGTGCGTGTTTTTATTATTGCTGCAGCATATATACTCAGATTGATTTTGACAGGTGCAAAAACTTAACGGGGAGACAATTGTGGCTCTTAATTCTGATTGGCTGAATCGCGTGAAAAACAGTCCGCCCACCAATTTCTGCACGTAGCATTAATGCGCGTGCGTTTTTGCGCGTCTTTTTTACGTGTGTTATTTTTTGACGGATGAAAAAATGCGCTCGGATTGTAATACCAGTGTTAATTTACGCGCGTTAACGTTTAACGCTGCGCGACAAAAGAAGATTGAGTATATGTGATCTTGGTAATGAAGGGGTTAATTGTGTTGAAAACCCAGATTATCAGAAGTGAAGGCATGTCAGAATTTGCAAAGAAAAACGATACATGAAAAGTAACAAGGGGGTTACCGCTTTCCGAGAGAGGGACTGAAATTAAATGAAATTTTTCTAGCCTTCTTCCGCCCTTGAAGAATGTTACAGAACCCATTATTTGGATAGTTTCAGAAAATAACGGTTTGCTGAAAGGGCACCTTCACTGCGTTTTATTTTAGCCAACAGTCATGTGTAGTGAAATTTAAATAAAAAAGAAACACTGTGGCAAGAGGTGTTTAACGCGCATGCAGAATCTCCGTAAAGTGAGAAGTTAATTCATGCTTCTGTTTCTCTCCCGCCCCCGTATGAGGAAATAATATCAGCTAACAAAAAATAAGAAAAAAAGTACGGCGCTGGAAGAATATTTCTAAACTTGGCTTCATACATACTTCCTTCCAGGCATGTAACAATGCGGGATAAAAGTAAATGACGCCAAAAGCAAATCAACCAAGATAACAAATTTACAGGATAACCTGCTACCAGCAAATATCTTGACAGCTGCCTCTGTCTTTTATAACCCCTTCAAAACCAAGATTGAGTATACTCGATCTGCAAAGCACCTGCTGATGGTGCCCAGATATCATGTACACTCAACGTGGGCTAATACTGCAGCAATGTTTTTTTTGCAAACACTTCACAAATGCCCTCCTGAATGTGCCACAGTGGAAGAAAAAACCCTATCCCAAGCGTTAATATGGAAATGTCATTCCGGTATTTGATCAGTAGATGGCAGCATCTGACTGCAAAATAATGCATACATTTGAAAATGTGCTTTTTATATCTGATGCTTTTTTTGAAGCACGGTTTCTATATATGTAGAATGCAGATTTGTTTTCCATAAATCCACTGGGTCCTGGCAGTGGATCTAAAGAAAACAGGTTGGCAGCGAAGTGGTTAAAATAAATGAATAACATAACGAATTCATTTGTGTGACAGACTCCGCTGTCTCTGGGGCAGCTGGAGGAGCCTGGGGGCTAGCCTCCTTTCTACTGACCATGGGCCAAGTCATTACCTGGGGTATGCCAAATGGATTGCTCAGGGAATCCAGAATTTATGCTGACTGTGTCTGTGTATTAGTCCCTTATGTATTCATTATAGTGTCATGTCGTATCTATAGCGTACATTCCCTCTGTATAGCATACATTCACTTGGTATTACTATCCTCTCTCTGTATAGTGGGCACCCACCCGCTGTAAGAATATATTCCGTTGTTTTCACATGCTCTGCTCCCACCCCCCTTCCCAGTCCCAAGAACTAGCAGGCAGTTTAAGATAAGGTTGCCTGTGTAAACGATCCATTGTGTTGAATGTACCTTCCCATTGTCCTGTTACTGGATCTGCTGTTATCAGTGATTTATTCATGAAAGGGGTTGTCCCTCAACTGCACATAGCTGTATATGTATCAAACAGCCAGTCTTGATTTTCCCTCTAAAACACTGGTTGTGCCTGGTGATTTTAGAGAAGGTTTGGGTTGAGAATCCTGGATGTCGGGGTCCAACTTGGAGAAAGCTAGTTTTTGAGAGAGGCACACAGTCAATGTGCCATGTGGTCTGTCACAATCTGTAATTTCTGCAGACCTGAATTTGCTATTTCTTTTATAATAAATTTATAACGTGAGAATAAAAATACAATATGAATAGATAATTCTAAGGACACCTATCCTGGGTAATAATAATAAAATAAGTAATAAAGATTTTTTCTGCAGTTTGTCCCCAGAATGGAATAAGTAGAGTCCATGTTAGGCTCTTCTATTTGTGATTGTGGTTTAATTTCCTTTTTCTCATATTGCAAATATTATTTTCTATGTTCTGGACAAATAACCCAGATCTGTGTGTGATTTTATATCGTCCATTGTTCTTAAACACCTAAGAATTCAATTTGAAAAAATAAAAAAAGAATGTAGGCATTAATAAAAAATATTTCCTCATAATTCAGCTATTCTACTTTTTCACCAGCCAATAAATTAATTACTTTGAGCCCTCGGTTTCCTTATTGCTGAGCCTCTTCAGAATGTCACCGGGGATAATCGTCTTTCTGTGCCACAAGCGTTTTAGTAAGAATAATCTCACGGATTTAGCGCATTTAATTTTTTTTACATAACTGTGATTGCGGAGAGTAACTTGAATATTAATATGTCCTGCACAAAAAACATAAAAATGCCAGTATTTGTTGTTTTATGGCATGAGTGCTACTTTGTTTGTGTGCAAAAGTATGTGCATTACCGAGATACATATAAATGGCCTCTAAGGCTGGTGTCAGACGAGCGTTTTTAAGAGCGGAAGGAACGTCCCTGAGAGTGGACATTCCCTCCACTATGACGCTCGCCTGGCCACCACGCTGAACGCAGTTAGCGCGCTCAGCGCTGCAAGGCCCGATCCTCCTATGGAGGGCCGCAATTTGCAGCCCCATCAAACACGTGTCCTAGCGCTTCGTTGGGGGGGCTTTCAACATGGCCGCAGTAGAGCGTGCAATTCGCGCGCGCAGCACTGTGTGGCCGGCCCTATCGCAGTGTCACAATGCTGCGACGGATGCCGACACATAGTGCGCTCGTCAGACACCAACCTAATATGAAGCATAAGGCCTGTCCTTTAGCAAGGTGCACGTGCCATGGGCGCCTGGGCCCTGCACTTCAGGGGGCCCTGTGCCAATGCTGACTCCTGCCATGTGCACAGAGCCAATGTCCAACATGGAAACCCACCTGCCTCCAGGACTGCCTGTCTCTGAGAGCCACCAACCTCCACGTAAGCAATGACATGAGAGTGTTAGTGTGTCTATTTGGGGAGGGAAGAGGCAGGAGTAAAGTCCAGAGGGCAGGTTTATTCAGAAGAACTCCATATGTTTCAATGTTAAAAAATATTCCCATTTTTATACAATATCCAATAAACCGTTAATTAATTTAATCTGCAGCAAAAAGCAAGGCCAGATCGGCTGTCTCTGAACACACAATTACACAATTTTCCAATGAAATACAAGAATAAAGAGAATGTGGCCTTTTTAATGCAAGATCAGTCTTTTCCATAGGGAGAAATTAAATTATCTGAGATCTTACTCCTGTAGCTCCTGTATTACTGCAAAGAAGCTACAAGAGGCACCCCCCATCCTCACTGTAACAAAAAGCTCAGCATTATTACAGCCAGGGCTGCGGCAGAATACAGGGAGAGCTCTGGAGTCACTCACTGCTGTACAGATACAATTCAGGGGGCTATAATGAGTGTAAATCCCTGTACAGTACAGATACAAGGTGTTACTGTAATTCCCATACACAGGCATTATGCCACATACAGATACAAGGTGTTACTGTAATTTCCATATACAGGCATCATGCCACATACAGATACAAGGTGTTACTGTAATTTCCATATACAGGCATTATGCGGCACATACAGATACAAGGTGTTACTGTAATTTCCATATACAGGCATTATGCCATATACAGATACAAGGTGTTACTGTAATTTCCATATACAGGCATTATGCCACATACAGATACAAGGTGTTACTGTAATTTCCATATACAGGCATTATGCAGCACATACAGATACAAGGTGTTACTGTAATTTCCATATACAGGCATTATGCCATATACAGATACAAGGTGTTACTGTAATTTCCATATACAGGCATTATGCCACATACAGATACAAGGTGTTACTGTAATTTCCATACACAGGCATTATGCAGCACATACAGATACAAGGTGTTACTGTAATTTCCATATACAGGCATTATGCCACATACAGATACAAGGTGTTACTGTAATTTCCATATACAGGCATGATGCCACATACATATAATATTTTTTATATTTTATTGGTATTTTTACCAAGCTGCATTACTAATAATCTCATTATGATCACTACAAATCCACATAAGCAGGTTATCTCCCAATATTTATTTTCTATCTTTATCACATGTTCTGTATTTGATACAGAGGCTGTTTCTGCCTGTATGCTGATAATGCAGACCACGTGTAAAATTGTGTAACATAAGGGACGCTGCCTAGATTTTAGAACCTGTTATCCCAGGAATATTTCTGTAAAGGATGAACAAATACATGAAAAATTAGTAAATGTACATTATTTGACTCTTTTATCCAACTCAGAATAATATTTTTACGCACGTTTGTCATTTCATCTACATTTAATTGTTAACTAAGCATTTCATGTTTCAGATAAGTGTTACAATGTTTTTTCTGAACCAAAAGTGCTCGGTAATGAAAGGGTTATATATGTATGCATTCCTTAATTGCCCTTAATTGAATTAAAATCGCAGAACTGGGTGTAGGACACTGAAAAATCCGACAGTAAGTAAAGTGCAGCAGAAAAGGGTGACTTACTTTGTTTTTTGAAGCTTTCAGCGAGGTCTCTGCATATAAAATACAAAATGTAGATTGAGGTCATGAATTCGGTGACATATCCGTGACATATTATTTCACAATAACTTATTTAATATGTTTTAACAAGCAAATATGTTGTGTTATTTAAGGGCCGTGTCAGGCGAGTGCACTATGTGCGCCCGTACTGACGTGCCTCCCGGCATCCGACGCAGCGTTGTGATGCTTCGACTGGGCAGACCACACGCTATAGCGGACGTGCTGGGCCATGCTGAAAGCCTCCCTGTCTCCCTGAAGCACTACGACATGTGTTCAACGGGGCTGCAAAGCGCGATCCTCCATAGGAGGATCAAACCTTGCAGCGCTGAACGCACTACCTGCGCTGAGCAAGGTGGCCAGACGGGCGTCAGAGTGGAAGGAACGTCCGCTGTAACGGACGCTCCTTCCGCTCCTAAAATCCCTTGTCTAACCTCGGCCTCATATAGCCAAGCCTTCCATAAAGATTAAAGTTCTCAAATCGAAACAGCTGATTCTGGAACCACTTTCTAATTATCAAAACAGCTTAAGACAATAAATAAAAAGTGTGAATGTAGTAAGCTAAGCACTTAAAAAAAATGTTTAACCCCTTCACTACCAAGTGATTTTACAAAAAAAAAACATTGTCAGGAACCAGTGGGTTTTTTTAAAATAATTTTTAATTAATTATACAGTAAGAAATATTTGGGAATATTCCCAGTGTATTTCTTACGGTAATAACCTATGCGACAGGTAGATGGCACCATCTACCAGCTAAATGGAGTTACAGCAGTTTGAGCTGCAGCTCATGGTTCTCTGCTTTGGCTTCTGAAAGCTTGATATGTCAGAGCATTCTTTAGCCGATTTTACCACAATTTTAGCACCTTGGGCATTATGCTCACAGAGCTAAAACTTTGGGGGCACCTTCTGCAGCCGCTAGTGCAGGGAATATACACTCACTGGTCACTTTATTAGGTACATCTTGCTAGTACCGTGTTGGACTCCCTTTTGCCTTCAGAACTGCCTTAATTCTAAATTGCATAGATTCAACAAGGTGTTGGAAACATTCCTCAGAGATTTTGATCCATATTGACATGATAACATCATGCAGTTGCTGCAGATTTGTCGGCTGCACATCCATGATGGAAATCTCCTGTTCCACCACATCCCTAAAGTGATCTGTTGGATTGAGATCTGGTGACTGTGGAAGCCATTGGAGCACATTGAACTCATTGTCATGTTCAAGAAATCAGTGTGAGATGATTTGAGCTTTGTGACATGGCTACTTCCAGCAGGATATTGCACCATCAGAAGAGACAGGGTACACTGTGGTCGTAAAGGGATGGACATGGTCAGCAACAATACCCAGGTAGGAAGTGGCGTTTAAATGATGCTCAACTGGTGCTAAAGGGCCCAAAGTGTGCCAAGAAAATATCCCCCACACCATTACACCAGCCTGAACCATTGATACAAGGCAGGATGGATCCATGCTTTCATGTTGTTTATGCCAAATTCTGACTCTACCATCTGAATGTCACAGCTAAAATCGAGGCTCATTAGACCAGGCAACGTTTTTCCAATTTTCTATTGTCCAATTTCGATGTGCCTGTGCAAATTGTAGCCTCAGTCTCCTGTTCTTGGCTGACAGGAGTGGCACCCGGTGTGGTCTGCTGCTGCTGTAGCCCATCTGCTTCAAGGTTGGACCTGTTGTGCATTCAGAGATGGCATTCTGTATACCTTGGCTGTAATGAGTGGTTATTTAAGTTACTGTTGCCTCTCTATAATCTTGAACCAGTCTGCCCATTCTCCTCTGACATCAACAAGGCATTTTCGTCCACACAGCTGCCGCTCACTGGACATTTTCTCTTTTTCTGACCATTCTCTGTAAAACCTACAGGGTTATTCAGAGAGTGGTGAAAAACAGGAGAATGACTGGAGAATGGAAAATTCTAGGTCAAAATAGCCAAACCAGAAAAATTCTCCCTTTCATCTCCCTTTCCAAATTGGCTATTTTGACCTAGAATTTTCCATTCTCCAGTCATTCTCCTGCTTTTCACCGCTCTCTGAATAACCCTGCTAGAGATGGTTGTGCGTGAAAATCCCAGTAGATCAGCAGTTTTTGAAATACTCAGACCAGCTCGTCTGGCACCAACAACCATGCCACGTTCAAAGTCACTTAAATCCCCTTTCTTCCCCATTCTGATGCCTGGTTTGAAGTTCAGAAAGTCGTCTTCACTACATCTAAATGCTTAAATGCATGGAGTTGCTGCCATGTGATTGGCTGATTAGCAATTTGTGTTAACCAGCAATTGAACAGGTGTACCTAATAAAGTTGCCGGTGAGTGTACGTAGCGTTGCCAAAGCAGCCATGTTTTCCCAGACACATATAATTTATTCATAATGACTGTTAGTGCATGAAAAATGCCGTCCTGCAGAATGTAGAATTCATACACTGCAGATAAGAAATCAAAGAAAGGAATCCCAGGTGATCTCCTTTGATTCACTTCCTGCAGATATGAACTATACATGTTGCAGGGCAGAACTTTTGCCTGTGCTCCCCTCGGTATGAAATAGTTATATGTGTCCAGGAAAATATGGCCGACCCGGCAGCACTAAATAGAAAAAAATAAATAAAAAAAACCTTATTAATAAAAAATGATGATTACATGGAATATGTTATTTTGGATGGAGTTTAAAGTACTTACCTATCTTTAGTGACCGGCCGGCTCCAGGTTTGTTGTTGTAACAGATTCTCTGTAGTTCACAGCGCCCGGTTAGTTTTCGCAAAATAAATTTCAGGAAGCGCCAGACACAGACGCAGTAAAAATAGAACCACACCTGGACCACCATTCTGCCAATAGAGAAAACGATAAATCGTTGTAAAATAGGCATATCCTAAAAGTAGCGAAACTAAAAAGAGAGAGAGATGAATTCACACCAACTGTAGGCTTACGGACTTGTTTCTTGATAACCATGTGACTGGGAGATGAGAACCTCAACAAACAGTACCTTTAAAGGGGATGTAGAGAGCCCCTACAGAGCACAGCACTGTCAAAACAAAAAGTGCAAGCACCCTCCTTTGATGGTCTTAGATTGTAAGTTCCGTTGAGTAGGGTCCTCTATCCTATTCTCTGTGGGCAGGATTCACAAACGTTCAATGTTTCCGCTATGTGGGTCGACCATGCTGTAAGCAGATACAGCAAAACTCAGTAACCTTAGCATATAACTAAAATGCGGCCTTTTGCAATAGGGCAGAACCATTAGGAAATCAGCCATCTGGGGTGTCTGCAAGACAAACGTGAGCCCCGATCTCAGGACGTAAATAAATCTTAAGTGTAATTATGTGTTCACATATTTATATTTCATTTAATATTGCTTGCTGGCGGCTGTTCATTATATATATAATAATTTTAACACTCTTAGCAATGGCCAAAGTGAAAATATTTCATTCATAGCATTTAAATATTTATATTTTTCTGTTATCTGTTTATGTGTCAATTCTAGGTTGTGAATTAATGTTATGATATAAAAATGCTCATGTGAAAGTATACATGACACTAATAATAATAACATTATAATTATCTGCAGTTTACTATTGTACAATATTGTATTAATACTGGAAACCCACTAGCAGGATTACACTGAATAGTAAAGCTCTCCAGCTGGATATACATTAACTCCAATACACTCCAATATTTACTTTAATAGTAAATCCATGGCAGGATTTGTATTTTAACTCATCACTGGGATTCTACGGTACAATAAATGCAACAGCGGGATTCTACTGTACATTAAACGCACCAGTAGAATTCTACTACACAATATGGTGGAATCCCACTGTTGCTTTTAATGTACAGTAGAATCACACTGGTGCATTTATTGTTAATATGAATTATACATTTTAATTTTATTTTTTATGGTAGTTTTTAAACTATATTAATTAAAAAAAATCACTTTGTACGTTTTAACTAAAACATTTGGATGTTTGTGTGCTTCCCCCCCTTCCATCGAACTTTGGCACTTTGAGGTTTACAGGATGCACATTTATATGGGGTACCATATATCTTTAAACAATATTGCCTGCACTGGCAAAACCATTTGGGCTACTTTGCTATTTGTTCTCCATTTTTAATCTTTTATTTCGGATGAACAAAGCTGTTTTGTACATACTGGGGGTTCCATTCTGGACTTTGCATCCACAAGTTCCTGAAAGTTATCATGGGCAATATCTCACAGCTCACTGGGCGGACTTAAAACTTACTGAATTTTCCGATTCTCTAATGCTGAGATAATCACAATATAACACAGCTTGAACGTTTTGAAAAAGGGAAAAAAACCAAAACGATTAGTGAATTAGAGGTTACTGCAATGATTTCTGTACATTGTCGCAAAAATAACTATGTGAGAACAGGACAAGGAACCTTCTAGACCAGGTGCCGTCAACTTTGGCCCTCCAGATGTTCTGGAAACACCATTTCCTTGAGGCTCAGCTAATCAAATAACTACGTATCATGGGAGGAGTAGTTGCAGAACATCTGGAGGGCCAAGGTTGCTGTTAGAATACTGTACCCATGTATTACAATGCAACAACTATTATGTGATTTAGGTGCTATATATTGTTTAGACTGTAGATGGCGATGTTTAAAGTGTTTAATGTTCAGCACTCTATGGTATGCTCTGAACTCTATAGTTTCTGTGTTGTTGTTGTTCAAGAAGATTTAAGATGCAGGCTTGAAACTGCTGCCATGAACTGCTGCCATGCTCTAAATAAGATAAGACTGATCACTTTATTTCTCTTCTGTCTTAAAGAATTTTCCTGCCGGTTTGTGCACTGGGCCCACCTCCCCCACCCCACTTTTTTTATTTTATTATTATTCTTTTTTATTTTGTTTGGCGTCTTGGGGCTTTCTTGGGTTGTGCCATTGTGGCGGCCACCATGACTCTGCCTGCCATACCTGGCCTTCGAGTGCCCCGGCCTTGTGACCTGCACTCTTCTTTGGCCTCCCCTTCCAGGGAGTGTGGCAGGAAGGTCACATGTTAGGCCTTAGCTATCTTTTACACCCTTTTTATTTCTTTGTTTTTGGGTCCCGGTGCTCTTTTCAGCATGTGCTTCCCCCCCTCTTTTTTTTTTCCTTTCCCTTTTTCTCTTTATCTTCATGCTGAGACTTTTAGATTTTTGTTCCCCTTCCCCCCATCCCAAGCTGGGAAAAAAAATGTGGGCTCTTTCTGCTGTCTATATATTGTTGTTGTGCTGGGGAAGTTTTTGACTCTTAGAGACACTTTTGAGGACTTCATGCTGGTTTTTCTACAAAATTGCAGCAGATTTTTCTGTGACTATACATTTGCTGAGGTTATTGCCCTTATTTCCTTTTTTTTTTCTTCCCCCTCCCCTTATGTGTCTTTGTGATGACTAGCCTGCCGTGGCCCTGCGTGGACATTTTCTGTTTTTTGTACTGCTGGCATTGTTAAAAAAAAAAAAAAAACATTTCCAATAGTTGCTGACACCTGTTCTTCAAGAATACGATACTATGAACATATGTGGTTATGGTGATTGGATATTGTCTTTATTCCGGGAGTGCATTTATCAGTATAGTTGTTGCTTTAGTCCACTCAAACACGGGTAAGACAAGTCAGTGGACAGAATAAAACCTCTAGGTTTTAACTGGTTAATTTTTTTCAAGACACAGTTCCCGAATTCCCTTCCAACCAAAAAAATATGGATAAAAAGAACCTAAAAAGGTAAAAGCTCAGTTTGTCAGGAAATGCACTTATGAAGGAAACCCCAAGGGATTTTAATAGCTTTATACGCTGAACTGCACTAAAACCAGTACTCTATATCCATTAAAAGGGACATGGTTGACATCAAGTCAATAAGGTCATCTTGGACGGTGTAGACTAATTGAATGTATTACATACTGCATGGCCCCTGCAGTGAAAAGATGAAATATCTATTAGGCTGGAAATAACCTTAGGCACAGTGACTCAAAATATCCTCGTCCATTAAGAGATATTGCGGCTTGCTGAAATGCCAATGGTTTCCTAATCCAACCGCATTATGAAGAATGCCACTAAGGAAGAAAGTCCAACCATCAAAAGAAGTGTCAGCATCCAGTTCTGTTGCTGTGTGGCCTTGTGAGTTAATCGCTGGGAAGTTTCCCCTCTCGTCCCATGAAAAAAGAAGGTGGATGTCAATACCAATGGGCAATTTCAGAGATTCAGACAGAAAAATTATCCGGCAAGGAAACAAAATATCTTTGGGTTATGTCTTAAGCCACTGCAGTGACATAGAGGACCATTTTAGATGACCACAGTCATCTGTATAGATGTTGACTCATTGACCATTAGCTCTCTGCAGGGGGGCACAGGAGTTCCAAGTTTTTGGATAACATAGCTTGACAAATTGTCCACATTTTAACCTTTAAAAGTCGAATCCTCACTTGTTTCCCAGAGCAGAGGTCACCCTCTCGGTACTGTTCGGTTCCATGAGGCTCTGCCTCTTTTTGTAGCTTGAGCAGACAGACAATCCAATGCATTGGCAGGTCAGCAATGCACAGAGCTGTCAGAAAGCCGGATGGGACACCCGATGGGCAGGGGGAGTGCACTCAGCTCACCATGACCATTTGAAATAAAATAAATGTTCATGGAGGCCAGAGAATCCCTTTAAGGGTTTGATTTAATACGTGGCTGCTTAATGGAAAGAAAATATTGGCAAGTAGTAGCCAATATTCTTTCAAATTATCGGGGGGGAATTCCTTCAACCAGAACTGAAAATCAAAATATGATCATGTTATGATAAAAAGCAGAGGTCGATAAAAAGGGTTTCAGTCGGAGTTTCTCAGTTTTGCTGCTCGAAAGCCATTGATCAACCCTTTTCTGTACTTGATATATACAATATGGACAAAATACTGGGACACATCTCTTAATATTTAATTTAGGTGTTTCAATCAGACCCAATGACCCAGCTGTATAAAACCGACCCCTAGCCATGCAGTCTGAATTTACAAACATCTGTTAAAAACACTGGTTGTTCGGCCGAGCCCTTTTCTAGTCCAGGATGACTGTGCCCCATTGCTTAAAGCAAGGTCCAAAAAGGCATGGCTGGTTGAGTTTGGTGTGGAAGAACTTGACTGGCCACACCGAGCCATGACCTCAACCCCATCCAACATGTTTGGAATGAACTGGATCAGAGATAAAGAGTCAGACCTCATCCAACATCAGTGTTTGGCCTCACAAATGCTCTACTGAATGAATAGTCAAAAATTCAGACAGAAACACCTCAAAATGTAGTGGAAAGCCTTCCCAGAAGAGTGTCATGGCTGCACAGGGGGTCAACTTCATATTACGTTCCTGCTTCTGTTGGTGTAACGGTCAGATATCCCAGTACTTTTATCCATACAGTGTATTTTCTACTATCAGCATTCCGATAGTGGGAAGAAAAACTGAAATGTATAGCTAAAGCTAATATTCCATTATAGAGTGTAGGTGTGATTGCTGATAATTAAGCTGAATTTAAAAAACGAGAATCAAAAGTCCTTAATTAAAAGTAACGGACCAAAATAATTTTTATTTTTTTGAGAAAGGATTTTACCAGGAAGGATACATTGAGATTTCTCTCGTATTCAAGTATGTCCTGGGTGGCGGGTATGTATCGTTGGGTGTCTTGCCCAAGGACACTTACCGGAGAGGTGCTTGTCGGGATTGAACCCATGTTACCTCTACTCCACCCAGCCGGTGGAGTAAAATAATTGCAAAATTGCGACCGTAAATATAGGATTTTGCAAATAGTGGATTTTAATTCTTGTTAATGAAGGAGGCCACTAAAAGAAAAGCAACCATCTCAAAAGCATCAAAACTACCGTAAACCGCTTTGGACTGCAGATAATGTTAATGATGTCAGTGATTTCACGTCAATGCATAATGCTATTCCAGCACACTTACTTGTCACCTGCTTCTGACATGCCTTGACCAACAAATTAATGTCTTATTGTATGTTCCGTTTCACACAGCTCCACATTTGTGCCTCTGTTATGGAATTCCTTGTTTTGAGTGTTCTCTAGCTGGTATGTTGTCCATCAATTGAAAATTGTTTGTTATGTCCTTTTTTTCCCATTCCACATTGATAAGGGTATGCTACAGCGAGCATTGGAGGGAAATCGAGTACCGTCTTGATGTGCTTCGTGCAACTAATGGTGCCCATATAGAGGTGTATTAAATGAGGCAAAAAAAAATTAAATATATACGTCTCATTTTGTAATAATTTTCACGTATCTGTCCTTTAATTTAAGTCATGCTTTATGTGTTGCAGAAAACTATTAAATAAACACTTCTGGTTTCACCCAGCCCGCTCCCTTCGCACTTTGGAATTATTGACCATACTTTCAGCATATATGCAACATTTATTTATTTTATTTATTTATTTATTTATTTATTTACAAGGTGGAAAGCCTGCCCAGAGGGCAGTCTATTGTGGATATACTGCCCCAGCTCATGGATATATGGCCCAGCTCCTGGATACTGCCCCCCAGCTCCTGGATACTGCCCCCCAGCTCCTGGATATTGCCCCCCAGCTCATGGATACTGCCCCCCAGCTCCTGGATACTGCCCCCCAGCTCATGGATACTGCCCCCAGCTCCTGGATACTGCCCCCCAGCTCATGGATACTGCCCCCCAGCTCATGGATACTGCCCCCCAGCTCATGGATACTGCCCCCCAGCTCATGGATACTGCCCCCAGCTCATGGATACTGCCCCCCAGCTCATGGATACTGCCCCCCAGCTCCTGGATACTGCCCCCCAGCTCCTGGATATTGCCCCCCAGCTCATGGATATTGCCCCCCAGCTCATGGATACTGCCCCCCAGCTCCTGGATACTGCCCCCCAGCTCGTGGATACTGCCCCCAGCTCATGGATACTGCCCCCAGCTCATGGATACTGCCCCCCAGCTCGTGGATACTGCCCCCAGCTCGTGGATATTGCCCCCCAGCTCGTGGATATTGCCCCCCAGCTCGTGGATATTGCCCCCCCAACTCATGGATACTGCCCCCAGCTCATGGATACTGCCCCCAGCTCATGGATATTGCCCCCCAGCTCATGGATACTGCCCCCAGCTAGTGGATATTGCCCCCCAGCTCATGGATACTGTCCCCCAGCTCATGGATACTGCCCCCAGCTCATGGATATTGCCCCCCAGCTCATGGATACTGCCCCCAGCTCATGCATATTGGCCCCCCAGCTCATGGATACTGCCCCCAGCTCATGGATATTGGCCCCCCAGCTCATGGATACTGCCCCCAGCTCATGGATATTGGCCCCCAGCTCGTAGATATGCCCCCCAGCGCTCATGGATATATGCCCCAGCTCAGACATGGGGCGGCTGTTCGAATGCTCTATTGGCATTCGGACAGCTGCCCCATACTTACCTTTCCGAGCGGCGCCGGGGAAGTGAAAGTTTCCCGCTTCCGCTCGTTGAAGGACCCAAGCCGCGGTCACGTGACCGGGGCTTGGGTCCTTCAAAGAGCGGAAGTGGGGAAACTTTCACTTCCCCAGCGCCGCTCGGAGGTTGGATGCGCTCGACAGCCGGGTAGAGGCTGCGAGCGCAGCCTCTACCCGGCTGCCGCGCGCATCCAACCCCGAGCGGCGGAGGGACCTTTCCCTTCGCCGCTCGGGGGTTGGATGCGTGCGGCAGCCGGGTAGAGGCTGCGAGCGCAGCCTCTACCCGGCTGCTGTGTGCATCTTGTAACCGCCGCGGCGAGCCGGCAGCCGGCTCGTGCTGCGGCGGTTGCATGCGCGCGCAACCAACCGCCGCTGGTTGCGCGCGCGCATGCGCAGAGTAAGGCTTGGCGACGGACACGCCAAGCCTTACTCAATTATAGTATAGATAAAGGATTTTATCAGGAAGGATACATTGAGATTTCTCTCATTTTCAAGTATGTCCTGGGTTCAAGAACATTGAAGTGTTACAGTTACAGAAATACAAAGTAATACAATGCAAGATATTAAAAAAACAACACAAATATACAGATTAACAGAAAAATATGTAGGAAATATAGTCACTAGGTTACATGTTTACAGGTGCATTCTGTATTGAGGTATGTTAGTAAGGAGCTTTTGAGTGACTTAAGACTAGGGGAAGATTTGATGGTGTCTGGGAGGTTATTCCATAATTGTGGTGCTCTGTAGGAAAATGACGACCGAGCCACTGTCTTTTTGTATTGTGGTATTGCAAGTAAGGTGCTGGTCCTGGATCGGAGGTTATAGGATGAGGGAGCTGCTGGGGGAAGCAGTCTATTCAGGTAGGGTGGCAGCTTCCAGAGATGCTCTTAAACAACCAGGCTGGAAAGGTGAAGGGTGCGTCTGGATTCCAGCGATGGCCAGTTTAGCTCTTTTAACATGTCACAATGGTGGGTCATGTAGTTACATTGTAGCGCAAAGCGGCAGAATGAGTTATACAATGTAGTAAGTTTATGAAGGTGTGTTTGCGGGGCGGCTGCATACACTACATCTCCGTAATCAATAGCCGGCATAAGCATTTGCTGTACGATCTGCTTTTTTTTTTTTTTTTTTCAATTAAAAGTTTTTATTTTCATCAAACAGGTGATACAGATATTTGAAGTGGTAACAAGTATATATTAATAATACAGTACGTTGAGTCATTTCGAGCCTAAACAGTGCAGGTTAAGGGGGCAATTAACACATTTCTGACATATGGGTAAGATGGTTTAATCATATAATTATATCTGTCCTATTCGGCAGAATGGTTCATTTCTTGAGTCTGAATTCGCGACTTTCTTCTACTAGGGATGTAATCAGAAATTAAATATCAGGGAATGAGGTGACTTTTTCGTTGCTTCAGGTTTCTAATGTAATTGTGTTGGGGTGGCGAGTGCCAGATGGGCTCTCCAGTAGTGCTGACGGGGCGTACGACGGGTTGTCATAGGGGTCAGTGTTATCCGATCCCATTAAAGCAGACAAACAGGACATACAGACAAACCGGACAAGAGACAGTCAGGGCGCAGGGGGATAGGAGTCGGGGTGAGGTTGTGGACTGGAGAGGGGGGTATAGGTCGGAGAGAGGGAAGGGGAGTTATAGGTGTTGGCGGGTCAGTAAAAGAAAGAATTATAAGGGTTGGTCATGAATGGGTGAAATAAAGTTAAATAAGATGGGATTTAAAGGGAAATGAAGGTGTCAGGTAATTATCCTGGGTCCCGTCCCGGTCCGTTGCCTTCCTCCTCCTCTGCCTGGAGTGTCCTCCGCATGGCCGCTGAGGAGCAATAGTCACTCCAATGGTACCAAACCTCTAAGTGTTGAGCAGTCTGTGTATGTGGGAGTGCTAGTTCTTCTATTGATCTCAATGTTTCCATCCGTTCAATCAGAATCTTGGTGGAGGGGATCGAGGTGGATCTCCAGTAAATGGGAATGAGTGATCTAGCTAACAGTAGAATGCGGAGTAGAATTGATTTCTTTAAAGATTTCACTGGATATGGTAAGTGTAAAAGCAAGAATGTCTGAGGAGTAAACTCCAATACTAGATCAGTGACTCGTTCAATTAGGTCCTGTATCCGTCTCCAGTACTTCTGAATAAGCGGACACTCCCACCAAATATGTATGTAAGATCCTAGGGACAGTGCGCAACGCCAGCAAGTCGGAGAGTGGGCCGTGTGGTAAAGGGATATAATTGCTGGAGTACGATACCAGAAAGACATGAATTTGTATGAGGATTCTTGCAGTCGGGTAGTGTTGTTGCCGTAGTGTACTAGAGTCAGTGTGGTAGTCCAGGTCTCGTCAGGAATGGGTGTCTCCAGGGTGCGTTCCCATCTGGCCATGAAGGCCGGGGGTTCTGAGTCTACTGCCTGCAAGATCTTATATAGTGTAGATATGCCATGGGTCAGTGGGAGTGCTTGTTTGCAATAGGATTCAAATGGGGAAAGAGCTCGATTGAGGGAGGAGTTGCCCGGGAGATCTTTAAGAAAGGATTTAATTTGATGGTAACCGAAAATGTCCGCAAAGGTCGGATTGGTTTCTGAGGGTTATCAAGTGGCACAAAGTTGCCTTCATGTAGTACGTGAAGTACCCTTAAGCAGGAAGAGACGGTGAAGCGGTTGTGGAGAGATGATCGTACTTGCGTGGGGAAGTCCGGATTGTGTGTCAGTGGTAGAAGGGGTGAGGGAAATGATGATAGGGCGTATTTGACTCTAAGTTTGTGCCACAATAGCAACGTACTACCAACTGTAGTGGAGGAGGTAGCAAGGCTCCGAATCCCATCTAGACGAAGCCATGGTAGGTTCTCGAGTGGAAAACCGGATTGTCTTTCTTCCATATCGATCCATCTCTGATCCGATGAACTCGACATCCAGTCGAGGATCCGCATCAGATGGGTTGCATAATAATATAGCCTTGTGTCTGGGAGTGCGAGACCTCCAGAAAGTTTAGATTTGCACATGGTTGTGTACTTAAGTCGGGGACGTCCTTTGGGCCAGATAAACTGTGAGAATAGGCGCTGTACTCGCGTGTGAAAGGCTAACGGGAGAAGAATGGGGAGGGTCTGAAAAAGGTACAGCAATCTGGGTAAGAGGTTCATTTTTATTACGTTTATCCGTCCTATCCAGGACAAATATTTATTTGTCCACAAGGTCATGTCTGAGCGAAAGGTTTCCAAGAGGGGTTTAAAATTAAGGTCATAGATCCGGGTGAAGTTAGCAGAGAGACGGATCCCTAAATAGGTGAGAGATGTGGTGCACCAGCGGAAGGGGTATTGTTGTCGGATAGTTTGGGAGATGGAGTGTGGAAGGGCGACCTTAAGGATTTCTGATTTTGAATCGTTGATTTTAAAGCCTGCCAGGACTCCGTATTCTTGGAGCTCCCGTGTCACTTCCGGCAACGCTGCCACCGGGTCAGTTAGAAGAAAGAGTAAGTCGTCGGCATACGCCGAGACCTTGTGGTCTAGGTGAGCGCCCTGTACCCCTTGTATGTGTGGGTTATTTCTAACGGCAGACAGCAGGGGTTCTAAACATAAGGCGAAGAGAAGGGGGAAGGGGGCATCCCTGTCGAGTTCCGTTACAGATCGGGAACTGGGGGGATAGTGCGCCATTGACTTTGATTCTTGCGGTCGGTGATGCGTATAGGGCTTGTATCCAGTCCAGAAATTCCTGTCCGATCCCGATGTGTCGCAGCGTCTGAAAAAGAAAAGGCCACAGTACTCGATCGAAGGCCTTTTCGGCGTCCGTCGAGAGTAAAAGGGGGGTGAGCAGTACGCTTCGAGGAGATTATCGCGTTTAAGACTCTGGTGGTCGCGTCTCTCGCTTCACGTCCCGGGATGAAGCCTACTTGGTCTGGTGCTACCAGCTGCGGTAGATGACATTTAAGGCGGTTGGCCAAGATCCGTGCTAGAAGTTTTACATCACTGTTCAAGAGTGAGATGGGTCGGTAATTCCCACAACAGGTGTGGTCTTTATTCGGTTTGGGGATTAAGGTAATGGTCGCCGCTAAAGAATGGGGGTGAAAGGGAGTGCCCTGTCGAATCACCTCAAACAGAGAGGTAAGTGTCGGCAGCAGAGAGTCGATATTCCTTTTATAATACTCAATTGGCAAGCCGTCCGGTCCCGGGCTCTTGCCATTTTTAGTAGATTTCATTGCCGCCAGTATTTCTGCAGTCGAAATAGCCGCATTCAGGGTCGCGCTATCCGTTGAAGAGAGAGTACGTGTGATTGTGGAGGACAGGTAGGATTCTATTCGTGAGTTCGGTTCGGGTTGTGCGTTCCCTTCCTTCAGATTGTATAGGTCCTTGAAGAATTTAAGAAATTCTCCAGTGATTTCCTGGGGGTTGGTGGAGAAAGAGCCTGTAGACGTGCGAATGCGAGGTATGTACGCTTTTGTGCGTCTAGCCCGCAGTAGCCCTGCCAGTAGGCGCCCTGGCTTGTTTTCGTTTAGCGCAAAGAATGAGCGGGATTTCAATGCTTGGAAGCGTATAGAGTCGTTTAAGAGTTTATTGAGGTTTCGTCGTTTCGTCAGTAGACGTTGATAAACCTCCGTCGTGGTTGTGGACATATGTTCCAATTCTAGCGTCCGTATTTCCTTCAGGAGGGAACTGTGTTCCTCTTCCCGTTTCTTTTTACGAGCGGTTCCTCGGCTGATAAAAAAGCCTCGGATGACGGCCTTATGGGCTTCCCATATTGTTGGGAGTGGTGTGTCCTCAGAAGTGTTTTCGGAAAAAAAGGAATCAAGTGTGGAGGTAAGATCTGCTTGAATCAGGGGGTCATCCAAAAGTGAGAGATTGAGGCGCCATTGTCGTTCTCTCGGACAAACAGAGGCGAATACATGGATAGGGAAATCGGTGCGTGGTCCGACCAGGTGGTAGTGGTAATATCTACTGAGCGAAGGAGGGTTAGGTCATCGTAATGCATAAGAAAGTAATCGATACGTGTGTGTACATTGTGGACTGGCGAGAAGAATGTATAATCTCTCTCGTCGGTATGGAGGGCGCGCCAGACATCGACCAGTCGATGTTCGTTCAAGGATTTACGGATTTGGCGGAGAACATTCGAAGGGGTGGTCGATGAGCGAGAGGAGGAGTCAATGTGGGGTTCCATGGGAACGTTCAAGTCCCCAGCTATGATTGTGATACCCTGTTGGAACTTCTCCAGGGATTTAAGTATGCGAGCTAAACAGGTGTGTTGTTGTTTGTTGGGCAAATATAAGGAGACGAAGGTGTATACCGAGTCCACAATCGTCCCGCGAACAAAGAGATAGCGACCGTCTTTGTCTATTTCAGTGGCGTCAACCACAAAGGGTACATCCCTTGAGATCAGAATTGCAACCCCCCGGGATTTACCGAGTGTGAAGTTACTGAAAAACATCGTAGGAAAGGTAGCATCACTGAAGTGGGGGGCTGCGTCTGCGCGGAAATGAGTTTCTTGGAGGAAGGCAACGGACGCGCACATGGATCGTAGTTCGCGTAGTAAGCGCGAGCGTTTCTCCGGGAGATTGAGACCACGAACATTATAGCTTAGCAACTGTAGGTCTTTGGGAGCAAACGGAGCAGTATGAGGGGGTAGAGGCATGGTTTGGTGTGATATGGAGTAGTGAGCGGTAGGCAGCAATGAGGGGAAGGGCGGGGGGAAAATGGGGTCACAGAGAAGAAGAGAGAGAGCGTAAGAAGTGGAGTTAGGGAGAAGAGAGAGAGAGAAGAGAGTAAAGAGAGAAAAAAAAAAAAGAAGGGGGGGGGGAAATATATATGGAGGGAGGGTACGGTGCTGGACAGGAGAAGGGGGGGGGGAACAGGAAACACAGAGACGAAATACTATGAGGTATTTAAGTGCACCGACAGCGGCGTCCTACACAGTCTCAGGGTTGAATAACCGAAAGGTCGGACCCACTGTCGGGAACAGTTGCACTATCCCTCGGAGGGGGCGGTAAGGCAACCGGAACTTGGTTAATTAAATAAGATGGGAAAGATGTAGTGACAAAGACCAGGAGCAACGAGCCAGTCGCACCGATTAACAAAATAACAGCTTAAAGACTTGAGACAGAGCGATGACGTGTTCTAAGCTCTCGAGTATACATCAGGCTGGTAATTACAATGACCTCATTCTAGTCAGTGAGATAGTGATCTCATATATTTCAGTAACATGAAATCACGCTATGGATGAGGGACATTAATAGGTGGGTTTTCAAAAACAGGATCATGGTACGGCTGTGAAGTGAGAGCCGTAAGTCAGCAATTACATGAAAAAAAAAAAATAAAAAAAATAATAATTACAACGACAACTATACGTGAGGAGAGATAGATACGTGAACAGATGTGGTGGCGGCGGGGGGGGGGTAAGGTCTAATACTGTTCCCTCCCTCACGACCATCCCACCCGCACACATCATGAGCGAAGATCCTGTTGTAACATGTGGTAATTAGTAAATGTTAACTATGTACAATGTAGCGGTGTCTCCGCAAACTTATAACGGCAGTTGCAATACGGGTGACCCATATAAGCCCCCTAGGTTTCCCATGATCCCGTCCGTTCCCATGAGCGCAGCTGGGGGAGAAATATCTCAGGGGATCCCAGAAGCTTACCACACCTATGGGGTACGCGTGGTGACTAATGTCATAGGCCGCCAGTCTGTGGGAATACGATCACTATTCTCGCTGCGTAGCGGTGGTTGACCCTAGGGTCTCAGAGCGGCTGTAATTTGGGGAAAAAGAGTTAGTGGGAACAAAGTCGTATATGAAAGCAGGACGTGGGCATCAAGCGTGCGGGTCCAGGTCAATGATACGAAAGAAGCACATACATTAGGGTAAAACGACCGACCCTCTGAGTCAGTGAGATGAGGTCTTGTGGGGCTATCAAGCGTTTTACCAATATAGTGGTTGCCCTCGTGTGTCGCGGCACGGGATAGCGAAGGTAGTTGAGGAGTGCCATGTAGGTAAGGTCTTACAATATTAAGTTACCGGGGTGTCATCCGTCGTCCACATGACGCGCTCCCACAGACGGAGATCTCAAGCATGAAGAGTGTTCAGTCAGTCGAGGCCTGTGCATTTCGCGGTGGCGGCGATCGTGAGCCGCTCCGAGGGTTACCTTCCTGGGGTGGGTGTTGAGGACCAGGAGGATCACTGGCCGACGCTGTCCCTAGCATTGTGAACGGCAGACGTTCCCAATCCGTAACCTCGGTGGGAGGGAGGTCCAGGAGGGACAAGAACGGAGCCACGTCTTTCGGTGAGCGTATAACATGGTGGGTGTCATTTTTGCGGGTGTGAAGAGCAAACGGGAACCCCCAACGATAGGGGAGTCCTGCATCCTGCAATGCTCTAGTAACTGGCCGAAGGGCTCTGCGGGCTGCCAGGGTTTGAGGTGACAAGTCCTGAAACAGTTCGAAGGTTTCCCCGTCAAAGGTCCACTGCCGACGGGCACGTGCCCGGCGCATGATCTCCTCTTTAAGCGTGAAATCAGGTAAGTGACACAGTATGTCTCTTGGGAAAGAGCGGTTGTTGGTGGTGGGTGGACGGAACACTCTGTGTGCGCGATCTATGGCTCCAGTCGGTAAAGGGGGGCATCCTAAGAGGTGTGTAAAGGCCAGTAAAAGGAAGAATTTTATTTCCTTTACCTCGTCGCTGACGCCTCGGATCCGGACATTATGTCTTCTAGACCGGTTTTCCAGGTCGTCTATTCGGCGATGGATCTCCGAGAACCGTAAATCGGTGTGAGGGTTCCTCAATGCGTCTGGGGTAGGGTGAGTCGTGGTGTCTCTCTCCAATGCGGCAACACGTGCGTCAATGGCGGCGACTTCCGCGCGGACCTCTGTTATTTCTCGACCTACTGACAGCTGAAGTTGATCCAGCATAGTTTGAAAGTCAGCTCTGGTCGGAACCTCAGCCCGAGTCGGCAGTTCTGCTATTAAAGACTCGAGGCGGCGTATCGTCGATTGCCCGCCAGACCATGAGGCCTCCGATGTGGTGGGGGAGGACGCCATATTAGGCTTCCCGGCCGTTGAAGGCCCCGTCTGAGTAGAGCTGAAAAAAGCTTCTATGGAGCCCGGGGAAGTTCCAGCTGGTTGGCGAGAAGGCTGCTTAGATGATTTGCGGCGGGCTGTGCGGATCATGTCCCAAAGCTAACGCGGTGGAGCGTTGAAATCGGCGGTGACTGAGAGAGCTCCCGGGCTAAGCGTCCATCTTAGTTTCCAGTCAGGCCACGCCACAATCTGCTTTCTTACCGCGGGACTCAGGCAGGATTTGTTTCTGTACAGGGCACCTAGTTTGGGGTAAAGTTTAGATGAGAGTTTTTCGATGTGGGGGCCAAAGGATAGATTAGGGTCCAACCACATACCTAGATATTTGAGAAAAGTGACTGTGGTCAGTGTGCCATTTGATTTTGTCCCAACACATAGATGGGGATTTTGCAATTTGTGTAGTTTAGGTGCTGTTCCAAAGAGCATCGTTACAGTTTTGTCAGTATTAAAAAAAAGTTTGTTGTTTTTGATCCACTTTTCTACCTCTGTGAATTGTTCTTGCAGCACGGCCTCCAGCTGCGGGAGATTTGGTTTGCTGGTATAGATCACAGTGTCGTCTGCGTACATATGTACAGTTGAGGCTTTGCAGACGTTGGGCAGATCATTTATGAATATTGTGAATAGCAGGAGGCCTAGTATTGAGCCTTGGGGTACACCGCAAGTGACTGGGAGCGGGAGGGAGGAGCTGCCAGAAATTGACACATATTGTGATCGGTCGGATACATATGATTGAAACCAGGTTAGCGTGCGATCACCAATGCCAGAGTTTTTAAGTTTTTCTAACAAGATGCCATGGTCTACCGTGTCAAAGGCCTTGGCAAAATCAAGGAAGATGGCTCCAGTTAGGTTTCCTTGTTCCATCCCTGCCTGGATATCATTGCAGACTTTTAAAAGGGCGGTTGTAGTTGAGTGATTTGGACGAAAGCCTGATTGATCCGGGGTTAAGTAGTTCCAATATTGATAATAATCACGTAATTGTGTGTAGACACATTTTTCCAAGACTTTTGACATTACAGGGAGCAATGATATTGGACGGTAGTTGGATACCAAAGTACTGTCACCACTTTTATGGATAGGTACCACTCTTGCAGTCTTCCAGAGCTTGGGTATGTATCCAGTCGCCAGTGACTCATTTATTAGGGTTGCGACAGGATTTGCAATTGCTGGGGCACTGATTTTCAGCAGCATTGCTGGTACTTGATCAGGTCCAGACTGGTATTTCAATTTTTGCTTACGGAGAAGTTTAGTAATGACACTGACAGGCACTGGTCTAAAACTGAATTCCTGTCTGATACAGGGACTTTGCACAGTTGGGGGGGGGCCTGACCTGCATGAGGCGTCTCTGATTGCATGTCATTTCCTTGCTTGGCAATCAAAGTGGTGGCACATCCAACAAAATAATCATTAAAGGCATTTGCTACATCTAGGGGGTGTTGCAGGGTTTGGTTGTTTACTTTGACAGCAGCTGGCTGGGAGTGGACTGGGGGTGCTTGTATGTTACTTATGGTTCTCCAAAAGTTTCTAGGGTTTGATATGTTATTGTTTAGATTTTCATTGAAGTAATGGGCTTTTGGCCATTTTTGTTTGTTTTGTGCATTCATTCCGGCATTTTCGGTATTCGTAGTGATCGTTCATGGAACCAGTACTCTTGAAATTTGACCACCGTGAATCTCTAAGCTGGTACATTAGTGTAAGATCAGCTGTAACCCAGGGGAGATGAGTCCCTTTTACTCGCACTTTACGCAGCGGGGCATGGGAATTCCAGACTTGCAGGAGCTCAGACTGAAAGTATTCAACTGCACAGTCTAGGTCTGGGATTAGGTTTAGCCTGTACCAGGGGAGCTGTTTGAGATCACTTAGGAAGGATTCAAGAATAAATTTCTTGAAAGACCTGGTGGTTATTACCTTTGGGGGAGATTTCAAGGCCTTAATTTTGCGCACGCAGTACACTAGACAATGGTCACTAAAGCTATTAGCAAGAACGCCTGCCTCCTGTATTCTATCAGGAGATGAGGAGAGAATCCAGTCCAACAAGGTATGGTTAGGGCTTTTCATATTAATGCGAG
Source organism: Leptobrachium leishanense (assembly GCA_009667805.1). Lineage (NCBI taxonomy): Eukaryota > Metazoa > Chordata > Amphibia > Anura > Megophryidae > Leptobrachium > Leptobrachium leishanense. The sequence goes on along the minus strand of CM019064.1, from coordinate 421,983,190 downwards.
TGGGGGAGGAGATTAATTGAGTTAGCTGCAAAGTTTTAAACAGCGAGCAGTGTTTATTGTTTTTAGGATTTAGCCAATCTGTATTAAAATCGCCGAGGACCAGCAGTTCACTTTTTTGGTTTTGGGCAAGTAGGTTATTAAGGATTTGAGATATGTCAGAGAGGGAGTGCACTGGAGAGCTCGGTGGACGATAGAACCCATAAACATAAACATAAACATTGATATCAAATTTGAGTATGAGGTTGCGGCTTAAGTGCAACGTGTCAGTGGTTACTTGGGGAGAAGAAATGTTGGAGAGTTCCAACACTTAATTTTTTAGGACTAGACCCCTCGAGAGCTTCATGGGAAATGCAATCCCAAAACATCTGGAGAGCCACGGTTGCTGTCCCCTGAGCTAGGAGTTAATTCTGTTCACTTCTTAATGAAGCTCCTTGGCACTGGACAGGTTTGCAATGCTGGTGGAATTCAAAGACCTTAGATTTATTTTTCCTCCTTAAACATTCGCACAGCTAAATCGTAGACAGTTAATACAATCTGACTTGGAGCTGCAATAAGAGCTGAAAGCTATTAATTATGCATCGACTTAACTTAGCAAAGGACGCTGGCCGGAGCTGGAAGAATATATGTAATTAGGGAGATGTCAGGACCACATTATTTAATTTTGCTACTGCTTGCATTATAATGTCATAGAGTAACCATGGACTTATTCAATTATATAATTTTAGATATTAGCAGCCGCATTTCTGGGGAAGCCGGGTAGGTAACTGGTCTAGATGTCTACCCCTTCCTTCTCCCACTGAATGTCTCAGATGCGGCGAGTAGAATTGGTGGTTTTAGGGCGCACTACTTACATGGTAGAGATAAAAATAGATAAGGTATACTCAACCTGTGACTGACAATACGAAACTGTTCAAAATGTAAAAACAAATGGAAAGTCAGACCCATGACCTTTGTGAGGAGGACAAAATTGTTAAAAATATTGTATAAATGTCCTTCAGGCTGCGTGTATAAAGCGTATATGAAAAATAACTGGATTTTGTGTTTAGACTTTGATAAATAACAATTTCCCTGTTCTATACATATAGGGCAGGGATCTCAAACTCACGGCCCCCCAGATGTTTTTGCCTACAAGTCCCAGAATGCTTTGAATGCAATAGATGGCCGTGGAATCATGGGAGTTGTAGTTCAGAAACATCAGGGGGGCCAGAGTTTGAGACCACTGATATAGGGCTATAGTACAATCTTCGCGCAAATACCCTCGCGCAAAGCAAACATTTTTGCGTCAAGCGTTAAACATTTGCAGCCGCAAATCAACGCTGGAATTACAATCCTCTCGGCTTTTTTCTTCCGCCGATCAATTGCGCATGCAAACAGGCTCAGTGCCATCTTGCGCAAAAATCTTTGCACGTGCAGGTTTTCGCACCCATTTAGCCAATCAAAATGAAGAAACACATCTATCAAACGCAACTGAATTGTGCCTGGCAGAGGCATCGGAGACAGGTTCTGCGTTTATGATGCAAAATGAGCACATATGCTACAGTAATAATACACACACACCTGCCATCATCCATTATATTGTCGCTGCATTCCTTTTTATGTGCTGGTTTTTTTTTTCGGGTTAGCCAGGTTGTTCAGATTTGCCGTTACCACCAGTTTTTTGCAGTTGATAAAATTATGCGTGTAAAGGCTAAGCGGTAATTACTGTAAATAGATTGTAATACCATCCGTGTACCTGTGCACATTCGCATTTGCTCTCACAATATTAAGTACAGGACGCGCTCAGTACAGTAAGCTCGCGCAGGGCTCCCGCAGGTTCACCCGCTGTAAACGATTGCTGCGCAGACTATGTAATACGGGTTTAGGCGCAAATGTTAATTTTTTTTGCGCCAGCGCAAACGTTTGCGTGAGATTGTAATTTAGCCCATAAAAGGTTATCGAAATATACCACTTAGTTAAGTGGTTTTCTTAAATCTGTAGAAAGTCTCAGGAAAGTGGGATGATATGACTTAGAAAGTTCTCCCCTTCCCCCTCCCCTTTCTATGACCATACTATGACACGTGACTCTGGGCATAAGAATGTCTTTGTTTAAACCTAAAAGTTAAATATAAACCATATATGGTAACAGTGTTGACCATGCTAATTATCTGTGACGTTGAGAATATCCTATTGGCTTGTAAATGTGAGATTTTTGTATGTTCTATCTTCTATAAAAGAACTGACGTAACAAAGGAATATCAGATATTTGAAGAACGAACTCTGCCTGTTGTCTTCATTTATCTCCGCTAGCTAGCGTAGCGCTGCGCTGCGCCATGCCTTACATGATGGAAAAAACACAGAATACAGAAATCTAAATTGCATGTCTTGGTAGATATGAATAGAAATCTACTTTTTAACAGACTTCGGTCCCATCTCCAAGATATCTCATTATTATAGGAAGATATTCCAAAACTTGAAAAAAATCCCCAACACTTCTGGTCCCAAATACTGTATTTCAGATAAGGGATACTTAACCTTCACTGTGACAGGTTTGTCAGCTTCCTGCTTAGTGATTCTCCATCTATTTGCGGGCGACTCCTTTTACTCCCTTCCACACTCATTTTCTTCTTCTCTGTTTCCCTCACCCCCTTCTGCTTCCATAGCTTGGTCATTATTCTATTGTACATTGTCTCATTTTTATTTAAACTGCTTTCCACTGTCATTACTCTGTTCACCTTTGATATTGATTGTTTTGGCCATTATTCTCACACTCCTATTGAATTTGTGCCAATTCTCTCCCTTCATGTCACGTACCTGCTGACAAAATGTTTATTTGGCCTTCCTTACTCCTCGTCTCAGCTGTATCTTTGTTTACTTGATTTTATTCATAAAATAAATACTTAAAAAAATAGACCTATAACTTTTATGACAGTGGCACTACAACAACAATTTAGCTCTCTGTTCAGCAGTGCTAAATGTGACAGAAATGTACATTTTTTTCAAATTATCGCATTGCGCGATTAATACAGTAGATATAGCGCAAACTAAAGGATAGGAAAGATTGGTAGCTCAATAAGATAAACTAAAAACAGTCATTATTTTACTCCTTTGGTAATTTATCCTTAATTATATACAAGGCCGGCCTTATGCCTCTGGGCACCCTGTGCGAGAAATCTTTACAACGCCCCACAGTAGCCACACCCCCTACCATATCCACAACCCAAATTATGAAATTCATTATTTTGTGAAATTCGGGGGTTTGTGGATTAACCCTACTATGAAGTCCCTACACGGAGCCAAATAGGCACCGAGCAGGGACACAGCAATACAGCTCCCAGTAATGTGCGGTGTGTATGAGCGTATCACAAAGCTCCACAGCAATAAAGCTCACAACAATGTGCAGTGTGTATGAGCATATCACAGAGCTCCACAGCAATAAAACTCACACTGTGTGTCTATAATATGCCAGTGTGTGTGTGTGTATATATATATATATATATATATATATATATATATATATATATACACACACAAAACACCAAGAAAGAGCACTCCATATTATTGACCACCTTCTTCCATCATTTTCTGTGAAATTTTTATTTTTTTTATATATTTGAGAGCTGACAACTCCCATTTGGTATGCACCCCTCCCTGTTCACAGGTGCTCCACCTTGACAGCCTATAAAAGGCCTTGAGCTGCTGGGGAGCTCCAGGGTTAGTTGATCCTGTAAGTGCGGACTCGGTCAAGTTACATAGGACCTCTCAAAGATGGGGTACATTGGCGACTGTGACAAGCTCTGATTTTCAGCTAGCAACCTACACCACTCAAGAACTTCACCTACCAGACTCCCTTCCATCTTCTGCTTACCTTATCAATTCCCTGCCTGTCTTCTGCTTTTTTTTTTCCTTACTCTTCTCCCCTCCACCGTTTTCTAGAAATGTTTTTCCCTCTCTTGCTGCTTCTTTCTTCTACCACCCTTCTCTCTAAATCTACCCTCCCTCCCTATACACCCTACAAATTACACCAAGCAGAAAAAGAAACCCAAATACACCATAACCTACTCAGCTCTTTTAACTTATCAGCTGAGTGCTGGTGGAGAGTGTTAAAATGCAGCCCTCCCACCCCCACACGGAGTTTTAAGACTCTCCAATCACAATTCTCCAAAAAGAAAACTGTGTCCAAATTCCTATTTATTCTGCTGCTTGCCCTGGCAAATGATGTTGAATCCAACCCTGGTCCAACAGATGACACCATATTTAGTCTCCCCAGTAAAAAAAAGGCCTCTTCTTTGTGCACTGTAATATCCGCAGCTTACTCCCTAAACTGGACGAGCTTAAAGCTTGGTGCCTCCATTACAAACCGAAAGTCATTGTGCTGACAGAATCATGGTTAACCCCTAAAGTACCAGACTCTGCCATATCAATACAAGGGTATTCATGTTATAGAAAGGACAGAGCAAAGAGAGGAGGAATTGTTATTTATGTTGACGAGTCCACAAAGTTCACCCCTCTGCAAAACTCTAGCTCCCCAGACACTTTTGATTTCCTTTCTGGTATTATTGAGATCCCTTCAGTAAACCAATTATTGTTGCTGGATTCTATCGCCCACTGAGCTCCCCAGTGCACTCCCTTTCTGACATAACCCAAATCCTTAGTAATTTGGTAGCTCAAAACAAAAAAAGTGAACTGCTGCTCCTCATTTTTTTTTTTTTTGGATCACTGTCATCTTTTGAAATATAAAGTTTATTGAATTTTCAAGAAAAGAAAAAAGGGGGTACAACAATCAAAAAAGGGGAAAACAGGGAAATAAAGATATGCACTACAATATAAAACATATTATAACAAGACACTACAGCTTCACCGAACTGTATGACATCAACATATATAAGTCACTGAAATAGCCCCAACAAGACCCTAAAGTGTGACGTTATAAGTATCCCAAATAGTCCAGTGATCTTTGCCTACCCCTTTCAATCCCATCAATGACCTGGCCATGGCATCAAGGGACCTTAATTCCCCCATCCTAGTTTTAACCATACCCACTGTGGGCACCTTATCTGTTTTCCAGTTGAAAGCTATTAAATTAGTGGTGACAGATAAGATATGGGTTGTTTCTGGAAATGGGTAAGGGATGAGGGGAACATTTGAAGGAGAAAAATATCAGGAGATGGAATAATATCCACTCCAAGGACCTCCGAACTCAGTGAGGCTATCTGATCCCAAAAAATTGTAAGACGGGAGCATGACCCCCATACATGGAAAAACGACCCATCCTCCTCCTCACACCTCCAACAGGTCTTAGAAACGTTAGGTTTAAAATGGTGTTCCCTGTCGGGGGTAATATACCAGCGGTACAGAACCTTCTTCCTAGCTTCCGTCAGCGAGATACATCTAAACTTTTTACAGTCCAATAAAAAAACTGTCTCTCCATTGGTCTGAGGTAAAAGATTGATTCAGGTCTCGTTCCCATGTCTCTTGAAATCGCCACCGTTTAATCTGAGGTCTAGTCAATAACTGTTGCTATATCAGAGACAAGAGACGCGTTTCGGGAGTGGGGTGCAAACAGAGTGAGGAGTGGGGTTCAAACAGAGTGAGGAGGTCTGAGCTGGGGGGGAGATGTATCAGACCGTACTGCGAGAGACAAGAGCGTAACCTCAAAAAAGCCGAGTTTAGCATGTAGGGAGTGTTTCTCCTGGAGCTGCAGGAAGGGAAGAAGGTCATGTGAGGCATAGAAATAAAATAATTTGCCTAGCAAAGCACGGCTCCACGGACGGGGATCAAAATCAGGGATCAGGTGAGTAAACATCGATATGGGGGAGGCCATAGATAGAGGGTGTATTGCCGACAGGGCAGAGCGCGTCACATCCCAGACATGTATGAGAAGTGTCGCCAAGTCAGGTAGCACGTTTAGTAGCGGTCTGGAGGCTTTTGGCGTCCATAAGAATCCCAAAAAATCATGTGGGAGCGTGCAGGGTAAGAGCAGGGCAGTCCACTGGGGGAGATTAATCCCCGTAAAGAGGCGGACAAGGTTCGTCATCACAGCTGCCCTAAAGTACAAGAGTAAATTGGGTAAACCCAATCCCACTCTGGCCACAGGTTGGTGTAAAAGAGCAATTTTAATGCGAGGTCTCCTGCCTCGCCATATAAAGTTAGAGAGGGTTGAGAGAATAGTCGCAAAAAAGGACAATGGGACTGTTAGCGGCAATGCCCTAAAAACATACAACAGTTTAGGCAGTAACATCATTTTTATCGCATTAATCCTTCCTGCCCATGATATCTCTACATTAGACCATTGTTGACACAGGTTAGAGGTTAGAGCAATAAGAGGTGTATAGTTAAGCGCAAAAAGTTGGGATTTGGTAAATGTCAGCTTGATTCCCAAATATGTCAGGGAGTTATCACGCCAGTCATATGGGTAGGTTCGTTTGAGGGAGGCTAGATCAGAGACCGGGATACTATATGGTAGGGCTTGGGTTTTATGAACATTTATTTTATGGTAAGACAATTTCCCATATGTCTCTAAAATGGAGTGAAGGGCAGGCAAGGAGGTAAGGGGATTGGTCAACGTAAGTAGGATGTCATCCGCAAAAAGACTTAATTTATAAGCCGAAGGGCCTACCATAAGACCCTCCACCTCATCAGCTTGTCTTATAGCTTGTGCAAGTGGTTCCAGTGCTAGTGCGTATAGAATGGGGGAGAGAGGGCAGCCCTACCTGGTGCCATTCGTTATGGAAATCACGGAGGACTGAACCTGCTGTTAAGACACGGGCATTTGGAAAGGAATATAGCGCCAAAATAGCTCCAATAAACTCTCGGGGAAAATTAAATTTCAGTAGAGTGTGTTCCAAGAACACCCAATGGAGTCGGTCAAACGCCTTTTCGGCATCAAGCGAAAGCATCAGAGTCGGTGTGTTGGATCGCATAGCATGGTCCATCAAAGCCATAGCCTTGATAGTGTTATCAGGGCCCTGTCTGGATGTGATAAACCCAACCTGATCATCAGCTATTAGAAGGGGCATGACGTCGACCAGTCTGGTAGCTAGTATCTTAGCATAAAGTTTAGCATCTACATTAATAAGAGATATAGGTCTATATTTGGAACATTGATCTGCAGGTGGAGACGTTTTGGGGATAGTTACTATAGTAGCGGACAACCAATCAGTAGTTGCGTTCCCCGATTTAAATACGTGAGTTAATGCAGAGAGGAGAGGGGCATTAAGGCGAGCTGAAAATGATTTATAGTACACTGCCGTGAAACCGTCCGGGCCCGGCGCTTTATTAGATTTGAGGGAGGATAGGGCCAAGGTGAGTTCTGTCAGAGAGGGAGAGGAGAGTAGATTGGGAAGATATGTGTCTGGCAATGAAGGTAGGTGCAGGCGCTGGAGGAAAGGAAAAATCTCCGATACATTGGGCTGAGGCAGCGTGGTCTCGTGTTTTAAATTATACAAAGTGGAGTAATACTCGGCAAAAGAATCTGCAATCTGCTGAGGGTGGTAGCGCGCTGATCCGTCTGCAGCTGTCAGATGATCAATTTTGGACTTCGCCACCTTTTTTCTTAATCTATTGGCCATTATCCTACTCGTTTTATTATTGTACAGATACATCTTAGTTCGCAACCTGCGCGCCGCCCATACGTAATCCCGTTTATCCATTTCCGTCAACTGCAGTTGGAGTCCAACTAAGGTGGATCGTGTAGTAGGGTCTGTTTGTTTCTTATGTAGGGTCGCAACTTGGTGTATTTGGTGCAGTAAGGTCAGTCTATGGGAAGAGTTCTGCTTTTTAAAATATGAGCCCCATTTAATTAGTACGCCTCTCACTACCGTTTTATGTGCTTGCCATATAGTAAGGGGGTTCACGTCTGGGGTGGTGTTCTCTTTAAAGTAATTCTCTAAGGTGCGCTGAACATCCTCTACAACCTCCGGACGGGACATAAGGGACTCGTTTAAACGCCAGGGTGATCATCCCGTAGGGGCACGGGAGTCAGGGAGTTGTAGAGTGATAGGTGCGTGGTCTGACCAAGACATAGAGCCCAGTTTGCAATCAGATACCAAATTCAGTAGGTCCGCCGTCACAAAGAAGTAGTCTATTCTGGAGTAAATTTTATGCGCTCCTGAGTAGAAAGAATAGTCACAGTCATCAAGGTGTAAAATGCACCAGATGTCAAATAGTTGGAACTCCGCCAAAAGAGCAGCAAAGTTGCGAGCTGCAGACCGCTGCACTCTGGTAGATCGGGGCGGCAAGTCAAGGGATTGATTAAAGTCTCCACAGATCACGAGTCGTCCCGAGGAGACTTCAAGCAACTTAACCATTGCTGTACGGAGGAAGGTGAGTTGACCAGTGTTAGGACAGTAGAAATTAGCGATGGCATACGGGGCTCGATTTATATCACATATTATAAAGAGGTATCGCCCATTAGGGTCGGTGATCACCTGTGCAGGTTAAAAAACACATTCTGATGAATTAGGATGGAGACTCCTCTCGCTTTCACAGGAGCCGTGGCGTGGAAGTGATGGGAGTAATGTGGGAGGTACAATTTAGGGTGGGCAGACGTTTTAAAGTGGGTTTCCTGAAGACACACCACATCAGGGGGTTGGTGTCTCAGATCAGCATACAGAGAGTGTCGTTTATATGGGACATTCAGACCCTTCACATTTAACGAAACAATTTTAAATACCATTATACATTTTGAAATAGGTCAAATAGAGCAGATAAAGTACACATCTCTGGGTCTTGTGTCCCCGTCGGGGAAACATCCTACAAGGAACATTTAACGTTAGACATTTACGCACATAATACCAGAAAAATCGGGCATGTCCAGAACAGCTTCTGAGTTGCAAGTGAAGATTAGAAAAAGAGTAATGTGGTGCAAATAAAACAAAGAAGAAAAAGGAAAAAACAAATAAAGGATAAAAACTGAAAAAAAAAACGTTCAGTGCAAACGGCACTGGAAAAATATATACAGTACCTCTCCTAGGCCACAGAAGACTCGGGCCAACCCTGGTCATACCAGGGGGAGTAGAGGGGTGTGCTCGGACAGACAGCCTCCTGAGGTGGAGAAGGAGAGCAGGAAAGGAGCGGCCACCCAGCGATGCTTCCGCTCTATCCAAGTCGTAGCGCGTTCGTCAGGCCAATATAAACCTCCAGGAATCTCACGGATGCCATGCGCAATAGGAAAAAAACAAAAACCAAGCCCAGAGGTCTGCAAATGTAGGACCTCTAAGTAGCTTTTATTTCGTCGTGTTCACTCGGTGCCACTCCGGTGAGACCTTTTGCGGTGATGGGGGTGCTTGTTGAGGTGGCGTGAATTCACCCAATAGGTTCCACGTCTGAAGAGCAGCTAGGCCTTTGCCGACGTCCCGCAAGACTGTCAGTGGTCCGTTGCGGGTCACCAGAAGCTTTAGTGGAAATCCCCAGCGATACTGAATCTGATGATTTCGCAGGACCTTGGTCACAGGTAAGAATTCTTTGCGTTTTGACATAGAAGATCGGCGTATGGTGGAGGCAGGGCCGTTGCGATTCTCATAGCGGAGAGAAGGGATTCTTTGATCCGGAAGAAGTGCACCCTCATCAAAACGTCTCTAGGAACCGTTTGGTCCAGGTGGCGCGGCTTCGGGATACGGTGTACTCTGTCGAGCTGTAAGTCCGCGTCCAGCTTTACCGGTAGCAGCGTTCGAAATAGGGTCACCAAATATGTGGTCAAGTCACCAGGTTTAACCATTTCAGGGATTCCTCGCACTCGTATATTGTTTCTGCGGGAACGGTCTTCTAAGTCGGTCACCTTAAGTAATAATGATTCGTGGGTGTTTTTTAACTCCTTATAAGCATCTACAAGGTCGTTATGGGCTAAGCACAGTTCGTCAGTTCATGTTTCTAATGCATCAGTACGCTCACCCAGATCACGAATTTCCTGATGGAGATTAGCTGTGATAGACCGGAAATCCTCCTGAATAGTAGTTCTGAGGTCCTGGAGCAGAGATTGGAGCTGGAGCCCAGAAGCAGGGGCAGATGCTGACAGGAGCAGGGGAGGAAAATCCTCCTCCTCCGGAGGGATCGATCTCGGCGATCTGGAATCGCGGGAGGTCCGGGCGCCATCTTGCGGCCTTTCCCGGGCCTTCCCAAATCGCGATACCTTGGCCGTTTTTGGGGTTTTGCTTGGTGCCATCGGGTGCCAGGGTGAGTCCTTAGGCTAATGAGACCGTTTGTGGCGCAAGCCGCCGCCGTTTTGAGCCGCTATAGCGGGAGAATCAATCGGTGGAGAGAGAGCTCACCTCACATGCGGCTGCTCAGTATGGCTGCCGGCCACGCCCCCATCCTCAGTGATTTTAATGTTGATTGGCTGAATCCTAAAAACAATAAACACTGCGCCCAGTTTAAGGCTTTCCAGTTAACACAATTAATCTCCTCCCCGACTCACATTAATATGAAAAGCCTTAACCATACCTTGCTGGACTGGATTCTCTCCTCATGTCCTGATAGAATACAGGAGGCAGGTGTTCGCGCTATTAGCTTCAATGATCACTGTCTAGTGTACTGTGTGCGCAAAATAAATGTCATGAATTAAGCCTATGCCCGCACCTAAACCGTGGCAAACCCTTATTCACCTGTCTAGGTTTGTATGCAGGTTCGATTCCCCTATCTGGCTGTTAAGCTTCTGTTGTGATACCTACAGGTGTATACTACTTCACCTAAATGAAGCCTGCTTAAAAGAGGGATCCACCCTTCCATCAGGGCTTCAACATAACGTCCCTGGAAGTGCAGACAACCAGACCTGTTCCTGAAGCTCCCTACCGTGTTACCTGAATCCCTCCAGTGATACTCCCAAGTGGAACCCTGCTACCAAGGAGAATCTCCCCACCAAGGTACCCCGCTCTCAAGAACCCTCGTTCTTCGAGTGTACCCCACTTCCAAGAATCCTCGTTTGTCAAGCATACCCTGCTACCAAGGAGAATCTCCCCACCAAGGTACCCCGCTCTCAAGAACCCTCGTTCTTCGAGTGTACCCCACTTCCAAGAATCCTCGTTTGTCAAGCATACCCTGCTTTCAAGAATCCCTATTGTCAAGCTGAATCCTGCATACAGTCTGTTGCCTGCCTGCTAGTGCTGCTATTATTTACTATTTGTTTTGTTTATTATTTAATAAACCTTCAATACCCAGCAACCTGTGTGACTCCTATGATCACTGCATCCTGGGCTCACTTCACCCACCGCCGCACTCCCGTACCTGACAGAATGTTGAAGCCTTCACACAGTGAGTCCGCGGTGATCCAAATCATTATGGAGTACCTCAGAAAAGCCATTCAAGACATCCTGCAACATTTGGACTCCGTTTTTGCAAGTATGCAGCAGGGTTTAAATGACACCTCTACTAAGGTGTGCACTCCAGCTCCAAAGAAAGTGGGTAGAGGACCCCTAACATCCGAAGAAATTGCTAGGAGAAGGTCCCAGAAGCTCTGCTTCTACTGCGGGGAACCGTCCCATTCCATCTCGGAATGTTTAGTGCGGCCCCCAAGCTGCCCCGCACTTTCCCTGGAGTTTCAAACGAAACCCTGCAATCCCCAGTGCTACCTGGTGCTACTCCCAAGTCTACACCTGTTAAATCAAAAAGGACTTTTTCTATCAAGGCCAGAGAACCCTTTTCTACTCCGCCTGTGTTCCCAATGCCTAGTGAAGCACTGCCCACCAAGTTCAAGAAGGCAGTGCCTGTCAAGTCTGCTTCCACCAGACCAAAAAGGGAAATTGTTCCTACCAAGTCCTTGTCCAGAAAACCCACACCTGCTAAAACAAGGACTGTGTATAAAAAGTCTATGGAGGCCTACTCGGATAAGCTCCAAAGGTGCCAGCCAAATAGGATGGTGTCACTGGACACCTATCCTGAGGTCACAGACCTTGAAGACCCCTATCCTGCCGAAACCATGGAGTTCGAGTCCACCCTACCTTCAGAATATGAACCTGAAATTCCCATGGAGTTAGCTGCTGCCTCCCTTCTCAGACACCCACCACTCTCAACCAGCATTCCAGGTACCTTGGTGTCGCTGTCTATGCCCCAGCAACCGTCTTCAAGTCATCGGTGAAACCAGGACCCCGAAATCTGGAAGCCAACTCCTGTCTCCATGACCTAGAAGAATCACTGTTGCTGCAGAGTCCAGCTGCCTCCATACTAAGGAGGGCTCTTGGATTCAAAAAGGTTGAGACTCCCACTCCCCACGCCGCAAATCCGGCTGGTTTCTGGACAACCATGCCAAGCATATATCGGTACCACTGTCTCTACCCCTGAAGGCACCATTACTATGGAACCTTGCCCCCTGGGTTCACGTATGGTTCCAATGGGACTGTGGTCAGATGCGCAGACCTGCAGGTGTTTCAGAACCCCAAAAGCGCTTGGAGATCACTCCACAATAATGTTGTCACTGCCCTGCAACCCGCAGGTTCTCCAGCCGTTGCTGCCCTGCACCCTGCAGGATCTCAGAATATCACTGCCCTGCAACCCGCAGGATTCCAAGAGCCGTGCCGTACCCAGGTCCAGGTCAAGAGCCGTGCCGTACCGAGGTCCAGGTCCAGGTCCAAGAGCCGTGCCGTACCGAGGTCCAGGTCCAAGAGCCGTGCCATACCGAGGTCCAGGTCCAGGTCCAAGAGCCGTGCCGTACCGAGGTCCAGGTCCAAGAGCCGTGCCGTACCGAGGTCCAGGTCCAAGAGCCATGCTGTACCGAGGTCCAAGAGCCGTGCTGTACCGAGGTTCAAGAGCCGTGCTGTACCGAGGTCCAGGTCCAAGAGCCGTGCTGTACCGAGGTCCAGGTCCAAGAGCCGTGCTGTACCGAGGTCCAGGTCCAAGAGCCGTGCTGTACCGAGGTCCAGGTCCAAGAGCCGTGCTGTACCGAGGTCCAGGTCCAAGAGCCGTGCTGTACCGAGGTCCAGGTCCAAGAGCCGTGCTGTACCGAGGTCCAGGTCCAAGAGCCGTGCTGTACCGATGTCCAGGTCCAAGAGCCGTGCTGTACCGAGGTCCAGGTCCAAGAGCCGTGCTGTACCGAGGTCCAGGTCCAAGAGCCGTGCTGTACCGAGGTCCAGGTCCAAGAGCCGTGCTGTACCGAGGTCCAGGTCCAAGAGCCGCGCTGTACCGAGGTCCAAGTCCAGGAGCCGTGCTGTACCGAGGTCCAGATCCAGGAGCCGTGCTGTACCGAGGTCCAAGCCCAGACTGCTGCCACTAAAACAACATTTGTGGACACTGATACCGCTGCAGCTACCCTGCCAACTCCTGGTAAAGCCAGTCCGTCTAGTGAAGTCCTGGTACTTGTCTCTGCCATGGCAGCTCAGGTGAATACCCTTACCCATACCATACAGGACATGCAGCTGAACCACAAATACCTGCAGTCTCAGGTACAGGTTGCATTAGCCCGTGGACATTTCTCTACTCCCGATCTGGTTGCCACCAGCAACCCCATACATCAGGACGACTCCGAACCCACTGTGCTCGATAGCACCTCAGATATGGATCCCACGACACCCTACAGTGTCCAAGGTATCGTGATACGCCGAACAGACCTTAAACCCTGTGACCATCTTGACCACCCAAACCTCATCCTTGGAGGTGACGGGTCCTGGCCCCAACGACGGCGGCGCAGGAAAAAATAGGTGGCCCCCTTGCTATATATATCTGATTGTTCGCGCCCGGAAGGCGCTCCTTGGGTTGGGGTACTGTCATGAATTAAGCCTATGCCCGCACCTAAACCGTGGCAAACCCTTATTCACCTGTCTAGGTTTGTATGCAGGTTCGATTCCCCTATCTGGCTGTTAAGCTTCTGTTGTGATACCTACAGGTGTATACTACTTCACCTAAATGAAGCCTGCTTAAAAGAGGGATCCACCCTTCCATCAGGGCTTCAACATAACGTCCCTGGAAGTGCAGACAACCAGACCTGTTCCTGAAGCTCCCTACCGTGTTACCTGAATCCCTCCAGTGATACTCCCAAGTGGAACCCTGCTACCAAGGAGAATCTCCCCACCAAGGTACCCCGCTCTCAAGAACCCTCGTTCTTCGAGTGTACCCCACTTCCAAGAATCCTCGTTTGTCAAGCAATACCCTGCTACCAAGGAGAATCTCCCCACCAAGGTACCCCGCTCTCAAGAACCCTCGTTCTTCGAGTGTACCCCACTTCCAAGAATCCTCGTTTGTCAAGCATACCCTGCTTTCAAGAATCCCTATTGTCAAGCTGAATCCTGCATACAGTCTGTTGCCTGCCTGCTAGTGCTGCTATTATTTACTATTTGTTTTGTTTATTATTTAATAAACCTTCAATACCCAGCAACCTGTGTGACTCCTATGATCACTGCATCCTGGGCTCACTTCACCCACCGCCGCACTCCCGTACCTGACAATAAAGGCCACAAAATCTCCAAAAAAGGAAATAATCACCAGGTCTCAAGAAATTTAATCTTGAATCCGTCCTAAATGATCTCAAACGGCTCACATGGTACAGGCTAAACCTAATCCCAGACCTGGACTGTGCAATTGAATACTTTCGGTCAGAGCTCCTGCAAGTCTGGAATGTCCATGCCCTGCTGTGTAAAGTGTAAGTCAAAGGGGCACATCTCCCCTGGGTTACAGCTGACCTCACACAAATGTACCAGTTTAGAGATTCACGTTGGTCAAATTTCAAGAGTACTGGATCCATGAATAATCACTGTGAATATCGAAAATGGCGGAATGCGTGCACAAAGCAAACAAAAATGGCCAAAGCCCAATACTTCAATGAAAATCTAAACAATAACATTACCTAACTACATGACCCACCATTGTGACATGTTAAAAGAACTAAACTGGCCAGACGCACCCTTCACCTTTCCAACCTGGTGTTTAAGAGCTTTTCTGGGAAGCTACCACCCTACCTGAATAGGCTGCTTCCCTCAGCAGTTCCCTCATCCTATAACCTCTGATCCAGGACCAGCACCTTACTTGCAATACCACAATACAAAAAGAAAGTGGCTCGATCCTCATTTTCCTACAGAGCACCACAATTATGGAATAACCTCCCAGACGCCATCAAATCTTCCCTCAGTCTAAAGTCACTTAAGAGCTCCCTATTAACATACCTCAATATGGAATGCACCTGTAAACATGTAACATAGTGACTATATACAGAATGCACCTGTAAACATGTAACATAGTGACTATATACGGAATGCACCTGTAGACATGTGACAGTAACTATATTTCCTACATTATTTATTTTCTGTTAATCTGTATATTTGTTTTGTATTAATATCTTACAGAAATACAAAGTAGTAAAATGCAACAACTCCAATGTTCTTGAACCCAGGACATACTTGAAAACGAGAGAATGTATCCTTCCTGGTAAAACCCTTTATAAATAAATAAATGATCATAACTTTGTGAACTGAATCCCCATCATTTTACCTCAGTCAGGTTTTTTGAACATTTTTAAAACTGTTTTTTTTTCACAGAAAATGGTGGAAGAAGGTGGTCAATAATATGGAGCGCTCTTTATTGATGTTTTGTATTTGATGTCCTAGACACTGTCACACAGCAGCAAAAATCTGTAAGAGATTATCCACTCACAAACATAAACAGAATAGCCACATGGATTCAGGTAACACGG
Source organism: Leptobrachium leishanense (assembly GCA_009667805.1). Taxonomy (NCBI): domain Eukaryota; kingdom Metazoa; phylum Chordata; class Amphibia; order Anura; family Megophryidae; genus Leptobrachium; species Leptobrachium leishanense. The sequence goes on along the minus strand of CM019064.1, from coordinate 421,967,604 downwards.
TGACGACCCCGACCTGAGAGGGACGGAATATTCGTAGGAACTCTGGGATTTCCTATGTTCCCCCTTACCTGGTTTGGGAAAGACACAGCACTATGTATAATTATTTAATGTTATATTCCCTTATTTCACTCTTTCCGTTAAAAAATGTCAGATTAATGATAAATTACTCATGATTTATTATTTATTTATCGTAAAATGAGCTCATTCATGTTTGGATTCATCCTGCCTCTCCATTAATAAAATGATGGAAATATACAACATTCATACAGATTGGGACATAGAGGAACTTCACATATTTTATTATTTTGCTGTGATGCTCCAGTATTCGCTCCTTTTCATATTCTCACCGTTTCGCCAGGATATTCTTATCTCCGTGGACACGTCGGCAAATAATGGTGTATGTTGAGTGAGAATTTATCAATGATTTTACTTTGAGTTTCTCCCCATACTCAGAGCATAAAAAACCTTCCTAGATCTACTTTGGGAAACATCTGTAGAATTTGCAGTTTAAAAACAAAATCTACATATATACAAACATTTTTTACAGTTTTTGATATTCCATTTAAGTTTTCCTTGATCAGCAATCGCTGTGAATATATCCCATGAGGATTCTTCCTTCTGATATGGGTTACTCAGGGTTAATGCTTCAGATTGGATCACTCCGCAATATTTAAATGACTTTAATAATGATTTTGACCAAATGTTGTGCATTACATTTTAATGAATAAAAAAAGATTTTTTGTGATATTCCCTTATGCTTGTTTTTATTTAACAACAAACTATTTCTACCTGTTTTGTAAATTTCTCTGAAGATTTTCTTTCACCTGGTTTTTAATTGTTTAAATATTATTAATATTCAATTTATTTTGTGATAATTTTGGTTTTGTGTTTAAACTCTCACATTTTGAGCAGTTTTTTTTCTATTCCTATGTTCTGGATTTCAGAATATTCAGAGACACTTTGGCCCCTATTACAATCTTCGAGCAATTTTGTTCGCGCAGCGCAAATTTTTTTCCGCGCATCGTCCAGCGTTATCTCGCGAAAATTAATGGTGGTATTACGATCCAAACGCATTTTCTCATCCGTCAAAAAAAAGTAACGTTCGTAAAAACGACGCGCAAAACGAATTGTAATACGCGCGCAGTAACGTAGCGCACGTAAATCACTGTGCAGACTGTTTTTTTCGCGGGATTCAGCCAATCAGAATTAAGAACCTCAATTGACATCAATTTACCTTAATTGACTCACTTAGATTTACTTGGACAGGCGCAAAAACTTGAGTATATATGCTGCAGCGATAATAAAAACACGCACAAATTCTCTATTTTATTGTTTGGGTATGTGTAGAATGTGTAACTATACTGTGCTGTATTTTATTTTCGTGCTGGTGTATTTTGTTTCGGCCAGAACGTTCCGATTTGCAGTTACCACCAGCTTTTCAAAGACGTTAAAATTATGCGCGCAAACTTTGTTCGTAAGAAGATGCGCATCGATTGTAATATGATCCGCGTACCAGCACACAAACGAATTTGCACTCACAATGTTAAGTATAGGACGCGCACAGTTCATCACGCTCGCGAAGGTCCATCCGCGTTAAACGATAATGCGCATCGTTTTTGCAAACGTTGCAATACGTAATTTCCCCCCCAAAAAAATTTAACGAGTCCCCATTTGTAATTTTTTTTAACAAGCACAACCCATAGAAAGTATAACCGCAAAGGCTTGCATGTTAAAATGTGGAAAAAACACATTACACACTGTAGATGATTGAAAAGTCAAATTTTATTGCATTTAATGTTATAATATTCAGGCAGGACATGATGTATACATATAATAATCATATATTATGAATCTGCCGAATCTGCCGGAAAGAACGATATATAATATGTCTGGGTTGTATAATAAAATGTGACTTCAAATCGCGTTTAAACATGATGAGCAAAACCGGCAAAAAGGAGCTCAGCGCACAGCGGTAAAATAGCTCAGCAGCGAAGGGGTTAACAAATGGGAAAAAATTATTTTCGATTAATATAGAGTTTTGTGCTATTTTAATGCTTACTAACCCTTTCGCTGCTGAGGCTTTTCACGCCTCTGTGCTGAGGTCATTTTTATCGGTTTCGCTCATCTAGTTTAACCGCGTTTTGAAGCCATATTTTATAATATGACCCAGACATATTATAGATCGTTCTTTCCGGCAGACTCGGCAGATTCATAATATGTCATTATTATATGTATACGTCATGTTCTGTCTGTATATTATAACAAAAAATGAAATAAAATTCGAATTTTCAATAACTTACAACGTGTAAAGTGGTTTGTTTTTTTCACATTCAAGCGTTTGCGGTTATATTTTGTATGGGGTGCGCTTGTTCAAAAAATTAGAAATGGGGACTTGTTACATTTTTTTTTGGGGAAAATTTAGCTATTTTTAACAAACGCACCGCATACAAAAATCGTTAGTGCAGCATCATTGTTCACATTATAATTGAAATGGGAACAAAATTGCTACATTAACAAATAAAAAAACTTGTTCATTTTTTTATATATATATTTTTTTAATATTTTTTTATTTTTATTTGTTTAATTTTTACATGGTAATGTTTGGTATCGTTGGAAAGGCCATGCTCTGGCCGATCCAGCAATACCAAACATTAACCCCTAGCTGCCACGGATCGGGAGATAGCGTGTTCATTGGAACCCCCTATCTCCACCATTGGTGGCAGTTAGGGGTTAACTCCAGGTTAACTTCAGTCGTCAGGGGGCATTCCCGGAAGCTTGGCCGACATCTAAGGCTGGGGTCAGACGAGCGTAGTGTTCACGTCCGTGATTGCGCCTAAAAGTACGTCCATGATAGCATGAAAGTAAGTCCATTGGAGCCTGACACATGAAGTACGTCCGCACTGAACTGCGGACGCACAACGGCCGCGGCAAACGGACGCAGGTTAGGCAAGAACGTAATACTGCTAGAACGGACGTGCGGAGTGCGCTGCGTCCACAACGTCTGCATAGCTTTGTGTGTGAGTGATGGAGCATGGTCAGACGGACTGCATTTATACGTCCAGCATTTTTGACGGACAGAATGTTTTTTCATTGTAATTTATTTTTCCCTCCTACATCCGTCAAAAAATAACTTCAGTGAAAAAACGGACTGTGTGACCACTACTGCGTCATCCGTACTGACGATGTCCGTACTGCACGGACGTACAGTCCGTAGAAATCACGCTCGTCTGACCCCAGCCTAAGATGTCGGCCAGCTCTGGGAGAGGATCACGATTCAGCGCTTTTCGGCCCCGAATCATGATACGGCACCCAAGGGGTTAAAGATAGGCACGGTTTGGAAGGGCAGGCTGTGCCCTTCCAAACTGTGCCTGCCTTCAGCCGCAGGACTCTGGCGATCAGGAGGGAGAGAGGTCCCTTTCAGGCACCTCCTCCGCACTCGCGGTGGGGGGGGGTGCCTGAAATAGATGTCATTGCGCCGCCGCAATGACATCTATCTCCCCCCGGGAGTGCCGGGCTGACATGCAGATGTCAGCCCACACCGGGGGGGGGGGCAGCAATCAGCCGGAATCCTGGCTGATTGCTGCCTCCTGTGCACACGCTCAGCGAGTCCGTAGCACAGGACGAACACTTGGCAGGACGCGCTGAGCGCGTCCTTAGCAGCCAAGTGGTTAAAGTTGTGAATTTGGATTTTTTTCCTCTGCCATACTTATTGATGATCACGGGGTACTATTGGTTTTTGAGTGGTTAAGTATATGACTATATATTATTTTGCCATTTTTAAGTCACTGAATATCCCTAAGTCTGTATTTATATTGTGGATCCTGATCTTTGGCTGATCCTATGTAATAGAAAAAGTCACAGGGTTATTCAAAGAGATTCGAAAAGTCACCGCACGTTCGGTGATTTTTCGTTCTCTTCAATTCGGTTCCTTTTGCCGATCCCATTTCGGTGACGCTGCGGTGTATTCAGCAAGAACCACAGGGTCCCCGAATTGCAGGGAAAAGCTGCCGCAAACCTGACGAAAACTAACCGCAAAACCCAGCGAATGCACGCAGAAAAGCCACAAAAACATCTGGATTAACCTGCCGAAAACCAAGCCCGAGCAGGAGTCGAACACAGCCGAAGAAGCTGAGACCGCAGACGAGGGAGGTGAATAAATTAGCAAAACCGTTTGTATGAATCTGTGAAAATGAAACGCTGTTTGCAAAGAAACTACTGAACGAAAATGTCTGAAATTTACACAGGAGGTCCAGGGAATGATAATAAAAAGGGCTGTTACAGAAAAAATAAGTAAACTTAAAAAATGTTTAAAACAAAAAAAAAAAATCGGACTTTAACCACTTCGATGCGGAGGACGCGCTCAGCGCGTCCTCCGCATGGCTCCTGGTGTGCTGAGGACGCGCTGAGCGCGTCCTCACTTTGGGGTCAGCGTTCGGCCGGGTTCCGGCCGATCGCTGGCCCCCCGGTGCGGGCTTACATCCTCGATGTCAGCCCAGCATCCGGAACCACCGCCGATGAAATTAGGTGTCATCGCGGCAGCGCAATGACACCTAATTCAGGCGCCCCCCCCGCATGTGCGGAGGAGGCGCCTGAAAGGGAGGGGGGGAGGTCCTTCGGACCTCTTTCCCTCCCGATCGGCGGCGTTGCGGGGGTTAACCCAGGCACCATTTGGAAGGGCACAGCCTGCCCTTCCAAATGTTACCTGGCATTAACCCCTGGGGAGCTGGATCACGAATCGGCGCTGAAAAGCGCCGGTTCGTGATCCTTCCCGGAGCTGGCCGACATCTTGGATGTCGGCCAAGCCTCCGGGAACTCCCCCTGAGGACTGGCGTCATCGTGCATAGCACGATGACGCCAGTCCTAGAGTTAACCCCTAACTGCCACCAACGGTGGAGATAGGGAGTTCAATGAACTCCCTATCTCCCGATCCGTGGCAGCTAGGGGTTAACGTTTGGTATTGTTGGATCGGCCAGAGCATGGCCGTTCCAACGATACCAAACTCGAAAGTGAAAAAAGTTTGTAAAAAAATAAAATAAAAATAAAATAAAATAAAAAAATATTTAAAAAAAAAAATATAAAAAAAAATAAACACTTTTTTTTTGTTTGTTAATGCAGCAATATTGTTCCCATTTCAATTATAATGTGAACAATGATGCTGCACTAACGATTTTTGTATGCGGTGCGTTTGTTAAAAATCGTGTCATTTTCCCCAAAAAAAAATGTAACGAGACCCCATCTCTAATTTTTTTAACAAGCGCACCCCATACAAAATATAACCGCAATTGCTCGCATGTTAAAATGTGGAAAAAAAACACTTTACAAGCTGTAAATTATTGAAAATTCATATTTTATTGCATTTTTTGTTATAATATACAGACAGGTCATGACATATACATATAATAATGACATATTATGAATCTGCCGAGTCTGACGGAAAGAACGATATATAATATGTCTGGGTCATATACTAAAATAAGCCTTCAAAACGCGTTTAAACATGATGAGCAAAACCGGTAAAAATGACCTCAGCACAGAGGCGGGAAAAGCCTCAGCAGCGAAAGGGTTAAAAAAAAAAAAAATTAAGAAAAATGCTTAAAGTATCCTAAAAATCTATAAATAAAGAGACTTTTTGCTGCAGAATTTTATAATGAACGGTTTATTAGGTATTGAATTAAAACGGGAATATTTTTTTTTTTTTGAAATTCAAAGTTTTTTAGTTTTTTAAAATAAAATAAGACAGTGGGATACAGAAAGGAAAAAACAGGGTAAATAAATCCTTTCTAGATACAAATACAAACAAACACAAGCCACCTACTCGTAATAGGAAAGTAGCGCATTGGAGGAAAAATAGTAAAATTAAACTAAGCTCCCAATATTACCGGGTGGTACAATAACCAAAGCAGTTCAGGATCCCCTCTGGTCGGGAGGACCTGTGTCTGTGGTACACTCCGCGGCTAGCATAGAGTCCCAGAGGGTCCAGTGGTCTTTGTCCGGCTGTGGAAAATCATATATATGTCTAGCCATCTGCTCATAATCTCTTATGTTATTCACCATATCCCGCACATCTCGAATTGTGGGAACCCACGTTTGTTTCCATCGGCGTGCTATCAACAACATGGTGCTAGATGTTATTACGCTAAAAGTCTCCTTTGTAATTTGCCCATCCTAGCCTGCGAGATACCCAATAGGAAATCCGCCGGAGCAAACGGCAGTACTAATCCCGTTGCCTTTTCCACTAGACCTGAAACTCCCCGCCAGAGTGGCTCTAATGTAACACAATCCCACCAAACATGAGTCATGGTACCCTTTAGTAACGAGCAGCGCCAGCATAGCGATGAGACAGATTTATTCATATGACATTCTCTCGCCGGTACCAAGTACCAGCGGTACAATACTTTACGTCTCACCTCCATCAGAGAAGCACACCGATACGCTCCCCTGTTAAATTCGAACACCCTCGACCAGGCCTGAGAGGATATCCAGATGCCCAGCTCCCCCTCCCAAGCCGCTTGGAAAGACCATACATGATCCGGAGAGGAAACATTGAGCGCTTCATAGCATATAGAAAGGAGTTTTACTTTTCTGCATGGTTTCACCACGAAGCTCGCAAATGGTGACAAGGGGGCCTGAGGCAGGGTAGGCGGTAGACACATGCCCGGTCGACGTATTACAGACGCTATTTGGTAATAAGAAAGCCTCCAGGCCTCTGATAACGCTGCTTTAGCATTTCGAAAGTCATCATGTTGCCTCCCGATATCAGTTGGTGGAGATGAGCAATCCCCCTGGAGGTCCACCTAGCGCAGTCAAAGTCTGCGATCCAATGTGTCAATACCTCCATGGGGGTTGCCAGTGAGAGGGAGGTAGTATTTAAAAGGAGGCGCGACGACTCAAATCCCACATATGCATATACCATCTAGTAAGCGGCAATAACTCTGGCAAAGGGGGCTCTGGCGGCGCGTGAGCCAAATTACAGTTGTTATTAGGTGTTGTTTCGCAAAAGACTGTTCTATAACTGTCCATTGTGGAGGGCGCGGAAAGTGAAAGTACTCTGCCAAGGATGCTAGTACCGCAGCTCTGTGATACAGGTGAATATTAGGCATAGCTAGTCCGCCTCCCCGCACGGGGAGGTTGAGCAGCTTGGTGGGAACCCTAGCCCTTTTACCGTTCCATACATAGTGATTCAAAAGAGACTGAACCTCTTCAACATAAGGTTTAGGCAAGTGGATCGGAATGGTTCGAAAGTAATATAGCAATTTGGGCAAAAGTGACAGGGGTTAATGACAGCCACCGTTTGGAAGGGCAGGCTGTGTCTTCCAAACGGTGCCTGGCTTAACCCAGTGCACCCCGGCGATCGGGAGGGAGAGAGGTCCGAAGGACCTCCCCCCTCCCTTTCAGGTGCCTCCTCCAACACGCGGGGGGCCCTGAATTAGATGTCATCGCGCCGCCGCGACATCGAGGATGTCAGCCCGCACCGGGGGGCACAGCGATCGGCCGGAATCCGGCTGATCGCTGGCCGCAAAGGGAGGACGCGCTGAGCGCGTCCTCCGCATGGAACGACACTGCGGGTGGACGCGCTGAGCGTGTCCTCCGCAGTGAAATGGTTAAAATATCCAACCCGGGGGGCGTGGCTTGGCAGCCGATGAAGACGGCAGCCTGAATCCGGAGCTCCGGCGGTGAGCTACATTAAGGGGTGAATACCCACAGCTGAGGCACCTAATGGCCCATAAAAAGAAGGGACTGGGGGGCGGGAAGCTCCAGAGCACCCCCAGAACCGCCCGATCTGAGGATATCTCCTCGTTTTTCCCGGACCACGCGGCGGTGCAGGGCGATCGGCGCCATTCCAAGATGGCGCCGGCGTCAGACGGCACCCCGGCGTCCTCCCCCTCCTGCAGCCCGGGTCCTCCGGAGACAGAGGAAACCTCAATCAGGGACATTCTGAGGTCCCTACCAACTAAAGAGGACATGGAGGCCCTGATGAGACGCATGGAGACAGCATGGGAAGCACGATGGGAGCACATGTCACAGGACGTCCTCCATCTTGGATCCAGAATACAAGGCCTTGAAGACTCTAAGGACCAGCATGATGACAGAGTGCTAGCTCTTGAGCAGCAGGTCAGTGCGCATTCTAAATATTTCACCCAGCTGCGCAGAGATCTGGACGATGTAGACAACCGAGGCCGACGAAACAATTTGCGCATTCGAGGTCTCCCTGAATCCAGGGCCCCACGGAGGATATTCCGGCCTTACTGCGCTCATTGATTAATCCTCTCCTGCAACGCCCGCATGATGCACCGTTATTATTTGATCGAGCCCATAGGGCTTTGAAGGCAAAGGGCACCCCGTCCTCAGCTCCCAGGGACATAATCTGCCGACTTCATTATTATGTGGATAAGGAACGAATCCTAATGGCGAGCAGGAATTCGAATTTTCAAGATCGTTTGGGAAACCCGCTACAAGTCTTTCCAGACCTTTCCTGGACCACTTTGCAAGCCCGGAGGGCACTACGCCCGCTCACCCAAATTCTTCAAGACCGTCAGATTAAATATCGCTGGGGATATCCTCTCTCCCTTACCACCATAATTGACGGAGAATCCTTTTTTGTGTCCTCCCCGGAAGATATAACGCCACTGACTTCGGCATTGGGTGTAGCACCTCTAACTATACCAGATTGGTTTGCTGTTCCTAGTGCGACTCCAAATACGGGCCAGATCAGATCACAACGCTCCAGATGGCAGACTCCGGTGAAACGTAGGAAGCCAACCCAAAGATCATCTGACTCTCCACTTCACCCGCTGCCAACTACTCCGTCCTCATGTGGCTAAACGAATTGCAGGGACTTCTCTTCATGCCTGGAGATCTGCCCTTGGGACTTCGCCCACATCTTTATTTTCCTTGGTCATTAGGTGACTTTTTTTTCACAAATGCTCGCCTGCCCGGCACGAACTCGGAGCCATTTTACTTTTTCTGAACTTGTCTCCGCTTCCCGCGCCCCCGCCAGTAGCGGTGACCGTTATTATGTTTTTTATGTACCCTCGTCTGGGCCCTGGTAAGGAGAAGGGGGTCCGGTCGAGGTCTCAATTTATTTCAGTATTGCAATTTCCCTCGGGGCCTAAATACCCCTCGAGGAGAAATTTTCACTGCCTCCGTGTATATATGTTCATTACTTTGTTATTGACAGAATTTATCTTTTCTGTTCTGCCTTTTTCCCCTCTCCCCTCAGACGCACTCAGGTTTCCTTCCACAGATTGGTACTTAGGACTGGTCCCTCCCTTGGTTATTAGATGGTGTCCGTACGCTTGATCACAATTAACGCACGGGGACTGAACACCCCTGTAAAACGCCGGATGGCCTTGACAGATGCCCGTAGACAAGGCGGAGACGTCATCTTTCTGCAAGAGACGCACTTCCGAGCCGATTCCGCGCCCACTCTCGTCACCACACTATCCTTCTAGCTACGTGAGTAACTACACGGTTTCCAAATCGCGAGGAGTAGCCATATTGTTAGGCAGACACGTCCCATTTGTGTATGACTCACACGTCACTGATCCGGGGGGTAGGTTCTTATTTCTTAAAGGGACATTGGGCCTCACTCGTTGTACCCTGGTTAACATTTACCTCCCCAACCGCAACCAATGCCAATCGCTACGTACGATACTTAACAAACTGTCTCGCTTCAGTGAAGGCATAGTGATATGTGGCGGTGACTTCAATGTTCACTTGGATGCCCCCGGGGAAGGCAACCCCGCTTCGTGTAAACCTGACCCCTCCCTCCGAAAACGGTTTCTCTCAATTGTTGCATGGCCAACAACTAGTAGATAGCTGGAGGGTACTTCATCCAGCCGGGAGGGACTTTACTTTTTTCTCTAATGCAGCGCGCTCGTACTCCCGGCTAGACACTTTTTTGGTTTCACATCACGGCCTACACTTATTGCGTTCCACTACTATTAAACCCATCACGTGGTCGGATCATGCCCCAGTCCACTTAGAGCTCACCCTCCCTACGGTGTCAGAGCGTGACAGGACTTGGAGACTTAACGAGACCCTTCTCAAAGACACAATGAACAGGACTGACATCGAGACGGCCATAACTGACTACTTTAGAGAGAACCTGACTCCAGACGTGTCCCTACCCATGGTATGGGAGGCCCACAAGTGTGTTCTAAGGGGCAAACTTATCCAAATTGGTGCCCGGTTGAAGAAATTTCGGACTGGACAGATCACTGACCTCCTACGTAACATTTATACTCTAGAGACGTCACATAAAACACATGGATCATTGGACACGCTCAAAGAGTTGACCCTTCAGAGGGCGACTCTCAATGACCTCCTGACTCATAACACTCTGCGCTCACTCCAAATCACCAAGCTTAAATATTATACCCAGGGAGATCGCTGTGGCCGTTATTGGCTAATGCAGTTCGCCAACGACACATGGCTACATATATACCGAAGATTCGTTGTGCGGATGGGTCGGTGGCTCATTTGACCCCGGACATCTCCACGGCTTTTCTTTCCTATTATAAGACCCTGTACAATTTGAGTGATACCCCCCCTCCCTCAGAAGTGATTGACCAATATCTGCGCGACTCCTACAATTCCACTATCTCGGAGGAGACGAAGGAAGCATTAGACACGCCCTTTACTATGGAGGAACTCGCCTCGGCGGTGAAATCCATGAAATCGGGCAAAAGCCCGGGCCCGGATGGGTTTACTATGGGTTATTATAAGACCTTTCTCTCCTCCTTAGGCCCTCACTTTTTACAAGCCTTTAACTCCTCGCAGATCATTCTACGATTCCCCAGTCGGCCCTCCTTGCCACAATTACGCTCATACCTAAACCCGATAAAGATCATACTCTAGTACCTAATTATCGCCCAATTTCCTTGATTAATACGGACGTAAAACTGTTTGCCAAATTATTAGCCACCCGCCTAAACCCTTTACTACCCACCCTGATCCACCCAGACCAATCGGGCTTTGTGACTTCTCGAGAAGCACGCGATAACACTATTCGCACTATCAATCTCATTCACCGAGCTCAAGTTCAGGGACACCCTACCATTTTCCTTTCGGTCGATGCCGAAAAGGCATTCGACCGGGTGGACTGGCATTACCTCTTTGGAGTTCTGCGACACATGGGCTTTGGCTCGAAATGGATGACATGGCTGCAGGCCTTGTACTCCTCCCCTACGGCGCAAATTAGGGTTAATGGCACACATTCAACGCCTTTCGGCATTAGAAATGGGACAAGACAGGGATGTCCCCTGTCCCCACTGCTATTTGTCCTGGCCTTAGAGCCCTTTATGCAGAGGATTAGGGATAATGACAATATTCAGGGTTTCTGTCTCCCATTCCACCACTATAAAATATCGGCATATGCAGATGATATTCTCTTTACCCTCACTGACCCCTTAAAATCCCTCCCACACGTCTTAAAAGAATTACGAACCTTCCAGACACTATCGAATTTTTTAATCAACGATACCAAATGTGAGGCCATGGGGGTGGGGGTGACTTCGGAGACTAACCGGGCCCTGACTGACATATGTCCTTTCCAATGGACAAGAAATTCCCTGCGTTATCTGGGTACCACGCTTACTCGCTGTCCCAGAGACTTGTTTGCAGCTAATTACACACCTCTCTTGAACACCACGTTGCACGAGCTTCGGAAATGGCATAAGCCCCATATTTCATGGCTTGGCCGCATTAACTATCTGAAAATGACCGTTTTACCGAAGTTTCTGTATGTGTTTCAGGCGGTCCCGGTTAGGATCCCACGGGCTTATTTTCAAGAACTGAAATCGGGCTTCCTGAAGTTCATATGGGGTTCCACTTGCCCTCGGGTATCATATAAAGATTTAACTCGCCCCAGGGAAAGGGGAGGTTTGGGACTGCCCCACTTTGAATCTTACTACCAAGCAGCCCTAATGACACGGCTTTGTGACTGGTCGGTATCTCCTCCAGCTAAATTATGGGTGGCATTAGAGCAATTTGCCTTTCGGGTACCGATTGCATCTGTACCATGGCAACATGCCTCCATTCGCACTCTGATGAGGTCCCCGGAGCATCCCACGGCCCCACAGCTACTCCGACTATGGAGGGAAGTGCGCTCTAGACCCGACCTCTCCCCAGATATTTCCCCCCTGTACCCTGTATCGCACAACCCCGACTTCCCCCCGGGAAGACAGCAGTCTTTCCTGGATATAGACACGGATGGGCCCTACCTACATATTGCGCGTTGTTACACTGATAAGGAGTTGTCTCCACTGTCTTCACTAGCACCGAGAAGCGCTTATACGCCCCTTGCATACTTCAAATATAGCCAATTAACTCACTTTGTACGTAGATTGACTTCGACCGCCCCAGTTCGGTTTACTATGACTGTATTTGAGACTCTGTGTACGATGGACCCCCCACCAACACATGTCCTCTCGTCTCTCTGTACTCTTTACTTCTTTCCTCGTCACAACCCAAGGTACCCTCATACGTGTCTAAATGGCAGAGCGAACTCCCTGACCCAATCTCGGAAGATGACTGGGGAAAATTTTCTCAATTAATAAATACTCCTCCATGAGCCTTTCGGTACAGCTCTCCAACTTTAAGCTCTTATCACGTTGGTACTTGACTCCAGTACGCTTACATCGTATGTTTCCGCAATCTACACCCCAATGTTGGAGATGCCTCGCTGACACTGGTACCTATTTACACCTATGGTGGAGCTGTCCGGTCCTTGCGACTTATTGGTCCGAGATATTAGCACATGTCGCTGACATAACGGGGTTTAAGTCGGGGAATTCATATCACCTGATACTTTTTCATCTGGTCCCACTCCCAGTCAACACCTACAAAACTTCCTTATTGTTACACCTTTTAAACGCGGCCAAATCCCTTATCCCTCGGAAATGGAAACAGACTGCTGCTCCTACTGTGAAGGAGTGGATTGAGGCAGTGGAGCGCATCCGTACCTTAGAGGAACTCCACTACTCATTGGAGAATCAGTATCAAAAATATTTTAAGACATGGTTTTGGTGGTCCGAGTTTCTCCTTAAACGTTCCCCTCCTCCCCCTATGGGGCGGCGGGTTGCGTCCGGCGTGGACCCCGTGCCGGGGTTGCCCCCCCCTCCCCTTGGAGATTCACTGGCATAATTTGTGACTTTCTGGTGCTAATTGCTGTGGTTTTGGTACCTAACCTGGTTTTCACAAGTTTCAATATACTTCATAATGCGTCTCCCCTGTTGTTTCCTTTCTTTTGGTTGTTTTATAATATAGATCTACATGCCTAACCTATGAGATTCATAGGAATATCTATTTTCAGTGATGTTTCTTTTTATGTGTTTTACTGTCAACTGCGATACCACTTTATGATGCGCTGTGCCTAGCGCTTGTTCGTGATTTAACTGCATTTGTGACATTTTGGATCTGAAACCAATAAAACAAAGTTTAAACAAAAAAAAAAAATCCAACCCCTTTTTCACCCCCTTAGGGCAAGAGTTTCCAAAAATCCTTGCTTAGTGGTTGCCTACATCATAAAAACAGTGCACCTTCAAATTTCACTTTACTAGGTTAACGGTTTCAGCTGGGCGTTGATCAGTAGTCAGTCAGGACTTTTCGTAATATATATATATATATATATATATATATATATATATTATATATATATACACTGGCATTATAAACACAAAGGCAGGCATTTTTATTACAGGGCCATTTGTAAAAAAAACTCTCACCCTATTCTGTTGTCTTTTTGCAGGAAAGTTGGAAAAAGTTAGGGTAAAGGCGCAATATACGGAGTAGTGGTATAGAGAGGAGGGAAGGACAACACGATCGCCAATACACCCACACGTGTCGTCCCTATTATCGACACCACCAAAGGAGATAAGCAAAAAAAGATAAAAAGGAGTGTGGTGCTTCCCAGGGTGATAAACGTGGTCACATAAGTACACAAATTTTTACTTAGCTTAGAAACCGTTGTATCTGTCTTTGACAGGATTCAGAAAACCTCGATATAAAATATAACAAATAGGGATGTACCGATACCACTTTTTTAAGACCGAGTACGAGTACCGATACTTTTATCTTATGTCATGTGACCGCTTTCCAATAAGAACAGACCTCATATAAAGCCCCCAGGTCTCATGGATTTGCCCCCCAGCTCATGGATAATGCCCCCCAGCTCATGGATATGCCCCAGCTCATGGATAATGCCCCCCAGCTCATGGATACTGCCCCCCAGCTCATGGATACTGCCCCAGCTCATGGATTTGCCCCCCAGCTCATGGATTTGCCCCCCAGCTCATGGATAATGCCCCAGCTCATGGATAATGCCCCCAGCTGATGGATAATGCCCCCAGCTCATGGATATTGCCCCAGCTCATGGATAATGCCCCCAGCTCATGGATAATGCCCCCAGCTCATGGATAATGCCCCCAGCTCATGGATAATGCCCCCAGCTCATGGAATTGCCCCAGCTCATGGAAATGCCCCCCAGCTCATGGAAATGCCCCAGCTCATGGAAATGCCCCAGCTCATGGAAATGCCCCCAGCTCATGGAAATGCCCCCAGCTCATGGAAATGCCCCAGCTCATGGAAATGCCCCAGCTCATGGATAATGCCCCCTCAGCTCACCTGGAGCTCTCCGCTCATACTTACCTTCCTTTAGCGATGCCGGGAAAGTTTCCCCGCGTGCGCTCGTTGGAAGGACCCCAGCCGCGATCACATGGTCCCACGTGGTCGCGGCTGGGGACCTTACAAGGAGCGCGCGCGTGCTCCTTGGAAGGTCCCCAGCCGCGACCACGTGGGACCATGTGATCGCGGCTGGGGTCCTTCCTTCCAACGAGCGCACGCGGGGAAAACTTTCCCGGCGTCGCTAAAGGAAGGTAAGTATGAGCGGAGAGCAGCTGCAGGGCCTGTCCGAATGCTCTATCGGCATTCGGACAGGCCCTGCAGCTGCTCACTTTGTTTATACTTACCTTCCTTTAGCGACGCCGGAAAAGTTTCCCCCGCATGCGCTCGTTGGAAGGACCCCAGCCGCGATCACATGGTCCCACGTGGTCCCGGCTGGGGACCTTCCAAGGAGCGCGCGCGCGCGAAGACTTTCCCGGCGTCGCTAAAGGAAGGTAAGTATAAACAAAGTGGGGTGAGCAGCTGCAGGGCCTGTCCGAATGCCGATAGAGCATTCGGACAGCCGCCCCAGCCCCTAGGATGCCGGCAAGCCAGCTCAATGCCGGCTTCCGGTATCGGAAAAAAATATCGGGGGAACTGCACGATTACCAAGTACTCCTGCAGTACCCGGTATCGGCACCGATATCGATACTAGTATCGGTATCGGTGCAACCCTAATAACAAATATAGCGTAATACAGTTAATATATTAAAAAATTGGTCAAGAGAAGGTGAATTATAAAACTCACACTTTTAGAGAGCCTAACCTGGCTCTAATGCACTCGCTTATGGGTGAGTGGTTTTCATCTACATGTATCCTAAAAGATTTTTTAATGTTATGCGCTATGATGCGGTTTTCTCCACTTTGAGGTTATCTGAAGACAGAACTTTCGATTGAAGCTAATGGGTGGGCCATAAGAATTCAACCCATAAGCGAGTGCACTAGAGCCAGGTTAGGCTCTCTAAAGTGTGAGTTTTATAATTCACCTTCTCTTGACCAATTTTTTAATGTATTAACTGTATTACGCTATATTTGTTATATTTTATATCGATGTTTTCTGAATCCTGTTAAAAATAGATACAACGGTTTCTAAGTCAAGTAAAAAATTTGTGTGCTTATGTGACCACGTTTATCACACTGGGAAGCGCCACACTCCTTTTATCTTTTTTTGCATGAAATGTCAGAGCAACTTCCTGCTGGCTGATGGTGGCTTCTCTCCACGGAGGTGATCTCTGATCACTGACCCAGAACTCATAACTCAGCAGCTCCGTGAAGGATGGGGACTGCAGGACCTCAGACAATCGCAAGACAGGAGTGGATGGGACAGGGCGCTGATGTGAAAAAAAATCCCTTCTGTGAGTGCCACAGATTTAGAAGGTTTTTAAACTAAACTTGGAAGCCACAAGTAAAGTGCAGGAGCAAGTATAAAACTAGATTAGCGCCAAAAATATGCCGCCAAAAGAATCTTCCACTTGCTCAATGGTCAGGCAGGCCCTGGCTGCCGGCACCCCCCGTTGCCATGGCGCCCTGTGCGCTCGCACAGCTCGCACACCCCAAAGGCCGGCCCTGACTATATAGAGACCTGTGTTTCCCAACCCTGGTTCTCAGGTCCCCCTAACAGGCCGGGTTTGCAGATATCTGAAGCACAGCACAGGTGATATGATTTGCTGCTCAGTGATTGCAGGATTCAGTCTGCATTTCCCCAAGGTGATCTGTAAAATCTGGTCTGTAAGGCCAGGGTCAGAAGAGCGTTTTGCAGAGCGAAAGGAACATCCGTGAGAGTGGACGTTCCTTCCACTCTGACGCCCGTCTGGCCACCTCGCTGAGTGCAGTTAGTGAGCTCAGCACTGCAAGGCTCGTTCTTCCTATGGAGGATTGCGCTTTGCAGCCCCGTCGAACGCACGTCGTGGCGCTTCAACGTGGAGGCTTTCAGCACAGCCGCAGCACGTCCACTGTAGCGCGTGCAATTCGTGCGCAAGTTACAGCATGGGGCCGGCCCCACCAAAGCGTCACAAAGATACAACGGATGCTGGGAGGCAGGTCAGTACGGGCGCACATAGGGGAACCTGGGAAACACACATATAGACATACAGCTTCCAAATAATTACATCACTTCATTATTTTGCAAGAAGTCTAGAAACCCTTTCCTCTTGTTAAATATTTTATACAAATATACAGTGACTAGACGGGTCTAATGATACCTTTCCTGGATACTGTACCTGGGGGGCTGGGGTCCAGGAGTATGTCTTGCAAAAATAACATTATGGGATCACAAGTCTATTTATAATGATGAAAGTCTAATACCTCCTTGCTACTTTTCTATTTTTCACAAAGCCCCCCATAACATATCTCTGTGCGCCCCCATGCCTTGAAAACTAAAATTCTCCCACAAGGTCACCAGAGATAAAAAAAAGACACATTTTCGTATATCTATTATATATATTATGAAATTATCAACAGGGATCTTGTTACGGTTGCCCCCCTAAGGAGCCAAGAGGGGGGGGGTTCTTTGTGCTGTGTGTCTTCTTAAGCCCTTTAGGCAGGTATGTGTCTTTCTGCATTATGCAGAACCCTGGACACAAGATACAATAGAACCAGTCAAGACAGGACAGTATACACACACGAGGAATGCCCTGCACTGGGGTAAGGTCCTTGAATGGCCTTCTTTCTATACAGAGTACAGGGTGGGAAATATACACCATGAAATAACAGGGTTAAACCAGACTTGACAGAAGGGAATATCTAGCAACAACGGAACTAGAAAGAGATCCTTGAGGTGGTCTCTATAAACCAAAACAATAATCTGCTGCACTAGATACACACAAAATGCAGAAAACATGAACCAGCAAACCAATATGCAGTACCAGGGATATATTGCAAGAAACGTCAAGATAAAGCTAGGAGTCATAAACCAAGATATCAATATATGGTACCAGGGGTTAATGCGAGAATAGTCAGGATACGAAGCCAGGAGTCAGATACCAGAATAATCAGAATACAATATGCAGGAACACAGAAAAGTAGATCTATACTGGATCAAGGAGCTATTGCACTGTTGGTCATTTAAATAGGGCAGTGCAGGTCATGTGACCACACATCTGATCAGACACAGACTCCAGGGGCAGAGAGCCAAACAGATTAACCCTAAAAACCATGAGGGCTGAGAAGAGCTCTCAGCACCAGTGGGCCTGGCTGGGAGAACGTAGCAGATCTAGAATGTCTCCATCATACTCTCCAATTCCCACGAGATAATGGGGACCCCATGTGTTTTCCTTAATATTTCTACATATCCCACTACTAGATCTTTGGTACTTAGTGGGAGTCAACGTGGCCCAAGGGACATATACGCACTATGCTGCATCTCAACTGCTTGAACCCATGGTTATCACTCAGCTTCCACTCCCTTGAGCAACATTTTTGATGAGTGGCCAATGATGGCCATTCATGTGCACCTAAATTATTATTACTCATGGGAAAATAGTGAGCATGCTTGCATGTGATGCTATAAGTACAAAGATACTCTCTACACCAGGGCTGTCAAACTGTGGGCTCCCAGATGTTTCTTATCTACAATTCCCAAGATTCTCTGGCCATTTATTGCATTCACAGATTTCTGGGAAATGTAGACAATCACATCTGGGGAGTCGGAGTTTGACACCCCTGTTCTATACTTTCAACAGGAGGCAATGACATATTTTGGATCATCGGAAAGGGCAGAGCCAGGGCCGGATTTGTATCTCAGGAGCCTGTAAGCACAGAAATATCTAGCGCCCCTAACCCCCCCCCCCCCCAAAAAAAAGAAACATGCCAAAAGGACTTTATAAATTTTTGCTTGGTTTCAAAATAAAATAACTTAAAAAATTAAAAAACAGAAAACCAGTATCTCTCTGCGCTCAAATCAAAAGAAAGGGCAGAATCTGTTGCCTTAGTTGAGTTGTTTTATATGTAAAAGCATAGGTTTTGCCTCTGCCATAGAAAAGAGAAAAAAATACAATTTTGCATTTACTTTTTCTAAGTTACATGGTCATGTTTGTATCATTGTAAAGACCAGACTCTGACCTTTCCAATGACACCTCACTTAACCTTGTGCGGTGTACAATTCAGAGTCTCCCCGTCTCTCCTCACTTGCAGTGCCACGGTCTAGGTTGTTGATGAAACAATGCGTTGCATCACCAGCTCTGCACTTGCTGGCAGTGTGGGAAATGAGATGGTTAGTTAGCGCAGCATCACTGTTCACTTTATAATTGTAAACTGAATAATAGTGCTGTGTTAGAAGAAGAAAAAAAAGAGAAAAATATTATTTTATTTGATCATTTTTACGTAATATGGCCTTTCCAATGATACCTCCTATGTCCCTCTAGCCCTTAGGTCTCCAGAGATAAAGTGGTGTAAATGATTTTAAATTGTAAATAAATTTTCTTTTTTTAACACAGAGCAAGGTGCCCCTTTGCGGCAAGCGCCTGTAGGCACATGCCTACTCTGCCTAGTTAGAAATCCAGCCCTGGACAGAGCTGGTGTATAGTTACAGTGAAAATCAGCAAACTATCATTAATGTGCAAAAGATGGTTATTTGGAGGGAAGACACCGTGTTGAGCCTATGAAAAAAGCCCTTAATGTCAACTCAAACATAACAGAAATTCTAAAAGAAGAGATATGTATTTTGCTGACAGTTGGTTAGTTAGAGACTAGTTAGTTGGTTAGTTAGATACTGAGAGGGAAAGGACAGGATCTTACTACCTACAGTTACCTGTACGTTATTGTACACGCTCTCTCGGTCTATGGTTGTTTACATCAAATAAGCACGAAGTCAGCACTCTATGGAGAGAAATAATTACAAAGTAATTATGTATCAGATTTTAAATACACATCTATATACTGTACATGTATAATTCTATATACTGCATTGTAATATCCTAAATATTGAGACACGGAATGTACTGGACCACTGATTCAATAATAAAGGCATGTTTGAAGCAAAATAAAGAAATCTACAAGAATGTTGCAAATGTAGAAGGACAAAAATCATGATATTATATTGAAAAAAAGGATGAGGGGTTTTGCAAGGCCAAACAGGACACATAGAACATGTCAATACTACATTTTTATTTTGATACGCAAAGAAAAATGTTGCAGGTCAACATATGACGCCTAGAAAAAAGTCAATACAAAATTTTGACTTGCATAGAAAAAAGTAAGTCTAAAAATGATGCCTGCTGGTTGTCGACACTGAATACTTGATGCAAACTTCAACACTAGTCTTTGATGCACCTAGTACAGATACACAATAAAAAATGATGCAATGTTGCAAAATGAATATCATACATGTCAA
Source organism: Leptobrachium leishanense (assembly GCA_009667805.1). Lineage (NCBI taxonomy): Eukaryota > Metazoa > Chordata > Amphibia > Anura > Megophryidae > Leptobrachium > Leptobrachium leishanense. The sequence goes on along the minus strand of CM019064.1, from coordinate 421,947,614 downwards.
CAAATAGAAGCTAGGATTAGGGGCTAAGGGTTGGGAGCTAGGTATTACGGTTTGGGGTTAAAGGTTAGGGATTAAGATTAGGGTTAAGGGTTAAGTGTTAGGGTTTAGGGATTAAGACTAGGTTTAGGGGCTAAGGGTTAGGAGCTAGTATTTAGGGTTTAAGGTTAGTGGTTAGGGATTAAAACTAGGGTTAGGGGCTAAGTGTTACAAGTTATGAAATTGGGTTTGGGGTTTAAGGTTAAGGTTTAGGGATTATAATTAGGGTTAGGGGCTACGGGTTAGCAACTAGTAGTTAGGGTTTAAGGTTAGTGGTTAGCGAATAAAATTAGGGTTAGGGACTAAGGGTTGGGAGCTAGGTGTTGGGGTTTGGAGTTAAAGGTTAGGGGTTAAGATTAGTGTTAGGGGCTAGTAGTTATGGTTCAAGGTTAGTGGTTAGGGAATAAGATTCTGGTTAGGGGCTAAGGGTTGGGAGCTAGGTGTTAGGGTTTGGGTTTAAGGTTAGGGTTTAAGATTAGGGTTAGGGGCTAAGGGTTTCAAGATAGAAATTAGGGTTTGGGGTTTAAAGTTAGGGTTTAGGGATTACGATTAGGGTTAGGAGCTAGATGTTAAGGTTTGGATTTAAGGTTACCATTTGAGGATTAAGATTAGGGGCAAAGGGTTAGGGTTTAGGGATTAAGATTTAGGGCTATAGGGTACGAGTTAGTTAGGGTATGGGGTTTAAGGTTAGTGGATTAATATTAAGGTATGGGCTAAAGTTTCGAAACTAGGTGTTAGGGTTAGGGCCATTCGGCTATCCAGAGAGCAGGCAGTTCGTCAAATGTTGGCGAACTGCCTGCACATACGGTGCCTGTTCGAGGGCAGTGAATCCCCATAGCTTCGTCTATTCAGAGAACAAAAACCAGCAGTGAAAAGTTGCCGAAATACCCTGCTATTCGGTTGCTTCATTCGACAGGTTTATGCAGGCGAATCCCATAGGCTTCAATGTTAAAAATATTAGTGTTTTAATTCAATATCTAATAAACCGTTTATTATAATATTCTGCAGTAAAAAGTCTCTTAATTTATAGATTTTTTAGGATCTTTTAAGCATTTTTTTTTAAAACAAATTCACTGTTTTTTCTTTTTTCTATATCAGCCCTTTTTATTATCATTCATTGGACCTCATATGTAAATTTCAGACATTTTCGCTCAGTAGTTTGTTTGCAAGCAGCGTTTCACTTTTCAAACATTCATACTGGGTTTTTTTTCACTCCATTCATCTGCGGTGTCGGGTTTTTCCAGCGGTGAGTGTTCGTCGGGTTTTCGGAGGCTTTTCCCTGCACTACGACGGCCCTGTGGTGCTTGCTGAATACACCGCAGGGTCGCCGAAATGGGATCGCCGAATCAAGCCGAACTGAAGAGAACAAAAAGTCACCAAACGTGTGGCGACTTTTCGATTCTCTTTGAATTACCCTGTAAGTCACTCTTGTCATTTTCCAATGTATATTTCTATTATGTCACATGCTAAAAATGTTCAGTATTAAAATGAAACAGGTGTCATTTTTAGACAAACCTCACGTTTCTATACGCGCCAGAATTTAGTATCGACATCTTCTAGCCATAATTATTTTGGCACGCAAGCTTTTTTAATCTGGATTTTAATGCGTGAGAAAAGACAGGAACCTGTCCTAAAGTAAACCGAAAATCACTAAACTGGAAAACTAGCTGGGATAGATATTTATTACCAGTTTGGCTAGGTTGGTGTAACATACCTCACCTTCATAGCGATTTTCCATAATACACTGAATACTTGAACAGTTTCACTAATAGAAACATAGAAACATAGAAAAATGTCGGCAGATAAGAACCTTTTGGCCCATCTAGTCTGCCCAATTACATGGATACTTTACCTGGATTTATCTTTTGTTTAGGATAGCCTTATGCCTATCCCATGCCTGCTTAAATTCAATTACTGATTTGGCCTCTACTACTTCAACTGGAAGGCTGTTCCATGTATCCACCACCCTCTCAGTAAAATAATGCTTCCTGATGTTACTTTTAAACCTTTGCCCCTCTAATCTAAGACTATGTCCTCTTGTTTTGCTATTTTGTTTCCTTTTAAATATACTCCCTTCCTCTACCTTGTGGATTCCCTTTACGTATTTAAATGTTTCTATCATATCTCCTCCTGTCTCGTCTTTAATAAACAAATGTATCGATTTTATCTTCTAAGGAATTAAATATACAACCATAATATACATGACACACTTTCTCCTATTATTCCTATGTATTAATACAACGCGAGACATTGCAATCTGTTATTTATGTCTTAATATTTGTAATAGTCCTCAACTTATGAGGTCAATTAGGGTATGTAGGGTTTAATGGGTTAATGGGTTTGCTGTGCTCATGCACAAACTCTTTCTCCCAAATTTTTTCAGATGTAATAAATAGTTTTTCTTGGTCCACGCGGTTTTGACAACGTTTTTTTTGGCATTAAAACATACAGGGCTCTAATACATTCTTCACGCAAACATTAACGCGTGCGCAAAAACGCATTAACGCGAGGGGCAAAACCCTTTGCTCTGAACGTATTACAAAGTCAGTGCAACAAACGCGCGCATTCGTCTAACTCGGGTGAACCTGCGTGAACCCTTTGCGAGAGTACTGTACTGCGCTCATCCTATACTTAACATTGTCAGCGCAAATGCATTTGTGCGTTGGTAGGCGGATGGTATTACAATCTATGCGCAGCTTTTAACACGCAGCGTTTGCGCGCATAATTTTTACGTCTTTTAAAAGCTGGTGTTAATGGCAAATCTGAACGTTCTGGCCGAAACCGGATACACCAGCCCAAAAAAAAAAAAAATGCAGCAAACTACAGTTACACATTCTACACATACCCAAACAATAAAATGGAGAGGTTGTGCGTGTTTTTATTATTGCTGCAGCATATATACTCAGATTGATTTTGGCAGGCGCAAAAACTTAACGGGAGACAATTGTGGTTCTTAATTCTGATTGGCTGAATCGCGTGAAAAAACAGTCCGCACACTGATTTCTGCGCGCAACGTTAATTTGCACGTGTTTTTGCGTGTCAGTTTTAAGCTCGCAATTTTTTCGACGGATGAAATAATGCGTGCGGATTGTAATACCAGCGTTAATTTATGCGCGTTAACGTTTAACTCTTCGCGCACAAATTAACGCCCTGCGCGAGCGTTTTTGCGCAAAGATTGTAATAGGACCCACAATATTTATTGTGCAAAGCCATACTGCTGTCAATAAGCTGGTAGTATTTTTCTAGACTCATTTTGATTTCCCTTGGAAAAGAATATTGGTCGTTTTAATTTTGTTTTGAAAGTCTTTAAAAGTGTTATTCAGAGAAAGGTGAAACTCTGGAGAACTTTTGGAGATGTGAAAATTCTAGGTCAAAATAGCCAAACCAGAAAAATTCTTCCATTTATCTCCCTTTCCAAATCGCCTATTTTGACCTAGAATTTTCACTACTCCAAAAGTTTTCCAGAGTTTCACCTTTCTCTGAATAACACTGTAAATCAACTTTTCATGGTTAACAAAGAAACAGAAGGATGTCGGTTAACTCAAAATGATGAGGATCTTTAAATGTGATCTGGTGTCTTGTTTAACCCTATTCACACCCAAAATAGAGTTATCTTGATTTTGCATTGAAAAGCACTCATTAGCACATCAAAAGACCACTTTCACACCTTTTTAAAACAGGATTAGTGTGTTCCCTGTTGACAAACAAAATCTTATGTTTTATGTCTCTCCAAGCACCCTGGAGAGATAAAACCAATTGCAAATAGCAGCCCTAAACCTCCCTGTAACAAAAAATACAAATAAATTACAGCAGCCAGGTATTTGGCAGAATACAGGGAGAGCTCTGGGGTCACTCACTGCTGTACAGGGATAGGATTTAAGGGGTTATAATGACTGAAAATCTCTGTACAGTACAGATACAAGGTGTTACTGTAATCTTCGAACACCAGCATTATGAAGATATTATTTTTATATTCTATTGGTATTTTTTGGAAGCTGCATTGCTAATAATCTCGTTATGATCCCTACATCACTGGCCATTTTATTATTTATCTTCAGTTACTGTATCTAACACAAAGGTCTTTTCTGCCTGTATGATAATAATGCAGACCCCGTTTGACATTGTGTAAGATATAGGACACCATCTAGAGCTCAGAATCTTACATTTCAACAATATTTCTGTAAAGGATAAATGAAGACATGAAAAAATAAAAATGAGCAAATTCACATTATTTAAATTTTTGTACGAAACTTCTATTTTACCCCAGAATTGTTAATGTCACATCCCAAGTTTCGAATAAATGGTATGGTAAAATTTTTCTCAACAAAAATCACTTGGTAGTGAAGGAGTTAAAAGGATCTTTTCCCTACAGAGATCTAATCTACTCTGATTTTTAAGTAGCACTTTGTTACATGTTAGAGGTTTCTTTGCCAGTGAAGCTGACTTGCAGTATTCGTGACATAATTGTATTTGCTTGCCTTCTACACAAATTACTGTCATGTATGGGGTGTACTTGGATTACTAGAATAACACTGATGTTCTGCATCTTGTTTAGCAATTGTTCCCCTTGAGCAGTAGTGGTAGCAGCCTATATAGGTCAAACTATGGGCTCAGTATAACTAGTGGACATGTGCATTCGTTTTAATACTAAAAGGATTTAGTCCGAATTTTGGGATAATTTAGTTTTCGTATGACTCAAGAGATACGAAACTGCTCAGCACAAAAAACAAAAGAAACTAAAATAAAATGCACTACATTTTAGTTTCAGTCCTTTTTGTGATATTACATTGAGGAGTGAAAGAGACCAGCAATGAAGAGCGCAACATCGCAAAGCTACAGAAAAGGTTTGTATGTGTAATCCTTCCTGACCCCTACCCGAAAATCTGACAGTGATAGAGCTCCAGAATACTCACTCGCAGCACAGACAGCCAGCACAGGAGAGGAAACCTTTACTTAACCCTTGCATGTCTATGAGGCAGACAAGATGATAAAAGCAGCTGGAGATGGAAAACATTCAAATAAATCACACTGAAAGCTAATGACAGAGGAGGGCTGGATAGTAAAAACCCCTTTATAATAAGCAGCGCTGGGAGAAAAGAGAGAGACTTTATAAAACGTGTGTTATCTCCCCTCCCGCTCTGCATAATAGGGGCTTAGGTCTTCTACATTTTATATTATCCAGGAGCACTAACCCCCTTTCCTCATCCATAATACACGTTTTATATAAAGTCCCTCTCCTCTCCCAGTGCTGCTTGTTATAAAGGGGTTTTTACGTCTGATACATTTAGTATCCAGCTCTCAGTTACTCTGTCATTATGAGCCTTCAGCGTGATTTATTTGAATGTTTTTCCTGGATTTAAAGTGCTTTATTTTTTGATTATAAAAATAAATTTGCACCAGTCATCTCTTCTCTGAGCTTTCAGACCGATTTACGTTCATATTTTCCCTCTCCCCTGCTTTTATATTCCTGTCTGTCTCCCCCACAGAGATACCAAAGTTTAAGTAAAAGTTCCCTCTCCTGTGCTGGATAAGCATTGCATTCCGAAGTTCTGTACCCTTGAGATGCCAATGCAGTAGGATGTTCTATTTCTATACAGAGAGGGGCATTAATTAATGCAGGAGGATGTTCTATACATTATACAGAGAAAGGTATAAAAATTGAGGAGGATGTTCTATACAGAGAGGGACATTAATTCAGGAGATTGTTCTACACATTATACAGAGAGGGGTATTAGTTAATGCATGAGGATGTTCTGTACATTATACATAGAGGAGCCTTTTTTTTAGCCCTTTAAATCCAGTGGCTGTGAGCGCTGAGATCGGCTGCTTGTTATATTATCTCTCAGTACAATATATCAGGCTCAGCGGTTACAGTAACTGCCTGTAAAAGCGCTCAGAGTTTCAGTAAAACAAGGAAATATTGTTCTAACCTCATATATAAAAATATTATTTGCTAGTTTTGCTGAGACTCTGAGTGTTGTGATGAGCAGCAGTCGGTTACTGTAACAGCTTTGCCTGACACATTGTGCTGAGAGTGAGAGATACTGTAACAAGCAGCAATCTCAGTCCTCTGAGGAGCCACTACAATAGTAATTGTATCCACTGGTTTTCCAGATGAATGAAATTAGTTTTCATACTGAAGAACTGAAAACGAATTTCTTTAGCAACTAAATGAATTGCATTTTAGAACTAACCCATTAGTTCAAAACGAAATTTTGTGCTGTGCACATGTCTAATAACTAGATCGGCAGCTTTTTTTAAATTAAATTATCATCCAGTTTCAGCCAATATCTCTTTTCGAAAAATCATTTCATTTGAGTGACTGAACTCTGAAAAATGGCCCATTTTGGGAAAAAAAACCCAGGGCTGCAATAAGTCATAGAAAAAAAAATTTGCTCAAAATTTTTTGTTTTCAGTGAGCTATTTAGTGTAATACTGGGCGTTTGCCCGTTAGGCCGATGGCCTTCTGGGCCGGTCGGCCAGCGGCCCTCAAATTACACAAACGGCCGGCATAGCACGAGACAGCCTGCTCCCTCGGAGCAATGCAGTTTGTGCTGCGATCGCGCACAGACCGCCTTCCCACTGAGATCCACTGCTCTCAGTGACTCCGAATGCGGCACACGCTGATAGCATCATCAGCACGCGTCGCACTGAGGAAATCATCAGCGTGCGGCGCGGGAACTCACTGACACTCAAGAGCAAGCACGAGAGGAGCCTGGGCCTCTCCCACCCTGACCAACAGGGAGACATGCCCGTCCTTCTCAGCAGCGCAGCTCAGCAGTGCCCAGTGGACCACCAGGGAGAAATGACCCCCTTCTGCCCACCAGTGATTTGGCCCTCTCCCTGAACAAAAGGTAAGCAGGAGAGGGGGGGGGCAATAATAAATATAATAATGTATATTTTATTGTTAAAAATTATTCTAGTTTATTTTAATATTAAAATAATTCTATAAAATTTTATAATATATATTACATTTTAATATAATTTAATGTATATTTGAGTATTAATATATAATTTATTTTAGTAATATATAAAATTGACATTTATTTTAGTGTAATTACTTTTTAAAGTGTATTTTAATTAAATACTATTATTTTTAGTTTCATTGCTGTGGAGCTCTGTAATACGCTCATACACACCACACTTGGCTGTGAGTTTTATTGCTGCGGAGCTCTGTGATACAGTAATGTGCAGTGTGTATGAGCGTGAGTTTCATTACTGTGGAACTGTTCATTTGCACTTTATTACTGAAAGTTATTAAGATATTAACATGCCTTTTCTCCCAACAACATAACGGTTAATAGAAATATATGATGAGAAAGAGGCTATAATAGGCATGTTACAGATCAATCTAAGGACTTGTTTGTGAGCCAGTTCTTTAGGTTTACATGATTAAAGCTTTGAGACAAGTCCATGATGTATTTGTGTTTTGTTTTTTTGATGTTGGGGGTGGAGAGCAAAATTATGAGGTGGGTGGGCTTTCGGGGGGGCCCAAGAAAATGTTTGCTCAGGGTCCAATCAATACTTAAGACGGGCCTGACTGTTTTTTAATGAATTTACAGTGATATATATATATATAGCCTGGCCATAAAAAAGTCACACACTATAGTCAATATTTCATTGACCCAGCTTTTGCTTTGATTACAGCACGCATTCACCGTGGTATCGTTTGGATAAGCTCATGCAATGTCACAGCATTTATTTGCGTCCAGAGTGGCATTAATTTGTGGCCAAGATCTTGTATTGATGATGGGAGAGTCGCAGCGCTGCGTTAAAGTCTTCTCCAGCACATTATCACAAAGTTTCTCAATGGGGTTAAGGTCTGGACGGTGCGGTGGCCAATCCATGTGTGAAAATGATGTCTCATGCTCCCTGAACCACTCCTGCACAATTTGAGCGCAATGAATCCTAACATTGCCATCTTGGAATATGCCCCCTGTGCCATCAGGGGAGAAAAACCCATTGAAGGAAAAACCTGCTCATTCAGTATATTCAGGGAGTCACATAATCTCATTTTTGGGGCACATGACATTGCTGAACCTAGACCTGACCAACTGAAGCAAATGCAGATCATAACAGACTTGTATGGTAGGGGGAAGACTTTTTTGGGCAGAAAGTGTATACAGTCATGGCCGAAATTGTTGGCACCCCGGAAATTTTTCCAGAAAATCAAGTATTTCTCACAGAAAAGTAATGCAGTAACACATGTTTTGCTATACACATGTTTATTCCCTTTGTGTGTATTGGAACAAAACAAAAAAGGGAGGAAAAAAAGCAAATTGGACATAATGTCACACAAAACTCCAAAAATGGTCTGGACAAAATTCTTGGCACCCTTTCAAAATTGTGGATAAATAAGATTGTTTCAAGCATGTGATGCTCCTGTAAACTCACCTGGGGCAAGTAACAGGTGTGGGCAATATAAAAATCACATCTGAAAGCAGATAAAAAGGAGAGAAGTTCACTTAGTCTTTGCATTGTGTGTCTGTGTGTGCCACACTAAGCATGGACAACAGAAACAGGAGAAGAGAACTGTCTGAGGACTTGAGAACCAAAATTGTGGAAAAATATCAACAATCTCAAGGTTACAAGTCCATCTCCAGAGATCTAGATTTTCCTTTGTCCACAGTGCGCAACATTATCAAGAAGTTTGCAACCCATGGCACTGTAGCTAATCTCTGTGGGTGGACGGAAGAGAAAAATTGATGAAAGGTTGCAACGCAGGATAGTCCGGATGGTGGATAAGCGCCCCCAAACAAGTTCCAAAGAAATTCAAGCTGTCCTGCAGGCTCAGGGAGCATCAGTGTCAGCGCGAACTATCCGTCGACATGTAAATGAAATGAAACGCTATGGCAGGAGACCCAGGAGGACCCCACTGCTGACACAGAGACCTAAAAAAGCAAGACGACAGTTTGCCAAAATGTACTTGAGTAAGCCAAAATCCTTCTGGGAAAACATCTTGTGGACAGATGAGACCGAGATAGATCTTTTTGGCAAAGCACATCATTCTACTGTTTACCGAAAATGGAATGAGGCCTACAAAGAAAATAACACAGTACCTACAGTGAAATATGGTGGAGGTTCAATGATGTTATGGGGTTGTTTTGCTGCCTCTGACACTGGGTGCCTTGAATGTGTGCAAGGCATCATGAAATCTGAGGATTACCAAAGGATTTTGGGTCGCACTGTAGAGCCCAGTGTCAGAAAGCTGGGTTTGCATCTGAGATCTTGGGTCTTCCAGCAGGACAATGACCACAAACATATGTCAAAAAGCACCCAGAAATGGATGACAACGAAACGCTGGAGAGTTCTGAAGTGGCCAGCAATGAGTCCAGATCTAAATCCCATTGATCACCTGTGGAGAGATCTTAAAAGTGCTGTTGGGAAAAGGCGCCCTTCCAATAAGAGAGACCTGGAGCAGTTTACAAAGAAAGAGTGGTCCAAAATTCCAGGTGAGAGGTGTAAGAAGCTTATTGATGGTTATAGGAAGCGACTGATTTCAGTTATTTTTTCCAAAGGTTGTGCAACCAAATATTAAGTTAAGGGTGCCAATAATTTTGTCCAGCCCATTTTTGGAGTTTTGTTTGACATTATGTCCAATTCGCTTTTTTTCCTCCCTTTTTTTGTTTTGTTCCAATACACACAAAGGGAATAAACATGTGTATAGCAAAACATGTGTTACTGCAATACTTTTCTGTGAGAAATACTTGATTTTCTGGAAAAATGTCTGGGGTGCCAACAATTTTGGACATGACTGTATATACACGGGTTAATAACATGTGGTGGGAAAGTCATTTCTTATTTCCAGCCTGGAAGGTCTCTAACTTTTTAGCTCTTTCAAAACCAGCATTCAAGCAGCGCTTCGTGCGTCTTCACATCCTGACACTAGCATTAAGTGACATTTTGCTCTATTCTGAATGTATCAACATCAATAGTTATCAAGAAATAAACGCAGATGTGAGCTGGGAAGCTGCTCTGCCAGCAGAAAGCCCTCATAAAAGGACTGCTAAGTATGTCAGGAGCCACCTCTTGTCACTTTCATGTGGTTTCACAATTAACTTGCCCTATGTGTGAATATCCTCCATGAAACTGTAAAACCTCTCAGTGGCTACACAGTCATACCGTGACTCCTCACGCATTAGTTACACTCATTGAGTGTTCATTTCCAGGCGTTCTGATGATGTTCAACATAGCAAATCGATGTGCCACACATACCCAGGATTTTAAAAAGTGTCTGAGGGGTAAACCGTCTGTTCCAGGTTTGGCTCCCCTGCTTTTTGGTGGGTGAAATGTTCTTACAGAAAGTTATTTTAGCTGCAAGGGAGGACTGACAAGCCAACAGGAGATCAAGGGGTCCCCCTTTCTGGGGTTCTGGCATTCAACGGGTTCCTTTACCTGACCTCCACATGCAGGAGCTCATTACCAGTGTGGGGCAGGCCTCACTGAATCTTAGGGGGGCCTCCTAAGCCAGGGTCATCGAGCAGTGCCCTATCGCCCTAATGGCCCCTCTGCACCTCTTTACCTGTGCCAGTCATCCAAAATGCTGTATGTATCACCAGTCTAACAATCCCAACAGCAGAGACATCATAATAAATCAGTGCAGCCACATTAGCGTCTCAAGACATAACATTACGGGGCTGCTCATCGATACCGCCGCTGGTATTGGCTCCTGGAGTCCATGGAGTGACCCTGCGAAAGCTCAGTGTGAGATGGCATTCGTGGGTTTGTGCCCAAGCTGCCGAAGGACACTGTCATGTACCTCCGGCACCCAGCAGCCTCCTCCACGCTGCTCGCCTGCCGAGCGCCGGATAAAATGCATGCCGTCGCCGATCACGTGACGCCCGGAGGGGCGGGGCTCATTAGGAAAGCACGCGGGCTGGTATATAAGCCCTTCAGTTAGCTCAGACCAGCGCACTGTCGTGTTCTCACACTCCCACAGTGCTCCCAAGTTTTGGCTTTGGAAAACGACTACTCTTGTGTATAGACCTTTGGCTTTGGATAAAGACCACTCTTTTGTATAGACCTCTGGCTTTTGGAAATCGACCATTCTTGTGTTTTTTGATCCCTGGCTTTTGGCAATCGATTACTCTTCTGTTTAGACCTCTGAATCTATCGATCTACTACTCCAGTGTTTGTCATCTGGATCTGCAGTATTGTATACAGATATCTGGCATCTGTTTGCGAACATATATTTATACGCTCTTGTCTCAGTCTGTTCTCTACTTAGTCACTATAACGGACCACTACAAGGATCGGAATATTAGGGCAACCCTGAGTACAGGGATCATATAGCTATATCCCTAGGGAATCGCCATGGATTTTGAAGTAAGTTTAGGATTTTTTCACAATATCTACTTTTCAGTGTTAAGTGATTTTGCAAAATCACTTAACACCAGGGTCTGAGAGCCAGTGGTCATTGCACAATACTGGCTTGAGACATCAAGAATGAGCTATGATGGAATAGCTCGTTCTTCTCCTGGCAGCCAAAAATTAAGTTAGTATGGGAGATCGTTCTACATAGCCAAAGTATATACATCAGAGTTGCAAACACCTGCGTAATAATGGTAATTGGAGAATAGCTACAGTTTATGAGCTAAACATAAGAATAATGGTCGTACCATCGTCCACGCTGTTCACAATTATTTTGTCGGGTATATTGGAAGAGAAAAATTAAAATGGATGCCTGTAGCCATTTTGTTTTAAATAGAAAGTCTTTACTTTTTCAAATTTTCCCTAGTTTTAGAAATGAACAGAGATTTTTTTTAAATGGTTCATGGCTAGGTGAAATCTTATTTTTTTTCTAGAAATACCAGACATGAAGGAACCTTAAAATGTCTTTGTGTGATATAATGCCCAAGCTAAGTGCTAGACGTGTCACATTTAAATTTATTGGACTTGTCTTAAGTCTTTAAAACAAAAAGATATTTTGTCTTTGGGTATTGGAAAAATAAAAGTTAAAATTTTTATAATGCATGTTATATGCACGAAATATATTTTTATAATCAAGGTATATTTTATTATATTCACAGTAGAAAATAGACGCTCCAATTTAAATTGTAGAGAGTTTAATTGGTAAATAGTATAATTACTGAAGAAGAGATTCTGTGATTTAACCAAGAAAGGAAAGTATTTAGTTTGAGAGGAGTAGGGACATAAATTTGATTCTGGCATGAGAGACATAAGGTCTACACTGAGAGAAGAAGGTCTTTGTGTGTAGATTGACCTCGTGACATGAGATAAGACATATAAAAATTAAATGGTGGAATTAATTAAGAAGTGTAATACTGCCCTCTAGAGGATAGTAAATATTATATTTAATATAATGATTAAATTGCCAGTGACGTCAAATTGACTATAATTGAAGCCGCAGATTCCAGGACAGGAGGCATTCCTGCAGATTCCAGGACATGAGGCATTCAGAGACTTACACACATTGCTAGGCAAACCATCCCGGGACAATGCACTCAAGATTTCACACTAAATCTCTAACTCCCATGCATTGATTATCTGATATTGATAATTCTCACATATTTCAAAACAATATTACATAAAGAATATTCCAAGGCAGTAACTCATTTAATCCAGATTGGAGGTAATGTATGAAAGCTATTTTTATTCAGATTAATAAATTATATATATTTGGAGTATTTCTTGCAACAGATAGATCCAGAATCTAAAATATTTCTATTTTGCAGATAGAGATATGAAGAAGAATTGGGTATAAGGATTTATCCTAAAGCAACTGTTGTAAAGATTGATATACCAATATATATATTGAATTTGGAAATTACTGTGATTGAAATTAATAAGCAGGGAATTATATAACTACAATATAAAAAGCAGAAGACTAGAAGCTTAATTCTCGATATTAGGGGAGGATTCACTAAATAAGTTTTTATTACTTATCATTCTAAAAAAATAGAATAAATGATAGCTCATCTTTTGTTGATCCAAGTAGCATAGAGAGATACATATATCTCTACAAGATCTAGCTTGTTAAACATTGGTTTGCTAGGAAATAAATTTTTGTAAGGCAGAAATGTTTATTAACTATTTGTGTATTAGTTACTAACTGATAAGGTAAATGATATTAATCATATATGCAGTTACTAACAGGAGATACATATATTGGGAAGCTAGTTTCTATGTACTGATGGATTTTGTGGTTTATAAATTTTTGTTTATGATATGGGATTTGAAACTTTTTGTATACGTAATAAATATATATATTTTTATCCGATTATTGATTAGAGTATTCTTCAAAGCAAAACACAGACAATTAAAAGAATTTAGGAGAATTTCTAGGAAATATAAACGATTGATATTTGTGTCTCGTATAAGGCTAGGGTCAGACGAGCGTGATTTCTACGGACTGTACGTCCGTGCACACGGACGTACGTCAGTACGGAAGACACAGTAGTGGCCACACAGTCCGTTTATTCACTGATGTATTTTTGTAGAAGGGAAAATAAAATAAAAAGCAAAACCATTTTGTCCGTGAAAAATGCTGGACGTATAAATGCAGTCCGTCTGACCACGTTCCATCACTCACACACAAAGCTATGCAGACGTTGCGGACGCAGCGCACTTTGTGCGGCCGTTCTAGCGGTTGTACGTTCTTGCCTGCCTTGCGTCCGTGGGCCGCGGCCGTTGTGCGTCCGCAGTTCAGTGCGGACGTACTTTGTGTAACGGGCTCCGATGGGCTTCCTGTCATGCTATCACGGACGTACTTTTAGGCGCAATCACGGACGTGAACACTACGCTCGTCTGACAGCAGCCTAAGTTTCTTATTGAATAATAATCTGACATGTTGTAGTCACGTGCAAATGATAATCCCTGACAATTTGCAGCAACTTTGCCTGCCATTGTTGGATTCTCCTCAGCGCATTGTGAAGTACCCTAATGGTTACAGTAGAGCTTGCAGTCTACCCTATAAAGATATATTTCTCTAGGATAAAACTTTTTAAAAATCTATGAAAAAAACAAAACAACAGAACCTAAAAACCCTATATAAAATAAAATCCTCTCAAACTATTTTTTTTGTAATAAATCCCAAATGCAAGCTGATACAACGCAGCATATTTTGCTCCAAATTTAGCCATGACACCAAGCCAATCATTTAATAAAAATGAAATGAAACATCATCGGTCCTTCCCCTCTAGCTCTGACAATTTCCTGGATGCATGTGCATAATTTAACAAGTTATTGCAGAGATCTTCCACCTCTGGGGGCTGACAATACCTTCTAGGGGACCCATGGATTCATGGCTCTTCTTGTAAGGGGACCGATTTATTTTTAAAACGACCAATTAAGTCGATGATTGCTTGTAGGTAATTATTCAATAGCTTCTGTTAAAGAAACAGTAAAAATGATTTACCTCATGAAGTGCTTCATTGTTGAGTCTTAGATAATTCCAGTGTAGAATTCTCTGTAAGTTAACTGGCAATAGACTTTCACGGACAGAACCTGAAAGAGAGTCAGAAGGAGATCAAGCTTTAGGGATAAATTAATGGATTGTTCTTTCCACTTTATCCCTTTGGTTTATTAAACTATGGTGAAAATAGATGTAAAATAGCCAAATCATACAGGGGTTAACTATTAACCCTGGCTCCTAAGGTATATATATATATATATATATATATAAACATAGAAACATAGAAAAATGTCGGCAGATAAGAACCTTTCGGCCCATCTAGTCTGCCCAATTACATGGATACTTTACCTCGATTTATCTTTTGTTTAGGATAGCCTTATGCCTATCCCATGCCTGCTTAAATTCAATTACTGTTTTGGCCTCTACCACTTCTACTGGAAGGCTGTTCCATGTATCCACCACCCTCTCAGTAAAATAATGCTTCCTGATGTTACGTTTAAACCTTTGCCCCTCTAATCTAAGACTATGTCCTCTTGTTTTGCTATTTTGTTTCCTTTTAAATATACTCCCTTCCTCTACCTTGTGGATCCCCTTTACGTATTTAAATGTTTCTATCATATCTCCTCTGTCTTGTCTTTTTTCCAAGCTGTACATGTTAAGATCATTAAGCCTTGAATCCTGGTAACTTTTCTCCTTCAAGCCGTACACCATTTTAGTAGCCCTTCTCTGAACTCTCTCTAAGATGTCTATATCCTTCTGGAGATACGGTCTCCAGTACTGCACACAGTACTCCAAGTGAGGTCTCACCAGTGCTCTATACAGTGGCATGAGCACTTCCCTTTTCCTACTGCTAATACCTCTCCCTACACAACCAAGCATTCTGCTAGCATTTCCTGCTGCTCTATTACATTGACTACTTACCCTTAGATCCTCTGAAATAATGACCCATAAATCCCTTTCCTCAGATGTTGAGGTTAGAACTGTATCAAATATTCTATATTCAGCCCTTGAGTTTTTACATCCCAGGTGCATTATCTTGCACTTATCCACATTAAAACTCAATTGCCACAACTCCGACCATTTTTTTAGTTTACCTAAATCATTTGTCATTTGGCTGATCCCTGTCACGTTCAGCCACTATGGCGGTACCCGGCATGCGCCAAGTAGGGCCCAGGTATGAGGAAAAGTCGCTATATGCAGAGATGCGTGACACAATGATCTAGGATATGTGAATAAACCACAGGAGACACTGGGGACCTCTGCACGGCTATACCGAAGGAGCCCTATACTGATAGATCGGTCCTTAGAGTGGCCGAATCTGCACTAATAGAAAAAGGTTACCTTTGTAGCCGTGCAGAGTCCTGGGGAAAACACAGACACCTGAAGGAGTGTACTCAACAACTTGCAGGGAAGGACTTCAATATACAAAAGCTGTGGTCTACAGGGATACACAACATATAATACAATATGCACAGAACAGCTAGGGATGTCCAGAAGAGTCGTTAATAAATAAGCCAGGGGTCAAAACCAAAACGTATACCTTGAGCCAAAGCGGGGATATAGCACCAGAGAAAATCCGTCAGCCAGGCCAGAGGGTCAATACCAGGAAGTCAATCAGAACATAAAACTCAGACAAGGGGGAAACACTGAAATAGAACTAGGACGGAATAACAGGGAGCTCTCAGGAACAAATCTGTAGCTGAAGTGAACCAGGATGCAAGAGCATGGTGATATGGGCCCATGGCTTTAAATAGGGGAGTAATCAGCCCATACAACCAGCAGAAGGTCAACGAGCAAAGAACTTAACCCCTGAGCTGCATGTCAGGGAAAGCAGCACAGGGAAACACAGACATAAGGAATACAGAGGACAGGGAGACAGGGTTGGAATGTGGGAATGTGACAGTAGCCCCCTCCAAAAAAGGTGACCTCAGGGCACCTAAAACAACAAACATGACAGACAGAATCAGGAAACCAGATCACGAACACCAGTCACCAAAGTCCTTTGAGGTCCCACTCAGAGCCGTCATCCTCCTCCACAAGATGCCCCCGTCTATGAGAGTTCCTTTGAATGGCAACCCAGTGGTCCTTCCTGAACACCAGTCCAAAGGGCGACTGCACATAGCCCTCAGGGACATGATGAGGTAGGGGGATCTTGGCATCAGTTAGACTGGACATAGAATCAGTGGGACTAGGGTTAGACACCTTTTCCCGTCTTCTCCTTGAACGAGATCTAGAACTGGTGACCCCCCCACACGACACGGCAACAGTGGGAGTACGCTCGCCTACCTGTGCCTTACCATGAGGTTTGGAAACCACAGACTCTCTGTGGGGCATGGGTACAGTGGTGTTGCAATGTAGCTCTGGCACTGCTGACACACTGCTTGACTGGGTTTCTGGAACCGCTGACACACAGCTTGACTGGGTTTCTGGCACTGCTGACACACAGCTTGGTACTGGCACACAGCTTGGGACTGGCACACAGCTTGGGACTGGCACCGCTGGCACACAGCTTGGGACTGGCACCGCTGACACACAGCTTGGGACTGGCACCGCTGACACACAGCTTGACTGGGTTTCTGGCACTGCTGACACACAGCTTGAGACTGGCACCGCTGACACACAGCTTGACTGGGTTTCTGGCACTGCTGACACACAGCTTGGGACTGGCACCGCTGACACACAGCTTGACTGGGTTTCTGGCACGGCTGACACACAGCTTGGGACTGGCACCGCTGACACACAGCTTGGGACTGGCACCGCTGACACACAGCTTGACTGGGTTTCTGGCACCGCTGACACACAGCTTGGGACTGGCACCGCTGACACACAGCTTGGGACTGGCACCGCTGACACACAGCTTGGGACTGGCACCGCTGACACACAGCTTGGGACTGGCACACAGCTCGGGACTGGCACCGCTGGCACATAGCTTGGGACTGGCACACAGCTTGGGACTGGCACCGCTGACACACAGCTTGGCTGGTTTTCTGGCACCGCTGACACACAGCTTGGGACTAGCACCGCTGACACACAGCTTGGCTGGGTTTCTGGCACCGCTGAGACACAGCTTGGCTGGGTTTCTGGCACCGCTGACACACAGCTTGGCTGGGTTTCTGGCACCGCTGACACACAGCTTGGCTGGGTTTCTGGCACCGCTGACACACAGCTTGGCTGGGTTTCTGGCACCGCTGACACACAGCTTGGGACTGGCACCGCTGGCACATAGCTTGGGACTGGCACACAGCTTGGGACTGGCACCGCTGACACACAGCTTGGCTGGGTTTCTGGCACCGCTGACAAACAGCTTGGGACTGGCACCGCTGACACACAGCTTGGGACTGGCACCGCTGACACACAGCTTGGGACTGGCACCGCTGACACACAGCTTGGCTGGGTTTCTGGCACCGCTGACACACAGCTTGGACTGGCACCGCTGACACACAGCTTGGGACTGGCACCGCTGACACACAGCTTGGGACTGGCACCGCTGACACACAGCTTGGCTGGGTTTCTGGCACCGCTGACACACAGCTTGGGACTGGCACCGCTGACACACAGCTTGGGACTGGCACCGCTGACACACAGCTTGGGACTGGCACCGCTGACACACAGCTTGGCTGGGTTTCTGGCACCGCTGACACACAGCTTGGGACTGGCACCGCTGACACACAGCTTGGGACTGGCACCGCTGACACACAGCTTGGGACTGGCACCGCTGACACACAGCTTGAGTCTGATTTAACTGGAAGCTTGCCAGCCACAGGCGTGACAACTTCACTGCCAGAAAAAGGCAACATGATTGCGGTTTCCCCACCAAACTCCTTGGCTGTGACCCGATCGCCAGACCCCATAATTGTGGCCTTGCTACCTGGCACTATGAGTGCGGTGGGTGATGCAGATAAGCGTACAGCACCGCAGGTAATACAGCCTGTAACAATCTTACGCCCTGGACCACCATTAGGGTGTCTGGCCGTTTGGCAAGGCCACATACGAGAGGCATTAATGGGAATAACCTCCATGGCTTCATCCTTTGCCTCCCTGGCCGAGAAGGAGTCAAACTCCATTTGTACCTCGGGATCAAAAGGGGAATACTCGACTGGGTCTGAGATGTCAGTTACCCCCTCCACAGACCTGGTTACCCCAGGAAGGGCTCTCCTAGGCCTGGACGGTAAAGGGGGTCTGACCTTGGATACATGGCAGGGTCTGATGCCATCTGTCCCAGTACGGGGCCTGGTACCATCTGACCCATCGTCAGAATATTCAGCAAGGTCAGTAACATCAGTTGCCCCCTCCACAGGTCTGGTTGCCCTAGGAAGGGCTCTCCTAAACCTGGACGGTACAAGGGGTCTGATTACTTTAGTGTTATAATGGGAACTGGCCTTGGTGACTCGACTGTGGGTCGCGGGCACCTTGCCAGTTTCGCCATGCACTGGTGTCTTGCCCATCCCAGTGCGCACTGGCTGCTTGCCAGTCTCGGCATGCACTGGCTGCTTGCCAGCCTTGGCGCGCACTGGCATCTTGTCAGCCTCGGCGCGCACTGGCATCTTGTCAGCCTCGGCGCGCACTGGCATCTTGCCAGCCTCGGCACGCACTGGCATCTTGCCAGCCTCGGCACGCACTGGCTTGAGCGGGCACCATGAAATAAAATGCAATGAACTGGCACAATAGAAACAGAGCTTGTCAGTTCGCCTTCTATTCATTTCCTCAGGGGAAAGCGGACCACGTACCCTGCTTTCTAGAACAGCTTGATCATTAGAAGGGAGAAAAGTTGTGTCCATTAACCCCTTCCACTTAGACATGAAATCACCAAACAGGCGCAGCATGGATTCAAACAATTTACGCAACTCTGCGGGCTTTAGGGATGGCTCTTGCATTATGTCACGTTCAGCCACTATGGCGGTACCCGGCATGTGCCAAGTCGGGCCCAGGTATGAGGAAAAGCCGCTATATGCAGAGATGCGTGACACAATGATCTAGGATATGTGAATAAACCACAGGAGACACTGGGGACCTCTGCACGGCTATACCGAAGGAGCCCTATACTGATAGATCGGTCCTTAGAGTGGCCGAATCTGCACTAATAGAAAAAGGTTACCTTTGTAGCCGTGCAGAGTCCTGGGGAAAACACAGACACCTGAAGGAGTGTACTCAACAACTTGCAGGGAAGGACTTCAATATACAAAAGCTGTGGTCTACAGGGATACACAACATATAATACAATATGCACAGAACAGCTAGGGATGTCCAGAAGAGTCGTTAATAAATAAGCCAGGGGTCAAAACCAAAACGTATACCTTGAGCCAAAGCGGGGATATAGCACCAGAGAAAATCCGTCAGCCAGGCCAGAGGGTCAATACCAGGAAGTCAATCAGAACATAAAACTCAGACAAGGGGGAAACACTGAAATAGAACTAGGACGGAATAACAGGGAGCTCTCAGGAACAAATCTGTAGCTGAAGTGAACCAGGATGCAAGAGCATGGTGATATGGGCCCATGGCTTTAAATAGGGGAGTAATCAGCCCATATCACCAGCAGAAGCTGAACGAGCAAAGAACTTAACCCCTGAGCTGCATGTCAGGGAAAGCAGCACAGGGAAACACAGACATAAGGAATACAGAGGACAGGGAGACAGGGTTGGAACGTGGAAACGTGACAATCCCTCCAGGAACGTCAACCCTGTTGCAAATCTTTGTGTCATCAGCAAAAAGACATACTTTTCCATTAATACCTTCTGCAATATCACTAATAAAAATATTAAAGAGAATGGGTCCAAGTACTGACCCCTGAGGTACCCCACTGGTAACAAGACCTTGCGCCGAATAAACTCCATTTACCACAACCCTCTGTTGTCTGTCACTCAGCCACTGCCTAATCCATTCAACAATATTGGAATCCAAGCTCAAAGATTGCAATTTATTGATAAGCCTTCTATGCGGAACAGTATCAAAAGCCTTACTGAAATCTAAATAAGCAATGTCTACTGCACCACCTGTGTCTATTATTTTTGTTACCCAATCAAAAAAAATCAATAAGATTAGTTTGGCATGATCTCCCTGAGGTAAACCCATGTTGTTTCTGATCCTGTAATCTATGTGTTTTTAGATGTTCAACAATCCTTTCCTTTAACATGGTTTCCATTAATTTCCCCATTACTGACGTAAGACTAACTGGCCTATAGTTCCCCGATTCCTCCCTACTATCCTTCTTGTAAATGGGCACAACATTTGCTAATTTCCAGTCTTCTGGGACGACTCCCGTTAACAAGGATTGGTTAAATAAATCTGTTAACGTTTTTGCTATTACATCACTGAGCTCTTTTAATAATTTAGGGTGGATCCCATCAGGCCCCATTGACTTATTTGTCTTTACTTTAGACAGCTGCTGTAGAACCTCCTCCTCTGTAAACTGATATGTAAATGTCTCTTTAGTGTTCTCTCCTAACTGAGGTCCCTTTCCTTCCTTTTCTTCTGCAAAGACTGAACAAAAATATTTATTGAGGCAGTCAGCGAGACTTTTATCCTCTTCTACCTACATTCCTTCCTTTGTTTTTAATCTAACTAATCCTTGTTTTACTTTTCTTTTCTCGTTTATGTATCTAAAAAATGTTTTGTCCCCCTTTTTTACTGACTGAGCTATTTTCTCTTCTGCGTGTGCTTTGGAAGCTCTTATAAATTGCTTTGCCTCTTTCTGCCTAATCTTATAGGTTTGCCTATCTTCTTCACGCTGAGTTTTTTTATAATTATTGAATGCTGTCTTTTTGTTCTTCACTATTTTGGCCACTTCTGCAGAGTACCACAGTGGTTTCTTCCCTTTTTTGTTTTTGCTAACAAGCCGAATGCAATTTCCTGTGGCCTTCAATAATGCTTCCTTTAAATAATCCCATTTCTCCTGGACTCCCTTTAAACTCCTCCAGTCTGATAATGACTCCTTCACACAAAATCTCATTTTAGAAAAATCTGTTTTTTTAAAGTCTAAAACTTTTGTTTTTGTGTGATGCGGCTCCATCCCTGTTCTTATATTAAACCACACTGACTGGTGATCACTAGATCCCAAATTTTCACCTACAACAACGTCCGATACCAAACCTCCATTTGTGAGTATTAAATCCAATATGGCCTCTTTACGGGTCGACTCCTCAACTACTTGTGTTAGAGATAATCCCAGTAAGGAGTTTAGAATATTTGTACTCCTGGTGCACCCAGCTATTTTGGTTTTTCAGTTCACATCAGGAAGATTAAAGTCCCCCATGATAATAACTTCCCCCTTCATTACCATTTTGGCTATTTCCTCAAGCAGCAGATTATCTAGCTCTTCTACTTGTCCAGGGGGTCTATAGATCACACCTACACGAGCTACTGTATGATTGCCAAATGTTAGCGTAACCCAAACTGACTCTATGTTCACCTCGCTCACTTTTATTTGGTTCGTTTTTATGTTGGTTTTTCACATACAGGGCCACTCCTCCTCCTTTCCTACCTTCTCTGTCTTTTCTATATAAAGAGTACCCCGGTATTGTTATGTCCCAGTTATTTTTCTCACTGAACCATGTCTCAGTAACCGCAACTAAATCTACTTTTTCAACTGCCATCATTGCCTCCAGTTCATTGATTTTATTGACTAAACTGCGAGCATTTATAGACACGACTCTGAGTTTGTCATTTTTTACCTCGCATGTTGCTTGCACCCTCCGATTTAGTTTTGGGGGACAATCGGGCAGATTGTTTTTTACCCTTTTGTCCCCCCTCCTAGTTTTAATATTCCTTTGTGAAACCTTTGAACTTCTCACTGAGAACATATGTTCCCCTATGAGTAAGATGCAAACCATCTTTTTTATACAGTTCCTTTCTGCTCCAATTAGAGCTATCATGGGACACAAAGCCAAATCCTTGCTCCCGACACCATTCCCTGGTACATATATCCACTACCAGGACCCAGTGGATTTATAGAAAACAACTTTCTATTGCAAACTGTGTAAAAATTAAAGTACCCTTCATAAATCACATTCTAGAGACAGTAAATGTGTTTCATTAGCAGAAATCCCCCTGCTGGCCAAAAAGCACTACTACATGTATAATAATACAGCAGGAGCTTTCAGTAACAGAAAAACGTCTCTCCACGCTGTTCAAACTGTTTCAGCACTTTAATATTCATTATTTACTTCCAAACTTTAGTCCGTTCCGACCTAAATTCATACAGATTATGTGCGGCTAAGTGCCTGCACCGACTTCTGATTCCAAGGTGCAGTTTCTACCTTTTCAGGGCTGATTACGGTCATCTTAAAATAAATAAAATGCATTTTTACCCTTGGGGTGAGAAGTGTGTATTAAATAGAACTCACCGGCTATTAGTAGGAAATAAATAATGGATGTGAATTAGGAAAATGCAGGTTTTACAAAGTTGAATTGAAATTACAAAGTTGAACTGATGTAGGTTAAAGTTCCCCTCCTTCTTCGCCCTTAAATAAGATGCTGGGTGGGGTGGAGGAAACTCCTCCGCTTCACATGGTGTTTTAGCCAGAACAGGGCTGCACGAGGGGGGGGGCGGAACTCTACACAGACTGTCACTTTAAAAAGAAAAAAGGATCAGGATGAGTAGAGTGTCCCTTTAAGTTCAAAAAGCACAGAAGGTCCCTTCGAGGTGAGCCTTCCACCCACACAACACAGTCCATGAGTCGCTGAGCTACACAGCTTCCCCAGCTCACATGAATAATGAAATGTAAACAGCTGATCAATTGTATGTTTCATTTACAATTTGCGCAGGCTGGTATCTGCGCAGCACAGCATTTAAGCCTAATGAGCTAAAATAGATGTCAGTTATTTCCCTTAGGTATAATGGATTTCATTTTCCAATGTTCTGAACGCCGGGTTCTGTAATGAAGAGTACAAATTAGCAGGGATGCTTTACACTGCTTATCCCAGTGTTTATGGTGGTACAACATCGCACTGCATTTAATATTTGCGTTTTTAGTATTTTCATTTTCAATATCTAAAGTAAGCAGGAATCCACTTGCATTCAATAGAAGCTTCTGTGCAGGGGATACCTTTAATGAATCATACAGGGTTATTCAAAGATCCGAATTGGGGCCGAAAGCTAACCGAACTCTGAAATTCAGCGTACGGTTTCCTTTCCTATTCAGAGAGCAGGCAGTTCGCCAAATGTTTATTTATTTATTTATTTTATAAAGGATTTTACCAGGAAGGATACATTGAGATTTCTCTCGTTTTCAAGTATGTCCTGGGTTCAAGAACATTGTTACAGAAATACAAAGTAGTAAAATGCAAGATATTAAAATAACACAAATATACAGATTAACAGAAAATAAATATGTAGGAAATATAGTCACTATGTTACATGTTTACAGGTGCATTCTGTATATAGTCACTATGTTACATGTTTACAGGTGCATTCTGTATATAGTCACTGTGTTACATGTTTACAGGTGCATTCTGTATATAGTCACTATGTTACATGTTTACAGGTGCATTCTGTATATAGTCACTATGTTACATGTTTACAGGTGCATTCTGTATATAGTCACTGTGTTACATGTTTACAGGTGCATTCTGTATATAGTCACTGTGTTACATGTTTACAGGTGCATTCTGTATTGAGGTATGTTAGTAAGGAGCTCTTGAGTGACTTTAGACTGGGGGAAGATTTGATGGTGTCTGGGAGGTTATTCTATAATTGCGGTGCTCTGTAGGAAAATGAGGATCGAGCCACTGTCTTTTTGTATTGTAGTATTGCAAGTAAGGTGCTGGTCCTGGATCGGAGGTTATAGGATGAGGGAGCTGCTGGGGGAAGCAGTCTATTCAGGTAGTGTGGCAGCTTCCCAGAAATGCTCTTAAACACCAGGCTGGAAAGGTGAAGGGTGCGTCTGGATTCCAGCGATGGCCAGTTTAGCTCTTTTAACATGTCACAATGGTGGGTCATGTAGTTACATTGTAGCGCAAAGCGGCGAATTGCCTGCACATACGGTGCCTGTTCGTTGCCTGTTCGAGGGCAGTGAAATCCCCATAGAGAAGCACTGCTTCGTCTATTCAGAGAACACAAAACAGCAGTGAAAAGTTGCCGAAATGCCCTGCCATTCGGTGGTTTCATTTGACAGGTTTATTCAGGCGAATTCCATAGGCTTCAATGTTAAAAATATTCCTGTTTTAATGCAATATCTAATAAACCATTGATTATAATATTCTGCAGTAAAAAGTCTCTTTATTTGTATATTTTGTAGGATCTTTTAAGCATTTTTCGGGATTTTTTTGCATAAAATTTTTTCCGTTCCTTTTTTTAAAAAAAAATTAAAGGTTTTTCTGAAACAGCCCTTTTTATTATCATTCCCTGGACCTCATATGTAAATTTCAGACATTTTCGCTTAGTAGTTTCTTTGCAAACAGCGTTTCACTTTTCAAACGTACTGGGTTTTTTTTCTTCACCTCCTTCGTCTGCGGTATCGGGTTTTTCCAGCGGCTGCCCTGCGTCTGATCGACTTCTGCTCGGGTTTCTCTGGCGTTTTCGGCGGTTAATCCAGATGTTTTTGCAGGTTTCGGTGTGCGTTTGCCCTCGTTTTGCGGTGAGTTTTCGGCGGGTTTGTGGTGATTTTTCCCTGCATTACCGAGGCCCTGCGGTGCTTGCTGAATACACCGCATGGTCGCCGAAATGTGATCGCCAAATCGCACCGAATTGAAGTGAACGAAAAGTCCCTGAACGTGCGGTGACTTTTCGATTCTCTTTGAATAACCCTGCAAGGATCCTTCATCAGGCAATGTGACTTATAAATTAGGGACAATGAGAGGAACAAGAATAGCCCCTCAACATGGAAATCTATTCAGAGGAAATCACAAGAGATAGAAGCTACTTTTGTTGATCATTTTGGCCTTGTTGGGCCTCTGTCATGCTTTCAGCCTGGAGTCCCATAAGATGCACTGGAATCCCCTTGCTGGTAGAAAATCGAGGCCAGCTCTTACCTCTGTGTGGTTCATCCCCTCATCACCTTTCGCTCCAGGATTTCCCTGCCTGGTCTCTGACCACCTGACCCATACAGGGTTATTCAGAGCGCACCGAAATGCCACGACATTTTGGTGCTTTCCTGTTCGTCGCACTTCAGAGAGTTGGATTCTACGACCCTGAGGTGAATTCAGCATTCATTGCAGGGTCCCGAACTTCGGTGAATCGACCCGTCGAACTAATCGAAAAACCGACGCAAAACTGCCGAATCGATCCGTAAAACTGCAGAAAAAACTCAGAGTGCATCCAACGATCCACTGTAAAACCGTTATATCGATCCGATAAAAGCCGACGACCTGCCAAACAGACCACTGACCAGCCGCCGGAAAAAGCCGACAAGTCGCAGAACAAGGTAGAAAATAAACAAAGTTTCACCTCTTTTGTGTTTTACTATACAAACCAGACAAATGATCAGGTCTATTCAATAAAAGGTGAAACCTTTTTCTCTCACGAGAATGGCTGGAGAAGTGAAAAATCCAGGTCAAAATAGCCAAACCAGAAAAATTCTCCCATTTACTCACTTTCCAAATCTGCTATTTGGTCTACATTGTTCTCTTCTCCTGCCAATTCTCCTGTATTTCATCTTTTAGTCAATAGACCTGTATGTATATATATATATATATATATATATATATATTTATTGTGTTTAATATTGCAGAAGCCACCCGCACATCACAGCAATTCAAAGAATTGCATCCCAGAGCTCCTGTGCCACATTCCCCATATGCAGCAAGGAATTCTGGATAGGATATGCAAATGACCTCTGTCTCACTTTTATGCATCCTGGATCTGTTATTACACAGAACCCTAAAATCAATGCTATGCCACACTGTGGCTTTGTAGCAAAGATAAGGTTATGCAACTGGTCGAAACCACTCCCAGGACAGCGCTGTTTCAGGTTTGTTGAACCTTCATCAGCTATGAGGCAGGCATGACCAGTTGCAGTGGATGCTTGGATTTATAGGTAAGTAAGTGTCTATAAGGGTTGTGGTGAAGGACTAAAAGCAAGACAAAAAGCCTCCACACTATAATAAGTGTGTTTAATATTGCAGAAGCCACTTGCACATCATAGCAATTCAAAGAATTGCATCCCAGAGCTCCTGTGCCACATTCCCCATATGCAGCAAGGAATTCTGGGCAGGATATGCAAATGACCTCTGTCTCACTTTTATGCATATATATATATAAAAAATAAAAAAAATAAAAATCGTCAGATTCAGAATATATCCCCTTAAGGGCCGCTGACGTACCCTGTACGTCCTGTCCACAGGTCTCCCTTAGACCCGCGGACGTACAGAGTACGTCAGCGGCGCCTAATCCCCCTCCCGTCCGGTTTACATGCCCATGCCGATTTACATGGGCAGGCGAGGCTGATGACGTCGCCACGCTGCGTGGTGACGTCATCAGCAGGCGTCCCCATGCATTTCAATGGAGGGGAGGGGGGGCTCCTTCGGAGCCCTCTATCTCCCCAACCATTGAAGCTAGGGAGATGCCGTTTGCACTGCTGGAGAGGGGAGAGCCTCCCCTTTTCAGCGGTGTATGGTATTAACAGTTTCGCCACCGGATCACGTTTCGGCGCCAAAACGCGATTCAAACCTGGAGGGGGGCTGACAAAGATGTCAGCCAAGCCTCCAGGTCCCCCCCCCACCCACTGACAACCTCACCATATGTGTGAGGATGTCAGTGGGCCAGTTAACCATCTAGCTGCCATGTAGAGATAAGGGGATCCTAAGGATCCCCATATCTCCCGATCCATGGCAGCTGGATGGTCATATTTGGCATCATTTGAAAGGCCTGATTAAAAAAAAAGAAAATTAAATAAAATAAAAAAATGTTTTTTTTTAAAAAAAGTTTTGTTTGTCTGGGGGTAGTTTAATTAAATAGGACCTAGGCTGTCATCTAAAAATAATTAGCACAAAATGGTTAGAATGAGCGCAGCGCACATAGGTGAACTGCCTCAGCAGTGAAGGGGTTAAAAAGCAAACGCATGTAAAAATTGGGTATTTCTAGTCTCGGGACAAAATTTTGAACCTATTTAGCCGGGGTCTTTTTGGGTGGTTGTAGATTTTGGGGATTAAATTACGAAAAAGTGTGTTTTTACCATTTTTTTCCTCATATTTCATATTTTTTTTTATAGTAAATTATTCGATATGATGGAAATAAAGGTATTTCTAGAAAGTCCATTTAATGGCGGTAAAAAGGGTGTATAATATAATATGTGTGGGTCAAATAAACGAGTAAGAGGAAAATTTGACCTAAACACTAACAGTGCAGAAACGTAAAAACAGCAGCGGTCACTAAAAGACGGATTTGTGTAAAACCGCCCGGTCACTAAGGGGATATCATTATTATATGTATACGTCATGCCCTGCCAGAATGCAATAGCAAAAAATGTGAAGAAAAATATGTGAATTTCCATTAAAATTTCAATCATCTACAGCGTATCAAATGGTCTTTTTCACATTTTATCATCCAAGCCTTTGCGGTTATGTATTCTATGGGGGTACGAGTGTTTTGAACTGGGAACCCGTTACTTTATTTTTCTGAGAAATTATGTGATTTTAGTGGGCATAAAGCAGGTTTGACTTCAAGGAAGTCAGATCACCTCGGGACCGGAGAGAGAGAGGTGAGCATTCCACCAGAATACCCCTCTAAGTGGATGACGTGTGTGGCGCACCCGCAGAGCTGCTATCCATGGTGCTGAAACCTATTCAGTCCAAGGACAGTAGCCCTGCGGAGCTGCTATCCATGGTGCTGAATATGGTGCTTATACCTATTCAGTACCAAAGACAGGAGCCCTGCGGAGCGGCTATCCATGGTGCTGAATAGGTTTAAGCACCATAGACAGCCCCTGCCAAACGCGGCCGGGCTGAAAGAAGGACTAAAAAATGCTGCGTTTGGCAAAGAAAAAAAAGCCTGGTTTAAAAATAAATTAGGAATAAAAAAAATCCTGAAAAATACCTATAAAAATCCTAAAAAAATAAATAAAGAGACTTTTAGCTGCAAGTGAAAAGAATAAATAGTTGAATAAATATTTAATAAAAAATGGGGAATATTTTTTACATTGAAACCTGTGGGATTCGCCTGTTTAAAGCTGTTGAATCACCCACCGAACATCAGGGCATTTCACTGACATGTCGTTGCTGTTCGGCATTCTTTGAATAGATTAAGCAATGCTTCTCTACGGGGTATTTCACTGTTGCTGAATCGCACCGAACGGCATCATGGCACTGTCCACAGACTGTGGTGCTGAATACAACAGATTCAACACCACGGCCAATGGACAGTGTCGCGTTTAAGTGAAACGGTATAAGGAATTGACAGTACAAACAAAATCTATTTGTTTTATACCGTTTCGCTTCGGTTTTTGTTTAGTTTTCGGATCGTTTCGGACTGAACCGATTCGTATTTTGGAAACATTTCCGAAATACGAATCGGGAAAATTTCATCCGAATTTTGATTCGGAACAAAAAAACAAAATGCACATCTCTAATGAGAACTCTGAGAACAGGCAGTGGCATAAGTGGCCTGCCCAACAGTGCCATTAGAGAAGATGGAACCATATGCAATTCAGACTGCTATCACCCAAAAAGGTTGTTTATTTTATCTAGGAGTTTACAGGGTAATCCAGAGGAGGACCCCTTGCTTGAGGTGTCTAGAGAATTGGCTTTAGATGGGTTCTAGGATTAAGACGGAAACGTTGCTGCCCCATCTGACGGGTCTTTCTTCTTTTTCTGTATCCACGTCAGGGCTGGTGACCCTGGGCCGTAAGGACCGATGGCTGGTGCAGTATATATTTTTTCACATGTGGCCTTCTATATTTTTTGAACTGTTTATTTGAAATCGAACCCCTCAAATCCGAAATCTTTTTGAAAGCCGACATGAAACCATAATCCGAAAATTGTGGATTATGTGGAAAATTCCACATCTCGCCTCATGCGACGGGGTCAAATTATTAGAAATATTGTATAATATGACCTTCAGCCTGTGTGTATAAAGTGCATATGAAACATGATCTTTTCTTTAGATTTGGGTCCCGTTCACAAGATATCTCAATCTCAATCATATATTCCAAGATCCAAAAACACTGCTGGTACCAAGCATTTTGGCTACTCACCCAGTATCATTGTATTGACTCCAAGTGTATTATTCTGGATCTAACGAGACTGTATATTTTCCCTTATAGCCTCATTTTATCATTATTATTTTATTCTGTCGCTAGGTTATTATTCACACTGAACCAACAATGGCTGTGTTGTACATTTTTCATTAGTCTACTTTATCCTCCTCCACCATTGTGTATAAATATGTGTATAAAATCGCACACCTAGCCCTGCAATCTGCATTTACAAATGTCTGTGAAAATCATGGGTCGTTCTGAAGAACTCCTTTCTTATTCCAGCATGACTGTGCCCCAGTGCACAAAGCAAGGTCCAAACAGAAATGGTTGGATTAGTTTGGTGTGGAAGAACTTGACAGGCCACACAGCCCTGACCTCAACCCCACCCAATGCCTTAGGGATGAACTGGAAAGAAGATTGCGAGCCAGACCTTCTCATCCAACATCAGTGCCTGATTTCACAAATGATCTACTGGATGAATGGGCTAAAATTCCCAAAGAAACACCCCAAAATCTTGTGGAAAGCCTTCCCAGAAGAGTGGAAGCTATTATGGCTGCACAGGGTGGACCATCTCCATATTAATGTCTCTGTATTTCCAACGCAATGTCATAAACGTCCCTTTTGGTGAAATGATCAGGTGTCCCAATACTTTTGTCCATATAGTGAATGATGATTCACTCCCTCCTAGGTCTATGATCTTGGGTTTTTTTTCCCCACGAGAGAGCAATGTCAGAAGAACCAGTGAAGATGTATTTGTGTTTCCTTATAATCACATTACTTTGGCAGTTTTACCTTAGGTAACCTATTTGAAGCCTAAAGGGAAAGTCCAAAAATAAACTCAAAGACAGAAAGGAACGCAACGGACTGGATTTTGGAAGTGCGGTTAAAGCTCGTCATGGTGTACCATTTAGATCAAATATAATAAACCTGATTTGTTCTACTCCTAGCTGTCCACATGCTCTTTTATTTTGATCTTACAATTTTTCTAATGTGTGACACAGGTGGAATTATAATTCATGTCCAGATATAATTAACATACATTTCTTGTAATATAACTCAGACGTCACAATATGTAAGTCAGGGCCACCCATATAATTTGTGGGGCCCTGAGCAAGAACATTTTGTGGGGCCCCTGGCCATACTTTCGACACCACACCTCCTTATACTCCACCTTTTTCACACTCCGACACATACACTGATCCTCCCAAATAGACACCCCTGATCCCTCCTGCCCCCAGAAAGCCCCCCCATCTCCCCGGACAGAAACCCTAGCCCCGAAGATAGACAAACTAACACCCCATGACATTGATTACTTTGGAGGTGGGTGGCCTCTGCTTTGGAGCTCGTCACTCTAGTCCTCCGAAACTTCAGAGTGGCCAGTGTTTGGCAGTCGCTGCTACTTTTTATCACATGCCAGGTGTCAGCATTGGCCCAGGGTGCGCTCCCTGCATGTCCCACCCAATGGGGATGCCTGCTTAAATACATAAAATCAATCCAATATACATTATAGTAAACAGAGATATCCCACTGCAATAACACTATAGTCAGAGGGTATCTATTCTTCTTTTATACATTTCCTATATTAACTCACATCAGAGGCATAACTAGAAACCTCAGGACCCAGTGAAGGAACCATGATGGGCCCCCCACCCGAGGATAAAACATATTTTGTCCCCCCTCCCGTCAACATGCATCGGTCCCCTCCAGGTCTGCAATGTTAACTCCAGACAGTGTCCCATTCTTAAATTTTTCTCCAGGTTTACTATGTTCACCAGGTTCACTTCAGTCCATTCCATTTTTAATGTAATGTGCATCTCAGAGCTCCACAGCAATAAATCTCACAGTAATGTGCAGCGTGTATGAGTGTATCACAGAGCTCCACCGCAATAAAATGCACAGTAATGTGCGGTGTGTATGATCGTATCACAGAGCTCCAAAGAAATAAAATGCACAGTAATGTGTAGTGTGTATGAACGTATCACACAGCTTCAGAGCAGTAAAACTCACAGTAATGTGCATTGTGCATCAGTGTAAATCAGAGAGGTTTACAGCAACAAAACTCACATTAATTTATTATTTATTTATAAAAGGATTTTACCAGGAAGGATACATTGAGATTGAGTAATACATGTGTATGAGTGCATCACAGAACTCCTAAATAAAACTCACAAAGAAGTAAAAAATGAATTTAAAAAAAGGAAATTAAAAAAAAATAGAGGCAAGCTCCCAGGCCCAGGCAGGAGAGTGTGGGCCCCCCTGAACTCAAGGGCCCGGGTGCAGTGGCACCCTCTGCACCCCTGGTAGCTACGCCCCTGACTCACATGGTAAAACAAATATCTTCATTAAATTACATCTAGTATCACCAACCTTTATAATTCACAGTATGAATGTCCCCTAATAAATAGATATATATTGTAGCTAGCATTTTCTGAGTCTTCGGAGCATTATGATCTGGTCTTGCATCAGAGGCATAGGTAATTTTTTTTTCTGAGAAAGTATTTTACCAGGAAGGATACATTGAGATTGCTCTCGTTTTCAAGTATGTCCTGGGTGGCGAGTATGTACCGACAGGTGTCTAGCCCAAGGACACTTACTGGAGAGGTGCTCTTGCCGGGAAAGAACCTGTGTCTCCACAGTCTCCACGGTTATAGAGCAGTGATGTTACCTCCATTCCACCCAGCCGGCACTAATGGGAGCAGGGGTCAAGTCGATCAGGAACGTGTGGGAACACCGTTTCCCCACTAGTGAGAGAATGGAGTTCCCTTTTGTCTTACACACTGAGATGCTTTTATTAAATTCCAACCACGTTTCCTTATTAAGCCACCAGAAATACATGATTTGTATTACATTTATCATTAGGATTCCCTAAAACCTAGTTGTGATGCACAACTAGTTACAGCTTATGTAAGTGGTAGTGTCCCTTTAACAACCAGCGGCTCTGCTCTGTGAGAAGACGACAAGGTAAATGCCGAGGCTACAGTTTCACAGTCTGGCATGATGTGGACTCCGACATCGGATTGGCTTGAAAAAGCCAATACCCGATTATGAAAAAATGGCGCGGTCGGGTCCTGATCCTTAGGATCAGATCTGGACATCCATAGTAATAACCAATAAACCGGAAACCTGAAAGTCTTTATCAAATAAATATTCACTTTGAAGGACAGAAGGTATCTTGCCATTTTGATCGAGTTCGGGAAAAGGCTGCATTAGTATTACAAAAACTGCACCTATATAGGCTTACTGTAGAGAATCTGATGGACAAAGACACATTTCTTAGCTCATGTACTGCCATAAGAATCGCATTACAAGGCTACATTACACTTCAGAAGCACCACAGCGTATGTGCTACAGCTTGGATGGAATTGTTTTGACAGCGCAAGGAACATACAGGGATTTAATTTTCCCTATCGGGGAGGGTGGTGACAAAGGAGGCACAAATGTGACCCATCTGTAAAGACCAATCAACCGTGTTTGCCTACAAAGCAGTGGCGTAACTAGAAACCTGAGGGCCCCGGTGCTAGAATCCATGACGGGCCCCCCCCCAAAATGGCGGTAAATGTTACAGCCAAGTGCGGTAAATGTTACAGCCAAGTGCGGTAAATGTTACAGCCAAATGCGGCAAATGTTACAGCCAAGTGCGGAAAACAGAACAAACAGGATCAGCCTGAATCTCAAACGGAATGCAATTGGCATGGTAGACACAGCCCCCCCCCCGTAATGCAGGAACCAGGAGGCCACCTTATTGAAAGGGCTCCCCCCCCGTAATGCTTTGATTTTTGAACATAATTACCTGAGAGTCAGGTGGCGTGCTGCTGATGTGTGGCCTCAGCCCTCAGGAGAGACAGTGACTGTCACGGACAGAGTCTGCTGCAGTGGTGGCACCAGGCCCAGCTGAATTCAATGATGTGATGTGTGGAGTGGATAAGGAATCGGAATGTGACTGACCACTGACCGGGTCGGCTCAATCAGTCAGTGACTGTCACGGCCAGGCAGGGCACGCCATGGGAGTCTGCTGCTGGTCGATGTGGTGGACCGCGTGGGTCACTCACGGGTGCCAGACACTCAGATTGACAGTCAGTGACAGGCAGCAGTGTGACTGTCTATGAGCCAGTGGCAGTGCTAGTATAGGACTTGCTGGACTGGAGTCTGGAGACGCCCGGGAGTCGGGAGCAGGGCCGGCCCAAGCCACTGTGCTGCCTGGAGCGATGGATGAAATGCTGCCCCCACCAAAAAAACGACATCTATCTGAGTATCACAGAGCTCCACAGCAATAAAAAGTCGTAATGTGCAGTGTGTATGAACATCTCTCACTTTAACTTCTTCCACACATTTAATGATCTGAGTTGGGTCTGCAGCAGATAGTTTTCATTAAATGTATTTCAGAAGTTGGCTTAAAACGATACTGTGAGTGTGGCCAGAAAAGGGTTGTGGGCAGGCGCCCCCCCAGGTTCAGACATCACCAGCCGCCACTGATTCTGTGATACGCTATTACGTACCGCACATTACTGTGAGTTTTATTGCTGTGGAGCTCTGTGATATATAATGTGCGGTGTGTGTATAAGCGTATTACAAAGCTCAACATAATGTGTGCTGTATATGAGCATATCACAATAAAACGCACGACTCATACACACACCACACATTACTGTGATTTGTGAGTTTTATTATGACTTGTTCATACACAGCACACATTATGTTAAGCTTTGTAATACGCTTATACAAACCGTTTCTGCGTGTGTGTATATATATATTGGTTTGTCTATGTAGAAAAGGATCTAACTTAGACATAGATTGGTGCCACTGCTGTAAATACAAGGATATGTGTTATACAGAGATTGTGCTTAATTATACACAAACCAATACACACACATGCACCTAAATACAAAGCATATATTGGTATATAAAGGCAGTTCTCATTCTTTATAAGGCATATGGTTTGTATTTATTTATTAGTGTCTGAGAGCAGTTTTATATCCACATATACGCTTTGTATTTAAGTATATATCTGACACAGAACAAGAGCAACCTTCTATACAGATACAGTTGTGTTCAAAATTATTCAACCCCCAATGCTGTAAAGGGTTTTAGGGAATTTAGTGTATATTTGTAATTGTATTCAGAATGAAATCCTACAAGGACTTTTTAAAGAACCATATGCAACTAAGATGACATCAATTGGTTTTGTAATACAGTAGTAAATGTTTCTTTTGTGAATTCTTCATTGACACAATTATTCAACCCCTTAAAGACTACCACTCTGAAGAACAGAGGTTCATTCAAGTGTTTTCAATCAGGTATTGAAAACACCTGTGGATGTCACGGAGCAGCAATAAAGCATTATAGGCACCAATTAGGCAGCTTTAAAATGACTGTGATACTCAGCTCCTTCTAGACATTTACTGGTCTGGTTACAAACATGGTGAAGCCAAGAGAATGGTCCAGGAAGACAAGAGAAGAGGTGATTACTCTTCACAGGAAGGGCAATGGCTATAAGAAGATTGCAAAGATGTTAAACATACCAAGAGAGACCATAGGAAGCATCATTCGCAAATTCAAGGCAAAGAGCACTGTTGAAACGCTACCTGGTCGTGGCAGAAAGAAGATGCGGACTTCGACTGCTGTGCGCTACCTGAAGCGTAGAGTGGAGAAAAGTCCCCGTGTGACTGCTGAGGAACTGAGAAAAGATTTGTCAGATGTGGGTACTGAAGTTTCAGCTCAGACAATACGGCGCACACTGCGTAATGAAGGCCTCCATGCCAGAACTCCCAGGCGCACCCCCTTACTGTCTCCAAAGAATAAGAAGAGTCGACTGCAGTATGCCAAAAGTCATGTGGACAAACCACAGAAGTTTTGGGATAGTGTTCTGTGGACTGATGAAACAAAATTAGAACTGTTTGGGCCCATGGATCAACGCTATGTTTGGAGGAGGAAGAACAAGGCCTATGAAGAAAAGAACACCTTGCCTACTGTGAAGCATGGCGGGGGTCAATCATGCTTTGGGGCTGTTTTGCTTCTGCAGGTACAGGGAAGCTTCAGCGTGTGCAAGGTACCATGAATTCTCTTCAGTACCAGGAGATATTGGATGACAATGTGATGCAGTCCGTCACAAACCTGAGGCTTGGGAGACTTTGGACCTTTCAACAGGACAATGATCCCAAGCATACCTCCAAGTCCACTAGAGCATGGTTGCAGATTAAAGGCTGGAACATTTTGGAGTGGCCATCGCAGTCACCTGACTTAAATCCGATTGAGAACCTCTGGTGGGACTTAAAGAAAGCAGTTGCAGTACGCAAGCCTAAGAATGTGACTGAACTGGAGGCTTTTGCCCATGACGAATGGGCGAAGATACCCGTAGATCGTTGCAAGACACTTGTGTCAAGCTATGCTTCACGTTTAAAAGCTGTTATAACTGTAAAAGGATGTTATACTAAGTACTAAGATTGAATGTCACTTGGGGGTTGAATAAAACTGATAATGATGTGAGCACAGAAAAGACATTTGTGGTTATTTCATTATAAATGTTATGTTATATTTGTCTGACCTACACGTGCCTCTTTGATTTAATTGTAAGCAAGATGACTGAATGATCAAAATCAATGACAAACTGGCCAAAACACTCAATTTCAGTGGGGGGTTGAATAATTTTGAACACAACTGTATATACTGAGAGGCAGCTCTCTCAATGTGTAAGGCATATATAATTAAATGCAAAGCACATATCTGTATATAAGGCTGCTCCCACTCTCTGTAAGATATACCCCAAAATACAATGCATATAGCTTTATAAAAGGCAGCCCTTGCTCTCTGTATAGGGCATATAAATTAATACAAAGTATAGGTCTTCTACAGAGAGCAAGAGCTGCCTTATATACAACTACATGCAATGTATTTTGATGTATAACTTAGAGCAGCCTTATATACAGATATATCCTTTGTATTTATGTATATAGGGCAGCTTTCTCTATATGAATTATTTTCCCTAAATGTGAATCCTGGCAGTTTCTGTATGAGGCAGCTCTGGATTCACACACAGGGCCACCTCATACAGTGAGATACACTCAGTGACTGAACTTTCTATGCACAGTTTGAGAGATCCCCCTTCCCTCTCCCCCACTGAGCAGCTCGTGCTGCACTGCACATTTATCACTGGGGGGGGGGGGGGTTCCCCCGGCCTGGCTCTCTCCCCTCACCCTGTCTACATTTTGCTAGAGGCAGGATGAGAGAGACACATCCCTCCCAACCCCAGCAGAAGTAGTAACTTACCGGGAAACTGCTGCTCTGCCTCAGTGTGCTGTCCAAGAGACAATCGCTGGGTCTGTTGGGGGGGAGCACAACTTCCGTTTGGTTCAGCTTCTTGGTGGTACCGGGTTGGGAATCCGCTGCCTTCACAGAGCCCAACTGCGTGCCTGCTCGTGCTCGCCGCTGGAGGAGATCCGGCCCGCCCACAGGCGTCTTAATCCTTCTCACGCTGCTCTCCCCCTCCTGGCCGCATGTGGGTGGGCGCGCTCAGCGGTCATAGCACCAAATACACCCCAGCCCGCTCCCTAAGGTCAAACAGTGACCTGCGCCTAGCTTCTCACCGCATCACCTCTTCCCATGATAGACTGCAGGATTTCTCACGCGCAGCCCCCACTCTCTGGAACGCTCTCCCTCATACTGTCAGACTTTCCCCTAACTTCTCTTCCTTCAAACGCTCCCTTAAAACATTCCTATTTAGGGAAGCCTACCACCCAACTCACTGACGCAATCATCAATCACTCTAACCTTACAGTC
Source organism: Leptobrachium leishanense (assembly GCA_009667805.1). Taxonomy (NCBI): domain Eukaryota; kingdom Metazoa; phylum Chordata; class Amphibia; order Anura; family Megophryidae; genus Leptobrachium; species Leptobrachium leishanense. The sequence continues at coordinate 421,910,306 of CM019064.1, read as the reverse complement.
CTCTCCTCCTGTTTCCAACCCCAACCCTCCCAGATTGTGAGTTCCTACGGGAATAGGGCCCTCATCTCCTCCTGTACTGTTTGTCAAATGTTGTTCAATGTATTGTAACCCTGTCTATACTGTGCTTATTGTACAGCGCTGCGGAATATGCTGGCGCTTTATAAATAAAGAATAATAAAATAATAATAATAGCACGCGCTGGCCTCAAGAGATGCCGGCGCGGTGCTGCTAAAAAAAAAAAGTGCGCTGGTGACTAGCCGCCGAACTTCTCCAAGCGTGTAGTGGGCCCCCTCAAGTGGCGGAATGGGCCCCCTCAAGTGGCGGAATTGCCAGGGCCCGGTCGCAGTTGTGACCACTGCGACCCTGGAAGTTCCGCCACTGCTACAAAGCATATTAGCAAAATAAAAGTTTCAAGGACAATTGTGTTGAATTATTAGTAATGTGGGATTTTGCCTATCCTTACATACAGTATATGTTGAATAACATTCTTTCATGGAATTTTTCTTTAAATCATTTAACATATAAAGGTTATCTTTAGGTCGCCTGTCAAAACAACATTTTAACACACAAGGTGCATGTTATTTATCATTTTTCTGGCAGCAGTCTATCAGTGAGCAAGAGCTGGGTTATTGCTCTTTAAATTAACTTCATGTTGCAGTTCACATAGATTTAAAAAATTATCATGCTCTCCCAAGATCGGCCTGATCCATTTCTTAGCATGTGAAATGCAAACCGAATCACAGCCATATGGTAGATTGAGGGAATGCCTCCATATCATCAAGTATTATTCAATAAGTGACAAACTTGTCACGAATTGCACTGAACAGTGAATTTCACCGTACGGAGCAATTTCGTGGCAGTTTGTCTATTCAGAGAGGTGTCAATTTGCCAAAGACTGGTGAAATGCCAGAAAAAGTTGGTGCGGTTCACTACAGATCACCGTGCATTATCTGCCATTAAGGGGGTAAGGCAGGTTCCTGGTGTTTGTAGTAGATAAAATCTAAATTCAATCCTCAGAGGAGCTTGCTTTGGTCAGGTTTGTTTAACACCCATCAGACCTCAATACACTAGCAGCAGGAAGGAAGTTTGATATCAGCAGCGGTCCGTGATTGCCAAGACTTCCCATAGAGCCCTAACCAGATTTCTGGACTCTGGTCAAAGACAAATAATCACAACTTATTTTTTTTTTTTACTCTGCCTAGCAACAGTGAAGGAGACAATGGCACCGCAGGGACATAACACATTTTATCAATCAGGAATATGTTCAATGATACAAAAAAAAGGAAAAAAATGATATAGTATACATTTTTAATTTTTTTATTGCAAAAAAATGGTAGGGCGCTGCCACCATTGAACCTAACACTTATCTTTTACCCGAACCGAAGTTCTAATCTTTACCCTAATTACTAACCCGAAAACTAAATTTCTAATCCTAACTTTAACACTAATTTCTAACTCTAATTCTAAACATAATCCGATCCTTATTTCTAACCCTAATTACATGGTGCTCAATTTACCACTGGCGCACTGGATTCCCATCTCATGGGGGTCACTGCTGTTTGCCTTGCACTGCTAGCAAGATAGATTCCAAGCTTGTCAAAACATAAGCCATCACAAGGAACCAATGATTACAACGGACATCAGCGCCAACTTTGTAATATGGCCCTAAGACATTCCTTTAAATAAATGTTCAGCCTGCACGTTCCTAGGTTTCCAGACAGCATGCACCACTGCAAATGTAATCTATGAATAATTATGCATACAAATGCACACCGCATGACGTATTCAGTGGTGAATAGTGGATGTCCATTCTGCCCAGAAGAGCCCAGGTGTATAGAAGAATCTGCCAGTTGGAGCCCGGGCACCCCAAGTTTGTGGTTCAGTGGCACAATTACTTTCAATATAGGTGAGGGCAAGGTACGCACATGCTTGCCTTCTGGAAAGCAGGGGGCTACGCTAGGAGCAACTGTAGACCATTCAGAAGCAAACTGAAGTTAGTACTTCTATCACAGCACAACACCCCCCTCTCAACGTCATCCAAGGCAGCTGCCTAATTGGCCCAATGGACATGAGAGCCCTTGGGCATCATCTACTTCACCCAGGCAAAAGTAAGCACTACCTCATTAAAAGTCTATCCTAACCTAGCTATCACCAGGGCCTAACATTTGATCTTACCTCCCTCAGGGCAAAGTCTAACCCTCCAGATCCAAACTATACCCAAGGTCTAATCTAATCCACAGGGCCAACCCAACCCTCTCAGGGCCGGTGGAAGCACTGCAGTCTCCAGCACCACACCACAAAGCCCCAGTGCCCCGTGTATAAATATACTTTATAAAATATGAGCTTGGGGTCCTTTTAGGAGGCAATGGCACATTTTATTTATACTGCTTTTCTAATCTCCAAAACCGTTATAAATCCGGATTGTGACAATGAGAAACTTGAGAAGAATGAAGCCTTTGTTTCAGAGTTAGGCTGTTCAATCCTTATACAGTATACGTAACCACATTTTCCTCCTTAGCTCGTTATGTAACAGTGGCAGTAACGGACAGCTGTGAACTGCAACCCTAACCCTTAATGTCCTGAACACCTGGGGTTTCGTTTAGGGTTAGAGTTACTAAAAGGAGTTCATTAGAGACAGCACAGACTGAAGAGCTGTACGCAAGGGACGACCTGCTGATGATTGCCCTGGACTTTGAAAACAATCTCCATACTTTTAAGTGAAGAAGTAAACCACACTATTGATATCTTAGTCCACTGTTACTCTTTGGGCACCATTACGTTCTATACGCAGACGATAACGCTCACCTGCGAGAGCATTAACGCTTGCCGCGGTATTTACCGCATATTACAATCCAAACGCAAATGAGTTAAAAAACCCGTTTGCGTTCGGTACCTTGCGCTGCGCGAGGTTACTGTACTTTGTGCTCCTTATGCTTAACATGGGGAGCGCAAAGTGTTAATCAGCGCTGGTATTACAATGTCCCAGCTCTGATTAACGCCTGGCTCTGGTCAGCGAAAAGTTAACCAGAGCCAGGACTTGGTGTTAATGGATTCCGCTTCTGCAGAGTCCGTTAATCACATACTCACCCTCTGTCCCGCGGCTCTGTCCGCCTCCTCCGGCCGGCGGGAGCAGGGAAAGGCTGGGGGAAAAAGTCCCCCCAGTCTTTCCCTGCGTATCGAGATCCGACTGGTTGCGATGCGAGATCCGGCTGGTCACGTGACCGCCAGGGAGGAACTCAATGGAGTCCTATGGACTCCAGCAAGTGGATGCTCGCGGCTGCGCTCAGCACTGCCGCGAGCATCCCTGAGTTTTATGCTCGATAACAATGCAAGCAGCATTTTTTGCACCTCCATTGTAATCCAGCTTTAAAACGCGGGCGCAAGGGGGAAAACTGCGGGTGGAGTTTTTCCTCCCTTGCGCCTGCGTTTTAACGCGAAGAAAGTAATAGTGCCCTTTGTGTGGCTCGCAGACCCACGGCTAATGCGTTAGCACCATATTTGCGGTGAGTAAGGCTGGCTCCATCAGATGACACGCGGGCGCCATTAGATGACACACACAGATGCTATCAGATGACCCGTGGCCGCCATTTTCTTGTTACTACGCGGCAGTCTCATTCTGCTAAGCAGTAACCAGGAGCACAGACGTCAGAAAGAGAGAGAACAAGGAGCAAAGAGAGCAGAAAACAGAGAATCCAGGATCACAGAGAGCAGAGTTTGCAGAGAGAGATGTCCAAGTCAGAAAACAGAGTCTGAGACAGCCAAAAACTGAGGAAAAAAACTCAAATCTGGGACAGTCAAAAGATGAAAATAAAATCTGTGCCGTCAAAAGCTGACAAAAAAAATACAATATGAGACATCAAAAGCTGAGAAAACATAGAATCTGAGAGTCAATCTGAGAGAAAAAATATAATCTGGGACACGGAAAAACTGAGAAAAACAGTATTGGGGGAGGGGGACCTGCTAGGCCACACGTATCTTGGTAACGCGGCTCTCCCCTTGACAGATCTCTTGCTGGTGTGACTCCCAAACAAAAAACAGCAGGAAGCACTGTCCTAGGCTAAATAAGCACCTAATAACAACAAATTTGAGCAGCCAGTGTTTTTTTCACACTTATTACTAAAATAGGAGACACTTTTCAGAATTTGTCTATGACTAAATTTGCAGATATCTAGAAAAAACATATATATATATATATATATATATATATCGGTCAAAATGTGACGATATTTTTTTGAAAACAACAGCCGATTGAATTAAATGGAGCCTGAAGTCCCGGAGTTAAAAGAAGTCCCACGCATAGTAACAGAAGTGGGCAACGTGCAGTTTCTGAACATTGCCTCAATAATACGATTATTTTTTTTTTCTACGCAGCCTGTAACCCATTAAATGGAACTCAGTGAATTGTGAAATTCTCAGATTTTCTTGCGTACGCTGTAGCTACAAGGCTCCTTCTGCCGGTGACTCATTCCTTCTATATTGGAAAATATCTAATTCTTCATGTTAGATGCTCCATTTAATTAATCTCTGCAAAAACAAACATCAGGAACAGCGAAGCATCATGAAATGTTTGAAGCAATGCCTAGATTTAAAACTGCTCATCATCCGTACCCCAGACACTGGCCTCTAAGGGGCTATTTCCGTGTACACTAAGGGCTCGATTACATTCTCCGCGCAAATTCGTACACGCAGCGCAATTTATTTTGCGCGCAGCGTTAAACGTTAACGCACGTAAATTAACTCAGGTCTTACGATCCGAGCGCAGTTTTTCATCCGTCAAAATATAACACGTGTAAAAAAGACGCGCAAAAGCGCGCGCGCATTAACGTTGCGCGCAGAAATCGGTGGGCAGACTGTTTTTTCACGCGATTCAGCCAATCAGAATTAAGTATATATGCTGCAGGAATAATAAAAGCACACACAACTTCTCCATTTTATTGTTTGGGTATGTGTAGAATGTGTAACTATACTGTGCTGGGTTTTTTTTTCGTGCTGGTGTATTTTGTTTCGGCCAGAACGTTCAGATTTGCCGTTACCACCAGCTTTTAAAAGACGTTAAAATTATGCACGCAAACATCATTCGTAAAAAGTTGCGCATCGATTGTAATACCATCCGCATACCAGCGCACGAACGCATTTGCGCTCACAATGTTAAGTATGGGATGCGTGCACGAACTTGCGTTCACGCAAGGTTCGTGCAGGGTCACTCACGTTAGACGTATGCGTGACCCGTAATGCGTATGCGTGACCCGTAAAGACGTATGCGTGAATGTCGTAATACGAACTTCAGCGCAAAGGGTTTTGCCCCTTGCGTTTAACGTGTTTTTGCGCGCATGCACATTTTTGTGCGAAGAGTGTAATAGTGCCCTAAGGGATTGTGCACAACCAAAATGGCAGTCCTGGAGATAATAGCGGACCTGTAAACAATAAATAAATGCTTGAAGGGATACTCTATTGAAAAATCGAATTCCCCTTTTTTTGCTCTTAAATAATTGAGACAATGCTGCTGACAGCCTCTTCCCAATTATTTTTTAATTTTTTTTGTATTTTCAGGTGACTTTACTCCCCTTTTGTCCCTCGTTGCCGGCAGCTCCTCCTCGTCGGCTCAGGGACTCCTAAAACCAGAAGTCCCTGAAGCTTTTCTGTGCAATTTGCGCTCCAACACAACTTGCATAGCGTAGGAACCGCAAATGGCGCCTGTGCAGTGCGATGGAATGGAGCTACACGCATCCGCAGGTCCGATCCATCGGCTACCTCTCTAAGACCATTCACTACAGCGATTAGTCTCACAGAGGGTGATGTCAGCACTCTCTGTGCAAGGTGATGTCACTAGTGACCAATCTGGTGACCAGCAGCCGAAAAATTATAAACTACCAGGTGTTGGTGATGTTGGTTGGGGAGGAGGAAAGCCCTCCACTTAACCCTGCGATTTCACCAGATCTGGGGGATGGGAGGGGGTGCATTCAACTCATCCTTACAACTTTATAGTTTCCAAATAGTCACAGATTAGTGAATAACCATAGTTGATGTGAAATTAATTCGCAGATGGGCTCCAGAATGTGCCACCAAAAGGTTCAACACGTTGGACATGACAGCCAACGTGACATTGTTTGAAAAGCTCGTAGGTCTGTTTTCTTCAAGGCAACATGGAGTAGAGGAAGCCCTCTGTCTGTCAAATTGGGTTACGGACAGTGATATTACCCTGCTCAGCCACATAGTGAAAACCAATGCCATGTAAATGCCATTGAATATATGGTTACAATGGTGCCTATCAAGGCATGGGATATACCAAGCAGCAAGTGAACAGTCAATTCTTGAATTTCATGTTGGAAGCAAAAAAAATGGGTGAAAAGATCTGAGTGACAAGGGCCAAATAGTGAAGGCAAGACAACTGGGTCAGAGCATCTCCAAAACGGCAAGTCCTGTGGGGAGTCCTCAGTAAGCAGTGGTTAGTACCTACTAAACATGGAGGAACATTCATCTGTTCCTGAGGAAGACCTTGTGTGGTAGAAACGCGTTGAGCTGCTTGTTTTTATCCTGCTGCCTCCAGTACTGCTATGCTGTTTTAACTACTCTGAATAAATTTTTATTATATACAATTTGATGCTTGGTGCCATCCTTGTTTATTATTTATTCCGAGATCGTGTACCATCGGATGGATGTGATACCAATTCAACTTCGTTTGGGCATCTACTGCATGGCAATCCTTGGAGGATGATGGGCTGATATACATCTACCTTTGTGAGTTGCCAAGTGTATTCTGCGTACACCCAGTTTGTGGGATATTACCCTATATATTTTTTCTTCTAAACATGGAGGAAGAAAGTCAGTGTCAGGGTCATGAACACCCAAGGTTCATTGATGCATGTGAGGAGTGAAGGCGAGCACGTCTGGTCCGATCACACAGAATAGCTACTATAGCTCAAACTGCTGAAAAACCTAAAGCTGGCCATGATCGAAAGGCAACAGAACTCTCTTGACATGTACCACCTACCTAGAGATTGTTGTACACCACGTACCCTCGTTCATGGCCTTGGTGTACCCTGATGGCAGTGGCCTCTTTCAGCAGCATAACGCACCTTCACACACTGCAAAAACTGTTCAGGAATGGTTTGAGGAACATGACAAAGATTTCAAGGTGTTGCTTTGGCCTCCAGACACCCCAGATTTCAATCCGATTGAGCCACTGTGGGATGTGCTGGAACAACAAATCCTATCCATTGCAGCCCCCCCTCCCAACTTGCAGGACTTAAAGGATCTGCTGCTAATGTCTTGGTGCCAGAGACCCCAGGAGACATTCAGAGGTCTTGTTGAGTCCATGCCTCGAAGCATCAGAGCTGTTTTGGCAGCACAAGGGGAGCTTGCTTGATATTAGGCAGTTGTTTTTAATGTTGTGGCTGGTCAGTGTGTTCATTAAAGAGGTTTCTGTATAGTTTTACTGTGTACTGGAAGCTGCTTTTCCATAAAACCACCGTGTGCTGTCTGTGGTTTCCGTAGAATCACTTTGTACTTAACCCCTTACTGCCCCAGGACGTACTATGCCGTCCTGGGGGCGGAAGGGCTTTGAAGATGCGGGGCGTGCAGATACGTTGTCTTCAAATGGGGCTGCCTCGACCCCTCCCTGCAGCCTGCTCTCGTCATTGACTGCAGCGAGACGGCCTGAACTCAGGTAGTCCCCCTGCAACCAATGACTCGTGCTGCGCGTTGGCTGTGGGGCAGGGTGCAATCTGCACCTCGCGACGGCATCTGTCGGCGAGGCGTACCTTAGCCACCCCCGACAGGCGATGCCCACCTGTTGTTAAGGGGTTAAAAAGGTTAGGATTATGCTGGTTTAGTCCTACCCATTGTACACCACTGTGGAAGATGTTGGTGCTTTATAAATAATTGTAATTCTTGCTGCATAAAAACAGCCAGTAAGAGCTCTGCGATTGCACACTAATGCACAGGGAAAATATTCAGGTGATTTTAAATGCTAAACAGTACAAGGTGTTACTGTAATATTGATATACAGACATTATGCCACATACAGATATTATTTGTATATTTTATTGGTATTTTTTGGAAGCTGCATGCTCACTCCCATTACTCTGAAGCCTTGTTACACCTGGGTACTATGAGTGGTGCATTTTTGCAAGAGTGACCACCATCATCTGCAACGTGGGCTCCTGGTAAGTCCTGACAGTTACATGGCTACTGTTTCAAGATACTATTGATTGTATCCACTATTATCCAGTATTCTCAGCCATTCAATAGGGATTCCCCTAACTCTGTTTCTGTGTCTCTTTTCTTTGAGCACCATTCATGCACTGTCCAGATGTCTGCTAATCACTAATTAAAACCAATTGTGAAACCCTCATGTGACCGTCTGCTTTCATTTACTTAAGTGACAGCGTCTCATATATATTTTATGAATGTGATGCTGACGGGTCAGTAAAGATCTAACTATGACAATCTGTCCTATTTACGGCTGCTTTTCACATTCCATACACAGCATTCCTAAGAAGATGAACATGGGGAGCAGATGATATTCGCCTCTCTCCCTGCTACCGGGTGTACCTGTACATATAAATGACCAACTTTATTCATATAAATAATGTATGTACAGGCCAAATATAAAACAATACAAATTATTGTGCGAGTCGAAAAAGTATAATGAAAAATGTGTACCTCCCGGGGCTCTGTATATTATATATGATTACGTGCTAGAAGGGAGGTATATATGCTCTGAGTCTACCACCCCAAGGCTGGTGTCGGACGAGCGTTTTTAAAAGCGTAAGGAAAGTCCATGAGAGTAGACGTTGCTTCCACTCTGACGCTCGCTGAGCGCTGTTAGTGCGCCCAGCGCTGCAAGGCTCAAACCTCCTATGGAGGATCGTGTTTTGCAGCCCCGTCGAACGCACATCGTAGCACTTCAACGAGGAGGCTTGCTGTAGGCCGCTGTTGCGCGCAATTTGTGCGAGCACAACAACGTGACGTCGGGAGGCACGTCAGTACGTAGTGCGCTCGTCTCACACCAGCCTTAGTTCCATATGTGGTGACCTACAGCCACCTATATGGCAGGGTTCAATTGTTTGTCAGAATACTTATACCAGGCTCAGATGCCTCCACACACGCACATACCTCTAGATAAAGAGGGAGAGTGAAAAATAACCCGCTATATGCAATGAGACCTTCTCTATGCAGGCCCTATTATTCAGATGATTTCTGCTCTCTCCCTAGGTGCTGTATCCATAGTCATACAAGGAGCAAACATATTGGAGTGATAGACTCCCAGGACAAGATTCAATTATTGGCAAGATACTTACACCAGGCACAAGTGCCTCCACACATGCACATATAACTAAATAGGGGGGAGAGGAGAGTGAAAATAGCCAGCTATAGGTTGCGAGACCTTATATATTCAGGCCCCGTTGTTCAGAAGATTTCTACTCTCTCCCTAAAATATTATAACATAGTCAAGCAGGTAGCATACATATTGGAGTACCACCTCCCAAAAACAATGCAGTATATTTTTGACACCGGTGGGTAAAAATCAGTTAAAATGCAATTTAAAATAATACCACGTGCATGCGAGGTGCCGGCCACAGGTCCCTTATATGCCAAAGGTGGCCTGTCACACACACACCGACGCTCTCAACCCCTGGCGCTCCTTGATGACACCGACCAACCAAAACAACAGACGCACTATTTAAATTCCTTAAACCTGTTTTTTGATGCCCTTTCGTGGTTTCACTGTATTATGACCCTTAAGCGCCACATATATATACTTCTTTCCAGTCAGCTATCTAGGTGCGATTGAGCGGATTGAGGTGCGTGTCTCGCCTCCATGGTGATCTGGCGCTGGGGTAGTGGGCCGGCCATGTGCTGACAGCATCCTGGTATGAGGATTCACAGCAACTCAACGTGGCCTGCCTTTAAACTCCTATGGATGCATGGGAAGGCAAAGGGGAGCTGAGCAGTGCTGGCTAACACTTCCCTGCGTCGATAGAAGCCTCTGCACAGACGGCCAGCTAACTTTGAGCAGCAGTCCTGTGAATGACACTCGCTCAGTGTCAACTGGGATGACGAATTGTCGGCTGACATCTTTGGCTGTTTTTTCCTTTCGGCCAAAACCCAATAATAGTGTTATTGGCCGATACATTTCGGTGGCTGAAATGTTGGTGCATCCCTAGTATTCATCTTCACACCTTTATTACAACTTCAAAATTAGCAGGTGCTTCAATTGTCTAATGCTACTATTTTACCTCTTATGGGCTGAGGCTTTTCTTAGCCAGTTGTGCATTAAAGAACAGAGCATCTTTGCCATCTTCGCTTTGTAAATGTAAACCAGTGATTTAACACTTTCTTGTTTAGTGCACCCCCACATATTCTAGACCCTTCTGTAAAGGACAGATACAGATTTTCCGTAATGTTCAATATTCATTTATGTTAAATATCTAAAAAATAAAAACTGTTGACTATGGCCCGTGAAAGAGACTATTGGGGAATTGGTGGACCTTTTAAATATATTTGGCTTTTCACTTTTTAAACATCTGCCAGCTAACTAAAGATTTATGATATCTGTGTATTATACCCTCATGTAGTTATTGTAGAGTCTCCTGTTGTGTATACTGTGTACATTCCCTCTATTATCTGTATAGCGTAGACCTCTGTATTACTATCCTCCCTGTATAGTGTAATTCTCTCTATTAGAAGATATTCCTTTATTTTACCTGCTTCCCCTCCCTTCTCCCCCAGGAGGTCCCATTGTTTGAAGGTCCCATTCCCTGTGCAGTTATTTGATCTGTGATGTTATCTGTTTGGTTGTATTCATGAAGGGGGTTGTTCCTTGACTGTGTAGCTGTGTGAATAAACAGTCTGCTTTTGGATTCCAACGGTCTGCATCCTTCTTTCAGCTGCGGTTAAAGTTAGGATGGGCTGTTAGGGATGATTCTCCGGCGACGGTGGGGACTGCGTTACATGGAAGAGAGCCCGCTGACGGAGGTACTCAGTGAGGGTACAGCCGCTCCGTTACACCATTTTTCTCAGATTTGTATATAATTTGAATCTGTTCTGTGTTACTTTTTTTATTATCATTTTCACATGTGTGTTCAGAGATTTGTACTGAATGTGGTAATACCTCACATATCCTGAATATCTGTAATTTTTACACTTATCTCTAGATGTAGGCGTAGATTGGAATTTAGATTGGATTGGGAGGGGGCGTGGCCGGCTGCCGAGGAGAAAGGTCGCATGTTGTTGGAGCTCCGCAGCATTCTCCTCTCCCCAGGCATTTTTTGTGAACTTAAACCGCTGAATACCTTCCCTGGGGACCCTGGGCGGCTGGCCAACGGGATTGTGCCGACCGGAGCCCGTTCCCCCCCCCCCTCCGGTCCAGAGACTCGACTGTTAGACGCCATCTCCGGCTGGAGGTCGCCGCTGGCAGCCATTTTGCAGCCTACTTTCCAGATTTTCTTGACTCCTGGTTCTGAGCCGGGGTCCATGTCGGCTTCCGGGGGGACGGAGGGCCCACGTCTCCCGGATGTGCTGGACGCCGTGCTGCAGTTACTGGGGGATGCGGACGACGAGAGCCCTGTGACACGGGGCGATATGCGCCGCATATTGGAGATGCTGCGCTCCGGCCGGAGACCCGAAGATTCAGCCAGCGGCATTCCCGGGAGCGAGACGCTCGCGGGGGTGCCACATGATGGTGTGCTGTATGAGAAAGCGGAGACTGAGGAGCTGCGGGAGGGAGAGCCGGATCACCCGATTCTGCTGTTCGTCCCTCCGGAGGGAGCTCTGACCACGAGGCGTGCCTCTGCAGTGCCCGCATGTCGAGATTCGTATGGCCGGCGGCAACTGGTGGGTGTGCTGGAGGCACCTGCCAGCATCGATCGGGACATGGGGATCGACTGTCTACCCACCTTTGAAAAAGAGATTCCGCCTGGTTTCATCCTGCGGTCCCCTGCCTTGGAGCTCCCTGCGGCTTTGCCTTGGATGGCCGGAAACCCTGGTGGCGGTGCGGGCGAGGGCCTGCTTGATATGCCAGCTTTCTATTTTGCCGATAGGCCTCGCCTCTGCCTCGCCTCTGCCTCACCCTGCCTGCACCACGAATTCAGCTGTTTCGGGACACTGGCTGACATCAGGTGTGCATTTTCTCCCCCTTTACCTGTTTAAAGGCAAATTGCTGTGCTCCCAATGCTGCCCCCCCCCCTTCGCTTAGAGACGCTTTGGACACCATTTTATTTTCCTTTTCCCGCTGACTATCCCCGGCTGGGGTTAAAAAAAAATAATTTTGCTACTGATTTGATACTGATTTATGCTGAGTTCATGCTGAACTTTTATTATCTCTGAACTGTACCTGCTGACTTTTTTTTTTGTGTGTCCCCCCACCAGTTTTACAACGTTTTTTCTGAGCTTCTTTAGAGATTCCCCCTCCCTTTCCGTTTTACATGTTTATGAGTACACGCTGCCTGGTCCTGCGTGGCCAACCTTGGTGGTCGAATTGTGACCTTTTCGCAAAATAAAAACAAATTTTAAATATTAAAAAAAAAAAGGATTGGATTGGAATTTCAAATTTTTGATCGGTTACCCCAGCGACTGCCCACCCGGTAACACAAAATTTGCTGGTATGTCTGGCTTGTCAGACAGTCAGCAACGGCAGATACTGTATGTGATTTCCCAGCACTCTGAATCAGAATAAGGATTTCATTGTGGTCTATCTATGCCGCCAATGGGCGTTAAAACACTGACATGCAGACCTTAATAGATTTATAAGCAATGCGAATAAGAATTTAAGCGTGAAGCCTGTTGCATTCTCTACCAAATACAACATATAAATATATCCTACATTAAAATTGCTTTATTTAAAAGGGCTGCTAGTCTACGATGGGCAAAAAAAAAGGTGCAAAATACTGCAGATTTGCATTTGGCAACCGATGAAAAGTCGCCATGTACTGCAGAATTACCAGGCTGATAAATCAGCAGCAGTCGTTTAAGAAAAAAACTATTCTACAAGAATCACTGCAGATCCTGGCTGTTACTATATATTTTAATTTATAGATTCCAAAAGGCCGTACACTGCAGTAACACATTGCACAACACCAGCACAGGCAAACCGGTGTCACAGACATACCTCCCATCTCTCTCGCATTCGGCAGGGCATTCACAAATTCAAGACCCTGTTTTGCTTTCCTTGTAGAGTTGGCATGGGGAAGTGTTATTGGTTGGGCATTTAGGACTCAAACTGAGGGCCTGGATCTGGTGAGGCCCATCTGCCTTCTGCTCCCGTACAGAGGTCTCATAATGAGGATGCATGTCCGGTATCAGGCTCTCCGAGCCCAAATCAGGAGTTTCTATGACTCTATCCTCTCCCTCTAAGACGTCGATTCCTGCACCCATTTCCCTTAAGGTGAATGGTGCCACATTACTTCTACCTCTCAGGCTCGTTGCCTCGGGGTCCTCTTGGACTCCAATCTATCCTTTACTCCTCACATTCAGTCACTAACCAATTCTTGCTACTTCCACCTAAAATTGCACGCGTCCGTCCCTTTCTTAATCAGGACTCTACTAAAATGCTTGTCCAAGCTCTTATTATCTCCCGCCTTGACTATTGCAACCTCCTTCTCTCTGGCCTTAAGAGATCCCAGATTATCCCTCTGCAGTCTGTTATGAATTCCTGTGCCAGGCTCATACACCTTACTGCCCGCACCATATATATATATATATATACACACATGATGGTGGGCAGTGTGTGAAATCTGCCTTGAAATATGTAGAATATCTACATTAGAATTAGGAAATCATCTCCTTAATCAGGATAGGATCCTGAAAGGGCTGCGCTGCTCAGGCAGTAGATTCCCCACTGCAATGTCTACACGTTAGAGGGCAGACTCTTCCCCTTGTCCCACCTTTGCGTGAAGAGGTAATATGTGCCCAGACAAACAAGACAGAAATACAATGTGTTAATGTGAAGAATTTGTGTGTCAAGTGTGAAATGTGTCATTATTTTTAAAAATGTATATGTGTAATGTGTAAATATGTGTGTAATTTGAAAGTATGACAAAAAATATGTGTATGTGATTAAGGGTGTTATTCTGAGAGCACCGAAATGTCGGCAACATTTTGCCGACATTTCGGTGCCCTCTCGTTCCGCACACTTCCCTGCACTTTCGGGAATCAAAGTTCCGCACCCTGCCGTGAATTCACCATTCACCGCAGGGTCCTTGGAGTTCAGGGGAAAAGCCGCTGCAAGCCTGCCAAACACCTGCCGAAAAACCACTGAAATTGCTGCAAAAAAAAAAACACACCGAACACGTTAGAAAAAGCCGCCGGGCCACCGATCACAGCGCAGAGCAACCACCGGAAAAAGCTGACAATAGGCGAACGGGGTTAAAAAAAAAAAAAAAAAAAAAAAAACCTTGAAAGTGTCAAAATTGAAACGCTGTTTGCAAAAAAATTACTGAACAAAAAATGTCTGGAATTTACATAAGATCCAATGAATGATAATAAAAAGGTCTGTTACAGAAAAACTAAAAAAAAAAGTTTTTTTCAAAAAAAAAAAAAAAACAGAAATTAAATTTTGCAGAAAAATGCCTAAAAAAAAAATCGTAAAAAAATAAATAATAATAAAAGAGGCTTTTCACTGCAGATTAAAATAAAAAACGGTTTATTAGATATTGAATAAAAACAGGAATATTTTTAACATTTAAGCCTATGGGATTCGCCTGAATAAACCTGCCGAATGAAACCACTGAACAGCAGGGCATTTCAGCAACTTTTCACTGTTGTTTGGTGTCTCTGAATAGATTAACCATTGCTTCTCTATGGGGGATTTCACTGCCCTCGAACAGGCACCAAACATGCTGGCAGTTCGCCAAAATGTGGCGAACTGCCTGCTCTCTGAATAGATGAATGGCCCGAAATAGCACCGTATGCAGAAATTCACTGTTCGGTGACATTTCGGGGCCAGATTGGCTCTCTATGAATAACCCATTAAGTGTTTTTGTGGTTTTTTTTTCTCCTGTCTGTCACCCGGGTTTTTTATGTGAGCGTTAGATTGTGTAACCCAGGACATACTTGAAAACGAGAGAAATCTAAAAGTATCCTTCCTGGTAAAATACTTTGTAAATAAATAACTGAGGTTTCTCCGTTGATGCTGAATCAGCTGACAGTTTTGCAGATTAATAAATGTAAGTTTCCAATTCTTTTTGGACATTTCATTCAAAACATGAATGTAGGATTTAAGTTTATTTAGTATCTTAATACTGGCTTAAAGATATATATATATATTTTTCTTATAGTGTCCCTTTAAGCATTAAATAAACACGATGCTGGGGGGTGCGGGTCTCCCTCAATAAAGGTGAAAGTCGATACAATCACGAATCTCGATCTCACCGCATGTAAAAGAGTTAAGAAAAAAAGAAACAAGGCCCTGAGACCACCACTAAATAAAAAGAGGACCCAATCCACTTACACCCATCCATAGAAAATAGAAAAAAGGTAGGCGCAACAGTAAGTGATTATGCGGGATAGAGCCTAAAGCACGATCGCCACTGTACCCATATGTGTCATCCCTAAAAGACAGAAAGAGCAATAGAAAAAAGAAAAAGGGTACGGCGCTTCCCAGTGCAAGTAGGTATGAAAAAATTAGTTACCCAGTAAGTAACAGGCGTCTTCAATTGAAGGAGGATCAATACCTCAAAAAGAAAAACACACATAGTACAATATTGCTAATATACAAATATATGATTTGGAAGTATAGTGGCTCTCACTCACGCTAAAGAGAGCCTCACCCGGCTCTGGCAATATTCGCCCGTGGGTAGAATTTAGATGGGCCCTCCCACTGGCCACTTCAGTAGACGGAGGTTTTCAAGGAGTATGTGCAGATGTTGATTCTCAACAGATATGGAGAAAGGAGAGAAAATGCCAACATCGGGTAATACCGTAAAACCTTGCAATATTAGTTACAGAAAGTCAGACCACTCACGTGTTCAAGAGCCGCCAGGGCTCAAATAGAGAAGCCCAAAGGTTGTTTTGATGGGCACAGACCTTAATGAAAGCCCCAATGGATCCGCGTGGCAGCATGCAGTGGAAGCCAAATAATAAGAAGAACCAAATGATAGGTTAAAAAATGAATGGGGATAAAAATAAGAATAAAAAATAAAAATAAGTAGAATTAAAAATGTAATTTTAATATATATTCATATTCATATTCATATAATGAAATAAAAATTGAGCTGAAAGCGTTTCGCCTGAGTCTAAATAGACTGTACGGCTTCCTCAGCAGCAATTTTATTGCGAAACGCAAAATTTATTTTAAAAAGAAGAACCTTTTTATTCTTTGCCGAACGCAGTGGTTTTCTTTTCTTTCCTTCACTTCGGCTGCATTCGGTGGGTGCTGTCCTTGGTGCTGAAACATATTTCAGCACCAAGGACAGGGGGATTACATATCTTTTAGCCCTAATTTTTTAACCCTAATCTAGCAGCAATTAATTCATCCGTTTCACCATTCCGAAATAACAAATCTATACGAAATACAAATTACTAATATCCCAAAATATGAATCACGGTAACATAACAAATGCAACAAAACAAATTTAAAAAGTAACGATCCAAAACTAAACACATTTTTTCATTGTGTGCATGTCTAGAATCCTCATGCAATCCTCATGCATGGTGAAAGAGTTAATTACATATGCAGATTCACCTGACTGTATTTCCATCCTGATGCACTGGGTCCAGCTGTATAAACCATGGTGTGCCAACACTGCCACAACACGCGAGATAACAGCACATTACCTACAACTCCAAGGCTGGTGAGGTACCAAACCACACTGATGCTAACACTATACAATCCAACATACACATACTTCACATGAAAAACAGTAACTCCTACAATCCCCACACGGTCATTCATCTACCAGCGGTGAATCCGTTTGAGAAAAGTGGGGCCCTCTTCCGGCCCTGACATTAAAGTAATAGCTGTCACAATGTCGGAATAGGAACCTTGATGGAGGGGGAAAGGAATTCTCAAGTTTTTGAAGTCTTGATCTAGGTCTAAGAAGTCTACCCTGCTAATCAAAGATATAAAAAATATTTAGGATTGAGGTTCATGCGGTTTGGAGGTGAAGCATGATCATGAGAATCAGGCTGCTTTGAAAGAACAAACCAGATGCAAGATCCACCCCTTGAACATAGAGACCCGGTAATCTAAAATATTGATGTATTTGGCAAAATGTAAAGCTGGGGTCAGCAACCTTGGCCCTCCAGAAGTTTTGGAAATACATCTCCTATGATGCTCAGGTACACTTTAGACTTATAGGAAATGTAGTTCCAAAAGATCTGGAGGGTTAATGCTCCGGACACTTGATGTAAAGGGACACTGAAGACATCATGACCACATTAACTGGTCACAGCTAGGGATGAGCGTTCGGTTCAGATCTGTTCGAAAGTTCACGAACTTCGAACTTTTTTGGGACGTTCGCCAAAAGTTCGAAAAAAAATTGTAAAAAAGTATAAAAAATGCTTAAAAAATACTTTTTAAATGTCCCCAGGAACATAAAATAAAACTTTTTTTTCTTTCTCTACCTTGCTGATTGTATTTAATTATATATATTAGATACAGTCAGCCAGGTAGAGGGGGGTGGCATGTGGGCTGCGCGGGGTCTCAGGCAGTGGTTTGTTTTTTTTGTGTGTATATTTTTAGCAAATTTATAGGGGAAGGTAAGGGCAGGTATGATATCTATCTATCTATCGATATATAAATGATATATATCCAGACTTGTATTACACACACATTTTGGCAACTAATGCCCCCCCATTTGGCTGATCCCTCCAGAAGAAATGTTGAACCCGATAGAGCAGAGAATAATATATATATTCTCTGCTCTGTTGGGTTCAACATTTCTTCTGGAGCGATCAGCCAAATTGGGGAGGGGCGCATTTAGTTGAGATTGTCCACATGCCACCCCCCCATGTGCGTATGTGTATATATGGTCTGAGGTCTGTGGGTGGGTGTATATATATATATCTGTGTGTTGATATATACGTATATATAGGTCTGCGTGTTGATATATACGTATAGGTCTGTGTGTGGTATCAATGCATCCCTACTCTATACACAGCGCTCCGTGTCCCTATAATATATAGGGATGCACCGAAATTCCGGCGGCCGATAGATATCGGCCGATACAGCCCTTATCGGCGATCGGCCGAGAGGGTTAACCCGCCGATAATAGAGCGCCGATATTATCGGGCTCTGTATCGGGCGGCCGCGCCATAGTATCGGGCGGCCGCGCCGAAAATACTGGACTTGCCGCGTGATGTCTCCTGGCCTGCCGCGTGATGTCTCCCGGCACTGCCGCGTGATATCTCCCTCCACTTCCGGCTTCCGGTAAGCGTCAGGACGCACGCCTGACGCTATGACGATTCTGGCGTCCCCGGGCGAGGCTCTGAAGCAGAGACGCGGAGGAAGCGAAGGAGAGAGACGTGTGGAGGAGTGCCGGCTGCCACTGAACACTGCCAGCGATTTGGTAAGTAGAAAAATGTCAAAACACACACACACACACCTCTTCTAATTTTAAAGCACCATGACCCCCTCATAAATCCGTGCGGGGGAGGGGGGGCGGATTTACGTTGCCCCCTCCGGGGTAGATTGATAGGGATCCAGGCATGTCCTGCCCCTCCTCAGAGTACAGGGGGTCCGGAAGATGTGAGGTCATGTTCACTGGGAGTGAGCTATGGTCATATAGCAAAGTCCAGGAGGGGAGAGGGTGCAGGAAGGGGGGATCCAGTGACCCCTGCACCCACACTGTGAGGACAGGCAGACGCTGCCTTGGGGGAGGGTGAGATTAGCTGTGTCCCATGGCGGGGATCACATACACCCCATGGATGAGGAGGAGCGCAGATCTAATGCCTGGGATGAGCTTCACTTTTGCCCCCAAGAAAGGTAATAAATAATACATGTGAGCGGTGCATTCGTTGTCCAGGAGGATTAATTTGGGATCAAGATGACAGAGGCGAGGGGTCTGCCCCGCAGGATGGAGGAGCTGAAGAGATGGAGACAGGAAGGTGTCTGGTACCCCAGGGCTTGGAGGCTGTTATGGGATCCCCCCAAAGCTAACTCTGGGAGAGGAATGGGACAGGTGAGGGGATTGGCAGTGCCTCCGGGGATGCTGATTTGGAGAGGAGCTGCTCTGCACCCCGGGGATCTCTCCTCTCCGCTCTCTCTGGATCGCTATGTGTTGGGACTCCGGCTCCTTTTATCTCCGCCCGGGGAAGCTCCAGTGACGTAACTGCCCATATATGGACACACGGCAGCCCGTGATGTCACAATGGAACCTCCTTATAAAAAAATATGGTTACTTTATTTTTTTGACTTTTTTCCCGTTTACCCAATTGTTTAAATTCAAATTCATAACAACATTTATAAATTTACCATTTATTTATTTACACAGAATTTTTTTTTTTTTTAAACTCATTTTCGGTTTCGGTTTCGGTTTTCGGCATGTGCATCCTGAATTTTCGGTTTCGGTTTCGGTCCCAAATTTTCATTTCGGTGCACCCCTAATAATATATATGATCAGGGGTTACCTTTTTTTATATTTTTATACTATTCCTATTAAATTAACAGTAATTTTTGATGTATTTTATTCAGTAGAAACTTTTTTTGCCTATATAACATGTGCTTTGTGAAAATAAAACGGTTTTGGGTGTACATTTTAATTTAGTTAGTGGATTCCTGTCCACTGCGGTGAGAAGCAAACGTAATGCAGTGTAGACACGCTGCGAGGCGGAGCGGAGTGAAGTCAAGCCTGCAAAATGTTTGCTTCTCTTCGCTTCGCTACGCTGTGCGTCACTACACGCTCAGTGTGTCTCAGCCTTTATTCCCGCATCGCTAGCATACCGAATTAGTTTGTATACTTGTTACTGACCCTGCTTTTTCTGAGGACCCGATCTGTTGCCGACTTTGCCTGCCATTTGACTATTCTCTCTGTGTATTCCCTGCCTGTTCTGTTTGCTTCCTGTTGCTACTGGTGTGCGCCGATTCTCACCTTATACAGTAGCGCAGTACAAGTGCCTAAACATTGCTGACCCGGTTTTGTTATAGCTGCTGATTTAACTGAATAGATCAGGGATCTCTTCTGCATTACCAAAACCTCAACCACTGCACTCTTCCACAATTCCTCAGAGAGGTTATGGTGTGAAGGCACTTGCTGCCACCAAAGGCAAAATATTTGGGAGCACTGACGCCTGTACCAGATTCATATCATTTTAATATTTGACCGCAGGGTCCAACCCTGCACTCTTCCACAATACCACAGAGGGGTTACGGTGTGACGGCACTGCTGCCGACACTACAGGCCCAATTTTAATGCACCTATTGTTACTTTCATCCAAAGCCTGCATAAGTTTCACCATAATTTAGCAAAAAAAAAATCACTAAACTAGTTCTGCGTGTCCTAAAACGTCTCCTCTTTTCATACAGGCTGCCGCCCCAAGCAGTTGTTTATGAACAGATTAAAGGAAAACCATTTACTGTCATTTGAAATGTCATTTTTTTCTTTTTAAATGTTTCTATACATCCTACAAATCCGCCACTTCACGGGCAGGTTATGGGGACTTCCTAGGCACGATATTTGAAGGAATTTTTTGTTTTTATTCTTAACATTTATGTCATGGAAAACTCACTGTTCCTTTAAAAACATTTTTTTAAAACTTTTTTTCCTTGTTTCCTGTCCCCCAGGGCACTACCCGGACCCCCATATACCTTTTATGGCAAATATCTTGCATATATGCTAGGGCTGTGCAATTAATTGCAATCGCAATCGAATCGCGATTTCCGACCATGCAATTTCTAAATCGCATAAGGCTGCAATTTATACTGCCCCAGCTCACCTCTGTGCGCCACGTGTTCGGCTCCCTGTTAACTTCCGGCGGCATGGTGCTTTGGGCGCTCGCAGGGGGGACCACGTGACGAGCCACGTTCTCGCGGCTCGTCACATGGTTCCCCCAGGCGAGCGCCCAAGCTCCATGCCGCCAGAAGTTAACAGGGAGCCGAACACGTGGCGCACAGAGGTGAGCTGGGGCAGTATATCCACGAGCTGGGGCAGTATATCCACGAGCTGGGGCAGTATCCATTTGCTGAATACATTTAGAATGTATGTAGCATGTTTGAAAAAGCAAAAACAATTGGCTAAATCGCAAATAAAATCACAATCGCAATATTCGTTCAAGAAATCGCAATATGATTATTTTGTCAATATTGCACAGCCCTAATATATGCCCTCTTGCAAGGCACTCTAAAAATCGAACGTTCGGGTCCCATTGACTTACATTGAGTTCGGATCGTGTTCGAGTTCGAACTCGAACTTTTGAAATTGTTCGAGTTCGAAGTCGAACCGAACACGGTGGAGTTCGGCTCATCCCTAGTCACAGCGAGTTGAGTGCCCCTCCACGCACGGCAGTCTCATCGAGCTGTGATAGACTTCCGAAGCAGAGGATATCCCTCCACCTAGAAGGCTGTCAATCACTCTGTGGCAGCCTTGTTTGGTTGCTATCGGTGATGTGAAGAGCAAATCGGCCAATGCTTCTCAACGCCACTGCATTGAGAGGCAACTGGCTGAGAGATAGGCCCAGAGGAGACCACCACAACACAGGAAAGAAGGTAGGTTTGCAACGCTTCTCACTGCATTAAGCTGGGGGAACCGGGGGAGTTCAGGAGGGGTTAACGGTTAACTACCCGGCTTTCCTCATTTTTATCATAGGGTGATCCTTTAAACCAGCACAATTTAGTGTACAATCATCCCTTTGAATGCCAGGTCTCTCTCACGTGACGAAAAATTTATTTTTTTGCCTGATAGATCACCCAAAGGATATATCTCATTTCATCTGACATACAGTATGTAGCTAATTTTTCTGAATACCGCTAGGGCGCCTCCTTGCTTTAAATGCCTATTAATCTTAAAATAATCCAAATGCAGGCAAAAAGCATAAAGCACTCCAGCCGCATTCTCATTAAGGGAGGGAAAAAATGCAAACAATGGGATAGATCTCCTTTACAAAGCAATATGTAGAGCAGGCAGAGACAAAAAGACTCCGGTCCATCAACTGCAACACATCCCTTCGCCCCTCTCCCCCTGCAAATGCACCCCCCCTCCAAAAAATTTTTTACCGCCAACAGCAACAATGCTGTAATATGAAGTGATTCCCTGTTGTGCTGCATGAAGAGGATAAAAAAATCCTTCTTGTTCTCCCCGGTGACAAACAGATTTCTCCAGGGACCAACAAGCTGCTCAGACATTGTGTTACATGGCACATTGTTGCAGATGGTTGGAGATGTAGCAGTAACAATATAGCAATGAAACCATCAGGGGTAAATACAGAGGAGGGGAACTAGCATGAAGCTGAAAGGTGATCAGGGCGGGGGGGGGAGGCATGGTGCTATCCTTAATGAATAGTATGGTTACTGGTAGTACTCTTAATGGGTTGTCCTGTTACTGGGTAGTTTCGATACTGGGTAGTCCTGCTACTGTTTATTCCTGTTACTGGCCAGTCCTGTTACTGGGTAGTCCTGTTACTGGGTTGTTTTTTACTGGGTAGTCCTGTTACTGGGTAGGATTATTACTGGGAAGTACTGTTACTGGGTAGGATTATTACTGGGAAGTACTGTTACTGGGTAGGATTATTACTGGGAAGTACTGTTACTGGGTAGGATTATTACTGGGAAGTACTGTTACTGGGTAGGATTATTACTGGGAAGTACTGTTACTGGGTAGGATTATTACTGAGAAGTACGGTTACTGGGTAGAATTATTACTGAGAAGTACGGTTACTGGGTAGTCCTGCTACTGGGTAGTCCTGTTACTTGACAGTCCTGTTACTGGGCAGTGCTGTTACAGGGTAGACCTGTTACTAGGTAGTTTTGTTACTGGGTAGTTTTACTACTGGGTAGTTTTACTGGGTAGTGCTGTTGCTGGGTAATCCTGTCCCTGTTACTGGGTAGTCCTATTATTAGGTAGTTTTGTTACTGGGTAGTCCTCCTGTTACTGGGTAGTCCTGTTATTAGGTAGTCCTCCTGTTACTGGGTAGTCCTGTTATTAGGTAGTTTTGTTACTGGGTAGTCCTGTTATTAGGTAGTTTTGTTACTGGGTAGTCCTGTTATTAGGTAGTTTTGTTACTGGGTAGTCCTGTTATTAGGTAGTTTTGTTACTGGGTAGTCCTGTTATTAGGAAGTCATGTTACTGGGTAGTCCTGTTATTAGGTAGTTTTGTTTCTGGGTAGTCCTGTTATTAGGTAGTCCTCCTGTTACCGGGTAGTCCTCCTGTTACCGGGTAGTCCTCCTGTTACCTGGTAGTCCTCCTGTTACCTGGTAGTCCTCCTGTTACCTGGTAGTCCTCCTGTAACCTGGCTGTTGCTGAGCATCACTCAGAGCCTGCTCCCCTGAGTCTCCCATAGGGGATTGTGCAGTGGCTGGAGCTTTGCTTTGCTCTGGAGGATCCCTTGTTTTCCTGAGGTTTGCAGCATGAATATTTACAAGGTAAGGGATGACAGTATCTGATGCTCACTGGAGCACACAATAACACATTCCCTCTATTATTATGGCAAATAAATAAAAATGATAATAATAATCTATTCAAACACACAGCCTCTTGTTATTCATGGGTTGAATAAAAATGCAGCTCAGAGAGATCCATGCTCAGACACTGATATATACATATATATATATATCTACAGGAATTAGATCTATCTGCAATAAAATCAATCTTTTTCAACAATAAATATATTGTAGGCATGTATGGAAGGGGCATATACACAATATATAGATTTAGACACACATTATATATTTATACACAATATATATATATTAGTGGTGTCCCTTCTATACATGCCTGATCCTGCTTAATCGGGGTGTAAGAGGTTAGGGTGACCCCTAGGTGCAGCCCCTGCAGGGCAGGAAGTCATTAGCATCATAACAATGATGGGCAGATGGCATTGAGTGCCCTGGTAGGTCTGGATTAACCCCTTGATGCCCGCGGTGGCTCAGTTGGGGGTACCAGGGCCAGGTTGGGCTCTTCCTTGGGATGGGGGATGCAGGGTGGGGGTGGGGAGGGCAGCTCACCCGCAGTGTGTGCCCGGTTGCTGGTATGGCTGTGCCCGGCTCCTCACGGTCCCATGATCGGGCGGCTCGTGCCGTATCCCTGATGCTTAAGTGCCCGGGAGCGCGCCTGGGAGACAGGAGAACAACACGTGCGCGTCCCCGAGACCTGCAGCCTATCACGCGGAGGATGTCTTGGCCCGCCCACATTCTCACCTTCAGACCTTCACAGCAGTTTATGTCTGAATATATGTACTGACTGTATCTGTATGTCTGTCTATATGTACTGTCTGTGTATATGTATGTCTGTCTATATGTACTGTCTGTGTATCTGTATGTCTGTCTATGTGTACTGTCTGTGTATCTGTCTATATGTACTGTCTGTGTATATGTATGTCTGTCTATATGTACTGTCTGTGTATCTGTCTATATGTACTGTCTGTGTATATGTATGTCTGTCTATATGTACTGTCTGTGTATCTGTCTATATGTACTGTCTGTGTATCTGTATGTCTGTCTATGTGTACTGTCTGTGTATCTGTCTATATGTACTGTCTGTGTATATGTATGTCTGTCTATATGTACTGTCTGTGTGTATCTGTATGTCTATATGTACTGTCTGTGTATATGTATGTCTGTCTATATGTACTGTCTGTGTGTCTGTCTATATGTACGGTCTGTGTATCTGTATGTCTGTCTATATGTACTGTCTGTGTATCTGTATGTCTGTCTATATGTACTGTCTGTGTATCTGTATGTCTGTCTATATGTACTGTCTGTGTGTCTGTCTATATGTACTGTCTGTGTATCTGTATGTCTGTCTATATGTACTGTCTGTGTATCTGTATGTCTGTCTATATGTACTGTCTGTGTATCTGTATGTCTATATGTACTGTCTGTGTATCTGTGTGTCTGTCTATATGTACTGTCTGTGTATCTGTGTGTCTGTCTATATGTACTGTCTGTGTATCTGTGTGTCTGTCTATATGTACTGTCTGTGTATCTGTATGTCTATATGTACTGTCTGTGTATATGTATGTCTGTCTATATGTACTGTCTGTGTATCGGTGTATGTCTGTCTATATGTAATGTCTGTGTATCTGTATGTCTGTCTATATGTACTGTCTGTGTATATGTATGTCTGTCTATATGTACTGTCTGTGTATCGGTGTATGTCTGTCTATATGTAATGTCTGTGTATCTGTATGTCTGCCTATATGTACTGTCTGTGTATCTGTATGTTTATATGTACAGTCTGTGTGTCTATATGTACTGTCTGTGTATCTGTATGTCTGTCTGTCCATATGTAATGTCTGTCTATCTGTATGTCTGCCTATATGTACTGTCTGTGTATCTGTATGTCTGTCTATATGTACTATCTGTGTAGTCTGTGTGTCTGTCTATATGTACTGTCTGTGTAGTCTGTGTGTCTGTCTATATGTAATGTCTGTGTATCTGTATGTCTGTCTATATGTAATGTCTGTATCTGTATGTCTGCCTATATGTACTGTCTGTGTATCTGTATGTCTGTGTATATGTACTGTCTGTGTAGTCTGTGTGTCTGTCTATATGTACTGTCTGTGTGTCTGTCTATATGTACTGTCTGTGTAATCTGTATGTCTGTCTATATGTACTGTCTGTGTATCTGTATGTCTATATGTACTGTGTGTATCTGTATGTTTGTCTATATGTACTGTCTGTGTAATCTGTATGTCTGTCTATATGTACTGTCTGTGTGTCTGTATATCTATATGTACTGTCTGTGTATCTGTATGTCTGTCTATATGTACGGTCTGTGTATCTGTATGTCTGTGTATATGTACTGTCTGTGTATCTGTATGTCTGTCTATATGTACTGTCTGTGTAATCTGTATGTCTGTCTATATGTACTGTGTATCTGTCTGTCTATATGTACGTCTGTCTATATATACAGTCTGTGTAATCTGTATGTCTGTCTATATGTACTGTCTGTGTGTCTGTATATCTATATGTACTGTCTGTGTATCTGTATGTCTGTGTATATGTACGGTCTGTGTATCTGTATGTCTGTGTATATGTACTGTCTGTGTATCTGTATGTCTGTCTATATGTACTGTCTGTGTATCTGTATGTCTGTCTATATGTACTGTCTGTGTATCTGTATGTCTATATGTACTATCTGTCTATATGTACTGTCTGTGTAGTCTGTATGTCTGTCTATGTGTACTGTATGTATAGTCTGTATGTATGTCTATGTGTACTGTCTGTGTATCTGTATGTCTATATGTACTGTCTGTGTAATCTGTATGTATGTCTATATGTACTGTCTGTGTATCTGTATGTCTGCCTATATGTACTGTCTGTGTGTCTGTCTATATGTACGGTCTGTGTAGTCTGTATGTCTGTCTATATGTACTGTCTGTGTATCTGTATGTCTGTCTATATGTACTGTCTGTGTAGTCTGTATGTCTGTCTATACGTACTGTATGTGTATCTGTATGTCTATATGTACTGTGTATCTGTATGTCTGTCTATATGTACTGTCCGTGTATCTGTATGTCTGTCTATATGTACTGTCTGTGTATCTGTATGTCTGTCTATATGTACAGTCTGTGTAATTTGTATGTCTGTCTATATGTACGGTCTGTGTATCTGTATGTCTGTCTATATGTACTGTGTATCTGTATGTCTGTCAATATGTACTGTGTATCTGTGTGTCTGTCAATATGTACTGTCTGTGTAATCTGTATATCTGTCTATATGTACTGTGTATCTGTAATCTGTATGTCTGTCTATATGTACTGTCTGTGTGTCTGTCTATATGTACTGTCTGTGTATATGTATGTCTGTCTATATGTACTGTCTGTGTAGTCTGTATGTCTGTCTATATATCTGTATGTCTGTCAATATGTACGGTCTGTGTATCTGTGTGTCTGTCAATATATACTGGCTGTGTAATCTGTATGTCTGTCTATATGTACTGTCTGTGTGTCTGTCTATATGTACTGTCTGCAGGGCCGCCATCAGGGCATTACAGCCCATGCTGGTGTAAGGGGCCCGGGGACTGGGGGGGCCCGCCGCAGATGGCAACCTTGTTAAATTTAGGCCGCAGGCCTCGGAGGAGGTTCTGCGGCCTGCAATATCCCAGCCGCCAGCGAGCAGGGCCTCCAAGATGGCCGCCGGCGGGCCCCCTGTGATGATGTCAGAGTGGGCCCGCCGAACGTCTGTAGCCTTCAGACGTTTGGCGGGCCCTCTCTGACATGACATCATCAGAAGAGACCCGCCGGGGGCCATCTTGGAGGCCCTGCTCGCCGGCGGCAACCTTGTTAAATTTAGGCTGCAGGCCTCGGAGGTTCTTTGGCCTACATTAGCCCAGCCGCCGGCGAGCAGGGCCTCCAAGATGGCCGCCGGCGGGCCCCCTCTGATGATGTCATGTCAGAGAGGGCCCGCCAAATGTCTGAAGGCTACAGACGTTCGGTGGGCCCACTCTGACATGACATCTTGGAGGCCCTGCTTGCCGGCAGCTGGGCTAATGTAGGCCGCAAAACCTCCTCCGAGGCCTGCGACCTAAAGCAGAGGCAGATGGGGAAAATAGGTGAGTTGCTGGGGGCAAATATACCCATGTGAACTGGGGGGGGAATATACCCATGTGAACTGGGGGGGGAATATACCCATGTGAACTGGGGGGGAACAAATATACCCATGTGAACTGGGGGAGAACAAATATACCCATGTGAACTGGGGGGGAACAAATATACCCATGTGAACTGGGGGGGAACAAATATACCCATGTGAACTGGGGGGGACAAATATACCCATGTGAACTGGGGGGGAACAAATATACCCATGTGAACTGGGGGGGAACAAATATACCCATGTGAACTGGGGGGGGAAATATACCCATGTGAACTGGGGGGGAACAAATATACCCATGTGAACTGGGGGGGAGACAAATATACCCATGTGAACTGGGGGGCAGAGAAATATACTCATGTGAACTGGGGGGGACAAATATACCCATGTGAACTGGGGGGCGGACAAATCTACCCATGTGAACGGGGGGGAGACAAATATACCCATGTGAACTGAGGGGCAGACAAATATATCCATGTGAACTGGGGGGCAAATATACCCATGTGAACTGAGGGGCAAATATACCCATGTGAACTGGGGGGAAAATATACCCATGTGAGCTGGGGGGCAAATATACCCATGTGAGCTGGGGGGCAAATATATCTGCCTGTCACTGCGAACCCAACAGCAGTTCTTGGCCAAATCTGGTAGAATGCCCCCCCCCCCTCCGAAACCTGTGTCTGGATCCGCCCCTAGCCTAATGTTAAGGTTTATTAATAAAAAAGAAACCAACCGAAATCACCCTTTAAGAGGAAGAAGTAACGCCATGGGATGCCGAAGGAGGAGAGAGGTGGCTCAGGACCCAGCGGCGCCCCCTGGTTCAAACGGGGGGGGGTTAGTGAAAGGAAAAGAGTGGGGATGGGGGGTGTTAAATAAAATGAAAACTGTGTGTGGGGGGAGGGGGTTGGGGTGAAAAGAGGTGGGGGTGTTTAATGATATGAAACAGAGTGTGGGGATTAATGAAATGAAAACAGTGGGGATGGGGGTGGGGGTGGGGAGATGGACATGATAAAGGAGAGACCCCTGCCTATACCGTTAAGTCTATTGCTGTGGATTCCTGTGTAAATTCATACTTACTGCCTTTACCGCTAAAGGTCTATTGCTCTGGATTCCTGTGTACATTCATACTTACTGCCTTTACCGCTAAAGGTCTATTGCTGTGGATTCCTGTGTACATTCATACTTACTGCCTTTACCGCTAAAGGTCTATTGCTGTGGATTCCTGTGTACATTCATACTTACTGCCTTTACCGCTAAAGGTCTATTGCTGTGGATTCCTGTGTACATTCATACTTACTGCCTTTACCGCTAAAGGTCTATTGCTGTGGATTCCTGTGTACATACATACTCATTGCCTTTACCATTAGAGGTCTATTGTTGTGGATTCCTGTGCACGTTCATATTCCCTGCCTTTACCATTAGAGGTCCATCGCTTTGGATTCTGTGTACGTTCATACACTCTGCCTTTACTGTGAGAGTTCTATTGCTGTAGTGCTCTGATATGCAAAACCAGTGGAATAATATAATTTTATGCTACATTGTTTGTACGAATACACATTTTGTGTGATTTTAAGGTATTGGGAGCAACACTCTGTAATACGATCTTGATATTATTTTTTAATCACAATTTGAATTTCATACGGTCTTAAATTATTTGAGCCAGATAGATATTTTGAGTGATTTTTAAGATATTGGGACTAACACTCTGTAATGTGACCACGATTTACAGTAAATATTGATTTCCTATGGGAAGAGGGGATCGTGGGGGGGGGCCCCATTCTGAGGGTCAGTAAGGGGCCCCAAAATTTCTGATGGCTGGCCTGACTGTCTGTATCTGTCTATATGTACTGTCTGTATCTGTGTAATCTGTAGGTCTGTCTATATGTACTGTCCTTGTAATCTGGATGTCTGTCTATATGTACTGTGTTTAATCTGGATGTCTGTCTCTATGTACTGTCTGTATCTGTGTAATCTGTATGTCTGTCTACACAGATATATGGACAGACATACAGATTACACAGATACACAGACAATACACATAGACAGACATACAGATTGTGTATCAGTAATCTGTATGTCTGTCTATATGTACCGTTTTATCTGTATGTATGTCTATGTGTACTGTCTGTGTAGTATGTATGTCTGTCTATATGTACTGTCTGTGTGTCTGTCTATATGTACGTACTGTGTGTATCTGTGTAATCTGTAGGTCTATCTACACAGATACACAGACAGTACATATAGACAGACCTACAGATTACACAGATACACAGACAGTACACATAGACAGACATACAGATTGTGTATCTGCGGCGTTCTGACTTCAGTGAAGTCAGACGCTGAATTTAAACCCCTCCGACCTCAATGAAGTCATTGCGCCATGCGCAATGACATCATTTCCAGGTGCACCCCCACCCAGCAACGCCGGGAGATCGCCCGAAAGGGAGGGGGATCCATTAGGGACCAGCGCTGCAAGCCAGGCACCGCTTAAAAGGGGAGAGTCTCCCCTTTTAAGCAGTGCCTGGCTTTAACCCCTGCTTTAACCTCTCAGACACCGGGTCGCGATTCGGCGGCATGCGGTGCCGAATCGCGGGCTAGCTCCGGTGGGGGCTGCCATCTTGGATGGCGGCTCCACCTCCAGGTTCCCCCTCGCCTCCTGACGTGATCGCGCATATTGCAATGACGTCAGATAGCCAGGGAACCCCTAGCTGCCCCGGGATTTTCCAAGGAACCCCGATATCTCCAGAACCTTGGCAGCTAGGGGGTTTCATTCGAAAGGTCTGAGCATGGCCTTTCGAATGATACCATAACATGACAACGTTCAAAGTAAAAAAAAAAAAAAAAAAAATAATAATAATAAATAAATAAATAAACAAACATGTTTTTTGTGTGTTGTTTTTATTAATGCAGCAATATTTTTCCCATTTCAATTACAATGTGAACAATGATGCTGCACTAATGATTTTATTCTATGGTGTGCGTTTGCTAAAAATCACGCAATTTCCCCTAAAAAAATATAACGAGTCTCCATTTCTAATTTTTGTACAAGCGCACCCCAAAGAAAACATAACCGCAAACGCTCATGTGATAAAATGTGAAAAAAACACTTTACACACTGTAAATGATTGAAAATTCAAATTGTATTGCATTTTTGTTATAATATACAGCTGTAACGTTTGGAGCTTCCAGCCCTACCTGTGTGCTTGAGGGCAGCATGTCTGATGCTGCTCGCTGACCAATGCCCGGTTT
This sequence comes from Leptobrachium leishanense, assembly GCA_009667805.1. Taxonomy (NCBI): domain Eukaryota; kingdom Metazoa; phylum Chordata; class Amphibia; order Anura; family Megophryidae; genus Leptobrachium; species Leptobrachium leishanense. The sequence continues at coordinate 421,879,372 of CM019064.1, read as the reverse complement.
AAATGGAGACAGGCAGGGAGGTGGTTGCATGAGGCACGGCTTGAGTGGGGGGCGTGGCCTGGTGAAGGTCTGTTCTGCCCTCGCAGTGTGTCTGAGGTACAAAGCTTGGCAGACAGCTAACATAATAAAAATCTGGAAGCAGGATTGAAGAAAAGTCTTTACTGAACTTTATTTGTATCTTTACTTTTCAGATCTTTAAACTTTGTAAAACTGTGGAAAATACGGAATTATGGCAATATATTAGTCTAGGAATGCAAATCTACACAAATAAGTGACAGGCATGCTACCTAGATGTAAATTACTGGCTAACAGAAGTTTAACTTAATGTGAAGACAATCAAACACTACTAAACTAATCTAACAGTGCTTTGAGTTGCTAAAAATATATACATGACTAAAAGCATGAAGGTTCTACTTACAGACTTATAAGCAGAAGGCCTGTGTAACAGAACTGTGGAGCTTGCTTTCTGCTTGACTCACTGGTAGCTATGCTGGTTGAATCTGGCTCTACCAGGAAGTAACTGTACTGCATGGCATCAGTAATGGCCGCTCAATTAAAGAAACAGTACTCTAATAAACTAAATGCTTAGAAATTTGTGAGTGACAGAACACTCCCCACTTTGGATAATAACATTATGCAACTATGTATCCTTTTTGAGAAGTAAGACAACTTCAGAAACAGGCCTAAAATAAACTTTTGGAGTACCTTCCTTCATGACTTTAATTTCTACCTTTCTAACTTTGTTGTCAACACTAGGTACAACTTTGATAATAAGTCCAACAGGCCATTCATTTCTATGAACTTGAGTGTCTTTCAGTAAGACAACGTCTCCGACTTGTAAGTTAGGCTTGTCAGCTTGCCATTTCCTGCGTGGCTGGAGCGTCACTAAATATTCCTGTCTCCATCGTCTCCAGAATGTGTCTGCAAGACTCTGCACTTGCTTCCACTGCTTGGTATGAAGATCTTTGAGTTCAAAATCTCCAGGAGGTGCCGTTGTTGTTTTGACTTTCAGAGTCAGAAGCATCGCAGGTGTCAATACTTCTGGCATTTCAGGATCTGTGGATACTGGAACTAAAGGTCGAGCGTTCATGATGGCCATAGTGGATGCATCTGAGAAGGTGCATAATTCTCTTCGTTGTGTGACAGACAAAGAGACAGGAACGTAAGATCTTTGGATACTGAATTGTTCAAGATCTAGTAGTGAATCCTTCCACAGTTTCCACTGTGTTTCTTTCTCTTCAGGGAGATGAGTATCCCATTCATTTTTTTCACCTTCATTTGCGAATTCTCTCATGAGAGTTTTACCTTGCATAGTTATAGGGGCGACGAATCCCAAGGGATAGTACAAACTATTGACTGTGGACAAGACACCTCTTCTTGTAAATGTTTTTTCTTCTCTGGATACACAGAACGTGAAACTGTCTGACTTTATGTCCCAACTTAACCCTAGACTTCTCTGGAGATGTGGTGAATCTGCTCCCAAGTCTAGGTCTTTGAGATCTTTTGCACGATCTTCCGAAGGAAATGCTTCCATAACCTTGTAGCTGTTGGAAGCTATCTTGTGTAGTTTCACGTTAGATTCAGCTAACATTTCTCTGGTTCTTTTTAAGGTGGCTATTGCTTTTTCATCACTGGGGAAGGAAGAAAGTCCATCGTCAACATAAAAATTTCTCATGACAAACTGTTTAATTTCTTTCCCATGTTCTTTTTCACCTTCCTGTGCTGCTCGTCTCAGACTGTAGATAGCCACAGCTTGAGAAGGGCTGTTCCCAAACACGTGTACCTTCATTCTGTATTCCGTGACATCTTTGTTGAAGTCATTATCTTCATACCACAAGAACCTTAGGTAATTTCTGTGATCTTCACGGACGAGGAAGCAATAAAACATTTGTTGTACATCTGCTGTTACTGCAACACGTTCTTTTCGGAATCTTATGAGTACTCCGAGGAGCGTGTTATTCAAGTCGAGCCCACTAAGGAGGACATCATTAAGGGAGACACCTTCATGCTTTGCGCTGGAGTCAAATACTACGCGTATCTGTCCCGGTTTCTGAGGATGGTACACCCCGAATATTGGTAAATACCAACGTTCCTGTTTTTCTTCTAATGGTGGTGCCTTCTCCGCTTGATCGTTATCAAAGATCTTCTGCATGAAATCATGGAAGTGTTGTTTCATCTCTGGCCTTCTGTTCAGAGTGCATTGCATGGAAAGGAGACGCTTCATTGCTTGTCTTCTGTTATTCGGGAGGTGACATCGTGGTGAACGGAAAGGTAAAGGAGCTACCCAGTTGTTTGATTCATCTATGAAGACTTCTTTGCTCATGATCTCAAGGAAGAGGTTATCTTCCACAGATAATGCTTGTTTGTCATCACTTTGTGTTCTTTCGAACACCTTGCACCCTAATCTATCTGTATCTTCTGTTGAAGCTGTAGTCGCCATGTAGACCTGATGCTTCTGGTGTTGCTTTGAGAGGACTAGTCTCTCTTTGATTTGCATGTTGTTTGTACAAGGGCTCAAACATGACGTGCGTCCATTTTGCAACAGGTTCGTTTTGTAGACATTCACTTTTGTTGGCTTGTGAACTCCGTCCAGACACACGTCACCAATGATAACCCATCCAAGGTCGAGACGTTGCGCAAATGGTGCGTTGTGTAGCCCATTGTACTGTTCCCTAACCTTGTGTACTCTCAGTATGTCTCTTCCAAGTAGGAGGAGGATTGCAGAGTCTGGGTCAAGTATTGGTATCTTTTCTGCTATTTGTCTCAGATGAGGATGTCGACGTGCAATTTCGGGCGTGGGGATCTCTGATCTATCATCTGGTATCATATCGCATTCTATGAGAGTTGGGAGGGACAACTGTGTTTTTCCATCTATTGACTCGATGATATAGTTGGTTGCTCTTCTCCCTGATGTCTCTATAATACCTGAGCAAGTCTTCAAGGTATATGAAACCGGATTTCCACTATCGTTGAAGATGTTGAAAAACTCTGTTCTGGCCAAAGACCTGTTGCTCTGCTCATCTAATACTGCATACATTCTCACAGTTTTCTCTCTCTGACCTTCAGGATATACTTTTACTAAACATATCTTTGAGCATGATCTAGGACTAAATGTCTTTGTGCAGATCTCTGTACACGTTGACGTTATTGCTGGTGCTACGTCCTCTTTTTGCTCCCCACCATGATCTTCTTGGGTGGTTACGTTCTCCTCTGCCCATGGTGCTGGGCCTGGATGCATTGCAGAAAGATGCTTGTCACTGTGGCATTCTCTGCATTGTATTGCTGTCCTACAATCTTTTGCGAGATGTTGAGTTGAAGCACAGCATCTGAAGCAGATGTAATGGTCTTTAAGATAGGACTTACGTTCTTCGATTGTCTTGATCCTGAAACCGCGACATTTTTTCAGAGGATGAGGTTTGTTGTGTATCGGACACTGATCGTCTGGATCTTCAATTTTCTTTTCTGCGATTCTATTGTTGACGTATTCAGACTCAGGTGGTACTTCTGTCTTCCGTACAGACACCGTTGTCCTTGATTCCCTGTTCGGCTGCAGTGATTCTGTTCTGCTATAGTTTGGGTTTCCCAGGTTCAAAAAGGCAAAGCTTGGGTCATTGCGGGTTTTCGCTTGGTTCGTTATGAACTTAGTGAAGAAGGAGAAAGGTGGAAATGCCACTTGATAGCATTCTTTGTATTTTGACGCTGCTGTAACCCATCTTTCTTGCAAGTTGTAAGGAAGCTTCACTATTATAGGGTTGACCCCACGTGCAGTGTCTAGATATGAGAGACCTGGTAGGTGTCCACCATTTTTTGCTGATTCCATCTCCAGGAGTATGTCTCCAAGCTCTCTTAACTTCTGATTGTCTTTGTTTGTTACTTTTGGGAAATTTTCAATTTTCTTCAGGAGTGCATCTTCAATTACTTCTGGTGATCCATAACCTTCCTCCAATCTCTGCCACACCATAGCGAGTCCTGTTGTTGCGTTGTGAGCGTGTACGGACCTAATTCTTTTGGCTTGTTCGGAAGATTCTGGTCCGAGCCATTTAGAGAGTAGATCTAGTTTTTCTCTGTCTGTCATGTTTAAGTCTTGGGTGCTGCTAAGGAAAGATGACTTCCAGGCCCAATAATTTTCAGGACGGTCGTCAAACTTCAGGAGACCGGAACTCACCATTTCACGGCGTATCAGGTACTTCGTTACATCTGAAATTCCAGCTGCCTCAGGTGAACGTACTCTGGGAACAGACCCCGGGCTTGGCTGTGGCTGATAGGACGGTGGGGTTGTTAGGTCAGGCTTGATCTGGTTATATGGTGTGTTTTCCTCATTGTAAATAACTCTCCTATAGCCCACATTGGTGTGTGCCTGGGTAGGAATCGTGTCGTTATTGATTTGATGTCTGGAAGAGCTGGCTAACTGGTCTTTGGGTTCGTAAACATTTGGCTTGTCGTGTTGGAACTCTGTTTTGGCTTTGCAGACTTTAGGTGATTCTAGGTAGCCGTCTGCTAGAGGGGCTTTTGATAGTTTTAATGCATTGTCAGTTTGTTGATCGGTGTACACGGTTGTGTGTAACTGAACATACTCCCTGGTACGATGAATTGCACTGAGAGGTGTCACCTGTTCTTCTATGACAGGGAATGTTTCTTGATACTCTTCTTCTGCCGCATTCATGAGAACTTCAGCTTCTGCTACTGCTTTCATGAGAACTTCAGCTTCTGCTGCTGCTGCTGAAGCTGCTTTCTCGTGTTGAAGAATATGTAGAGATGCTTTTAACTCTGCTTTTCTTCTAGTAGTTTCAGCTTCATTCTTATGCTGTTCTTCCTCTATGTAGCCCTGTTCTCTTATCATTTCAGCTTCGCGTATTGCATAGGCAGCCATTGCATATGCTTTTTCTGCTTTTGCACGTGCCTTGATGGCAGCAGCACTCGCCGTCGACAGGTTGGAGCAGATTGAGTGTCTTGAACTAGTGTGTTTGGACCTGGCAGTTTTAGCACTAGCTGATGTCAGATCTGATTTACTAGAGACTGTGGAGCTTGTGCACCGTGACCTGGTCTTTGGTGTGCTGAGTGTGCTTTGCTCTGCATCTGAAAGCTGAGGAATGGCTGGAGTAGCATGCTGTTCTGTGTGCTGCATGGTGAGACAGATTACTACTTTGCAGGATGCTTGAGGAAGTTAGAGATAGATGTGTAGAAAGAATCCACTTTTCTTTTGATTAGGTCTGCTGTGTATAAAGTCTTTTTACTGTTCTGCCCTCGCAGTGTGTCTGAGGTACAAAGCTTGGCAGACAGCTAACATAATAAAAATCTGGAAGCAGGATTGAAGAAAAGTCTTTACTGAACTTTATTTGTATCTTTACTTTTCAGATCTTTAAACTTTGTAAAACTGTGGAAAATACGGAATTATGGCAATATATTAGTCTAGGAATGCAAATCTACACAAATAAGTGACAGGCATGCTACCTAGATGTAAATTACTGGCTAACAGAAGTTTAACTTAATGTGAAGACAATCAAACACTACTAAACTAATCTAACAGTGCTTTGAGTTGCTAAAAATATATACATGACTAAAAGCATGAAGGTTCTACTTACAGACTTATAAGCAGAAGGCCTGTGTAACAGAACTGTGGAGCTTGCTTTCTGCTTGACTCACTGGTAGCTATGCTGGTTGAATCTGGCTCTACCAGGAAGTAACTGTACTGCATGGCATCAGTAATGGCCGCTCAATTAAAGAAACAGTACTCTAATAAACTAAATGCTTAGAAATTTGTGAGTGACAGAACAAGGTCTTTAAAAACCCTCAGTGTATTCTCAGCAGTTGCCAGATCCATACCTGAGCTCCTTGTACCTGACTGCTATATTGAATTAACCCGTTATTGACCTCTGCTTGTTTCTGACTATTCTGCCTTCTGTTGCCCTAGACCATTTTCTTGCACTACGCTACTGCTCTGATATCGACCTGGCTATTCCATTTGACCGTTCTGAACTCTGTATTCCTGATTCTGGCTCGGCTGACTACTCCCCGTGTTGTTAACCCTATCTGTCTAGCTAGTTTACCTGGCCAATTCTAAGGACCAGACAGTTAGAGATCTTTCACGGCTACTCTGTTGGTAGCTTCTGGGTTCTGTGGAGTGTGGGGCGTTAAGTACTGCGTGGTGGGATCTGGGAACCTTGACAACAGGCAGGACATGACGTATACATATAATAATGACATATTATGAAACTGCCGAGTCTGCCGGAAAATAAATAAATAATATGTCTGGGTGGTATAATAAAACGTGACTTCTAACCGCGTTTAAACATGATGAGCAAAAGCGGTAAAAATGAGCTCAGCGCACAGACGGTAAATGGCTCAGCAGTGAAGGGGTTAAGGTGTAAACTCACCTGCCACGTCACGGCACCTCTGGTCAGGCGAGTACCTAATGCAGTGTTTCCCAAACCTGTCCTCAGGTCCCTCTAACAGCCCAGGTTTTCCTGATATGTGAAGCACAGCACAGGTGATATGATTTGCTGCTCAGTGATTGCAGGATTCAGTCTGCATTTCCCCAAGGTGATCTGCAAAGTCTGGCCTGGCTGAGGGTCCTGTAGGACAGGTTTGGGAAACACTGACCTAATGAAACCAAGCTGATTTTTAAGCATGTTCATGCTGCTTTTCAGTCATGAGGAAAAACTGGTGGGTTTTCATTTCTACCCTCACCAGGGACACTTCCACTTTGAGATTCAGGGCGCCCTGATAGGGACGAAGTGGGTGCAAAACCGTTATTTTTTTCCTGTACAGGTGTATATTTGTTGTATTTTTATCCCAACGTGGAATTGTCCATTAGGGTTAGGTTACCATTTGAGCATTTTTTTGTGTTAAAGTTACATTTAGGGTTAGATTTCACCTAAACCCTAACATTCTGCTACATTTTTTGGCAGGAGCGCAGCCTAATTTCTAACCGTAACCCTAATTTCGAACCGTAACCCTAATTTCTAACCGTAACCCTAATTTCTTAACCTAACTCTAATTTTTAATGCTAGCTAAAGGAAAAAAGAAAAAAATTCTGCTCCACTTTGGACCAGACACGGGCAAAATTTTGTGGGTTAAAAATTGGCCCCATCTGAACTGGAAACACGTCTAGTTTGTCTGCATCCGTATTGGTGTGTCATTTTACAATCACAGCTTTTTTAATCGACACCTATGTATTGTTTTGTCATCTGTGTATATGTATAGTATGTATGTCTCTGTGTATACACAGTATCTCACAGAAGTTAGTGCACCCCACACATTTTTGTAAATATATTATTGTATCTTATCATGTGACAACACTGAAGAAATGACACTTTGCTACAATGTAAAGTAGTGAGTGTACAGCTTGTATAACAGTGTAAATTTACTGTCCCCTCAAAATAACTCACACACACAGCCATTAATGGCTAAACCGCTGCCAACAAAAGGGAGTACACCCCTAAGTGAAAATGCCCAAATTGGGCCCAATTAGCTGGTGTCATTTGACTCGTTAGTGTTACAAGGTCTCCGGTGTGAATGGGGAGCAGGTGTGTTAAATTTGGTGTTCTCGCTCTCACTCTCTCATACCGTTCACTGGAAGTTCCACATGCCACCTCATGGCAGTCAGAGCCACACGCCACAAACCATGGGCTGACGGATGCTGGACCGGGATGCGGCGGCAGCTGAGGCCTGACAGGGCCTGAGATGGACACTGAGAGAACGACCAGTTTCCGGAGCCCTTCCTCTATGTGCTGTGAGATCACGTACATGCAATTTCATGCAGAGCTCTCACAAGTCTCTGATGAGTCTCGTATGCAACTCCCAAATGTTACGAGTTGAACCTCTAAGGCCCGCGTCAGACGAGCGCACTTTTTGCGTCCTTCTGACCGCACTGTTTGCTGTCCGTTGTAGCTTTTCAAAAGGAGTCAATAGAGAACAACACATGTAGCACGTGCGCACTTTTTCACGAGCGCGCACCGCATGTTGCAGCGGACGCCATAATGGCATCAACATAAAAAAAGCTAAACGGACGTGGAGAAACAACTGCATAGTTTATTTTTTTCTCAACATCAGTCAAAATTAACTGATACAATGTAACCACAATCTCATCAGTTAAAAAGTACCTCCTGTTACTGTGCACAGTCAGTGTGCTCGTCTGACCCTAGTCTAATATAGCGGCTCGTCTGCTATAGAGCCAGTGTTCCGTCGAATAATGGCAGAGCGTCGGATAGTGCAAGCTACGCTCTGTGCATACGCCGGTGCCGCTACGTCATGCCAGCTGATCTGTCAATCAGCTTGAATCCGTGACGTATGCACAACTCGGCCACAAACGTTGGATCGTGCAAGGGTTGCTCTGCGCATGCAAAAATCGTCCACGAGCGTCGGATTGGGCAAGGGATGCTCTGCGCATGTGTCGTCGACTCCAGTGGCACAAGCGCAGAGCGTCCCTTGCCCAATCTGATGCTAGTGGCCAATTTTCGCATACGTCACGGATTCCACCTGATTGACAGATCAGCTGGCATGACGTAGCGGCACCGGCGCATCCGCAGAGTGTCGCTTGCACTATACGATGCTCTGGCATTAGGCTAGGGTCAGACGAGCGCATTCTGAGCGCACTGTGCGTCCGTGCAGTACGGATGTACTTTCTGACTGACGACAAGGTAGTGGTCACACAGGCCGTTTTTGTGACTGACGTTTTTTTTGACTGATGTAGAAGGGAAAATAAATTAATATGAAAAACATTCTGTCCGTCAAAAATTCTGGACGTATAAATGCAGTCCGTCTGACTACGTTCCATCACTCACACACAAAGCTATGCGGACGTTGCGGACGCAGCGCACTCTGTGCATCCGTTCTAGCGGATTTAGCCTGGCGGCACACGAGCAGAGGAAGGAACGTCCGTAAAAGTGGACGTTCCTTCCACTCTCTGCGCTCAGCGTACAAAGCACGATCCTCCTATGGAGAATTGTGCTTTGTATACTTTCAGCATCCATTTAGCTTTTACTAGTGGAGGACCTTCCCCGTCAAAAACCCACGGACACAGGGAAGTGCGGGCGCACATGAGCCATAAATACGCTCGTGTGCCGGGGGCCTTAAGTTCTTGCCTAACCTGCGTCCGTAGTTCCGTACGGACGTACTATGTGTGTGGGGCTCCACTGGTCATAATTATATGCTATAACGGACGTACAAATGTGCGGCAACACGGACGGGATCAGTGCGCTCGTCTGACCCGAGCCTGATTCGACAGAACACCGGCAGTAGGGAACCAGAAATAGTCAGCTTTTCCAATTTTGTTGCCATTTGAGGAGAGATGGAATAGAGCCTCTTGTTTGCCAAAAATAATTAAAAATATCAAGAATTAAGAAAAATTGTTGAAACTATTTATGTGCAATGTTATTCTACAGTTACTGTCAGTGGACAAGGTGAGGAGGACACGTCCCAGCCATTCACATACGTGTTACAGAGAATGATCACAGGTTATCCTGTTGAATTATGCATGCGCTTAGCTACTTTCTCAGTTTCAAAACACTGTTGCCATGTTGATTCAAGTTAACAATAACAGAGGAGCAGAAAAACCTCTTTGAAACGTTTGACGATTTTGTAAATGCTTTCAAGGAACAATAAGACAGGAATGCAGGTGAATAAGCTCTTTTTTTGGTGAATAAGCTTTTTATAATCAGGTTTTGTAGGTAGTCATTCGATCACGTTTCTACAGGATATCTGTTAACGAGGCACTGTCGTCATATTAAGTGTTTGTAACTAAATCCACACGTGGCTCTGCAGTCATGGCAGAAGAATGCGTGTATAATTTATAAAGGGATGTATTCTCCAAAACGTGGACAATCCTCATCATCTGTGTAAAGGAAAATATGTGATCCTCTCCTAGGAATCCTTAACGTATCGTTGTGCGTTGCTTTTCTAATATAGAGGAGGAATATACAGGTCATTGTCTGCTTTTTAAAGGAAAACCACTAATAGGTTTTTCTCAAAAATTTAAATTTGATACAAAAAAATTTTTTATTAAAAAAATGGTTATTGAAAACAACTGTAGCGAATTTTTATATTCGTTTGGAACACACATAATTAGGCAAATTGCTCTTTTAGTGCAACTCCTGGTTTATTGTTGTACCCAAGGCTGACAGGTGCGCCATGTTTTTCTGGACATAAATTATTATTTCTTCGAGAGGAAGAACTCTGGGTAGATGCAGCCCTGCAGTATGTATAATTCATATCCTGCAGGAAAATCTGAAATATGTTTCAGCACCAAGGACAGCACCCGCTGAACACAGCCAGACTGAAGGGAAAAAAAATCTGCTCCAAATGAAAAGAATAAACATTTGAATATTTGATATTTAATAAAATCGGGGAATATTTTTTACATTGAAACCTATGGGATTCGTCTGTTGAACCCTGTTGAACGAAACACTGAAAATCAGGGCATTTCACTGATATTTCTCTGCTGCTCGGTGTCTGAATAGATTAGCCATTGCTTCTCTATGGGGAATTTCACTGTTGCCGAATCACACTGAACGGCACCATGGCTCTGTACATGGTCTGTGATGCTGAATACAACAGATTCAGCATAGGGATGAGCTGTTCGGTTCGATCTGTTCGGAGTTCGCATTGAACATTGGCCATTCTGTCAAGATTTATATTCAATAAGAAACTTATATGAGACACAAATATCAATCGTTTATATTTCCTACAAATTCTCCTAAACTCTTTTAATTGTATTTGTTTTGCTTTGAAGAATACACTAATCAATATCGGATAAAAATATATATACAGTATTAAAAAAAAAAATCTCTGTCCATTTCTAAAACTAGGGAAAATTGTAAAAGAAAGACTTTACATTAAACAAGATGGCTACAGGCATCCATTTTAATTTTTCCATTAATATACCCGACAGTTCGACAGTTCGCAAACTTCAAACTTTTTGGGACGTTCGCCAAAAGTTCGAAAAAAAATTATAATTTTGAAAAGTATAAAAAATGCTTAAAAAATACAAAAAAAATCTAGAAATAAAGAGACTCTTTACTGCAGAATATTATAAGCAACGGTTTATTAGATATTGAATTAAAACGGGTATATTTTTAACATCGAAGCCTATGGGATAAAACATTCTTGTTACTAAAACATCAGGCAGACACGGCTCTCTAATCAGGCAATGTAGAGGGCAACCTGCAGAGGCCTCCCAAGGATTCCCTTGAGAGCATTGAGGAGCATGCGGCCGCCGGGGTGCATGCGATGACAGAGCTGCGACTGTGCGGCTAGCCGCCCGGGTGCATGTGGCAGAGACAGGCAGCGCAGGGAGGAGCCACTGCACCTGCGGCCACGGCAGACCCCCCCCCCACAACCAGGATCCAGGGAGCCCCCACTGACCACCAGGCTAAGGTAAGGCGACACATTTCTAAAAAAAATAAAATCCGAGGACATTTTTAAATGTCCCCAGGAACATAAAATAAAACCTTTTTTTTCTCTCTCTACCTGGCTGAATGTATTTAATTATATATATTAGATACATTCAGCCAGGTAGAGGGGGGTGGCATGTGCGCTGCACAGGGTCTCAGGCAGTGGTTTTATATTTTTGTGTGTATATCTTTAGCAAATTTATAGGGGAAGGTAAGGGCAGGTATGATATAAATATATATATCTATATTCTTAAAAATATATATATCCAGACTTGTATTACACACACATTTTGGCAACTAATTGCCCCCCCCCATTTGGGCTGATCCCTCCAGAAGAAATGTTGAACCCGATAGAGCAGAGAATAATATATATATTCTCTGCTCTGTCGGGTTCAACATTTCTTCTGAAGGGATCAGCCAAATGCCAAATGGGGGGGGGGGGGCACATTTAGTTGAGATTGTCCACATGCCACCCCTCCATGTGCGTATGTGTATATATGGTCTGAGGTCTGTGGGTGGGTGTATACATCTGCGTGTTGATATATATGTGTATATATATATAGATCTGCGGTTGATATATACGTATAGGCCTGTGTGTGGTATGTATCAATGCATCCCTACTCTATACACAGCGCTCCGTGTCCCTATAATATATATGATATGGGGTTACCTTTTTTTATATATTTTAATACTATTCCTATGAAATTAACAGTAATTTTTGATGTATTTTATTCAGTAGAAACTTTTTTTTGTCTATGTAACATGTGCTTTGTGAAAATAAAACGGTTTTGTGTGTACATTTTAATTTAGTTAGTGGATTCCTGTCCAGTGCGGTGAGAAGCAAACGTAATGCAGTGTAGACACGCTGCGAGGCGGAGCGGAGTGAAGTCAAGCCTGCAAAATGTTTGCTTCTCTTTGCTTCACTACGCTGTGCGTCGCTACACGCTCAGTGTGTCTCAGCCTTTATTCCCGCTGGTTTACAGAATCAGTTTGTATACTTGTTACTGACCCTGCTTGTTCTGAGGACCCGATCTGTTGCCGACTTTGCCTGCCATTTGACCATTTGCTCTGTGTATTCCCTGCCTGTTCTGTTTGCTTCCTGTTGCTACTGGTGTGCGCCGATTCTCACAATATACAGTATCGCAGTACAAGTGCCTAAACATTGCTGACCCGGTTTTGTTATAGCTGCTGATGTAACTGAATAGATCGGGGATCTGTTCTGCATTACCAAAACCTCCACCACTGCACTCTTCCACAATACCACAGAGGGGTTACGGTGTGAAGGCACTTAGTGCACCCAAATATTTTGCCTTTGGTGGCAGCGACGCCTATACCAGATTCATATCATTTTAATATTTGACCGCAGGGTCCAACCCTGCACTCTTCCACAATACCACAGAGGTTCTACAGTGTGACGGCACTGTTGCCGACACTAAGGCTAGGGTCAGACTGAGGCAGTGCGAACGCGCGTTCTGGCGCACTTAATCACGGCCGCACTAGCAGCAGATGCCAGGCAATGACGGCCAATATACGAAGTACGGTCGCAGAAAAGTCCGGCTGCGCAACGCAAGTGGAAAATGAACGCATTTTTTCGAGAACGTGAAACCGCAGGTACTGACGTACAGAGTGCGCTGCGTCCGCTAGAGGCGTGTTTGCGTGATTAGGAGACGTCAGACGCTGCTAATGTCCGGCCAACATAACGTCCAGACACAAAAAGAGTTTTATTGATGATCCGTACAAAATCACGGACGAAAATGCGCGTAGTATGACCACTATCACGTATTCTGTGAAAAAATACGTCCATTCGTTCGAACGCACTTTTTCACAGACAACATAAAAATGCGTTCGTCTGACCCTAGCCTAAAGGCCCAATTTTAAAGCACCTATTGTTACTTTCATCCAAAGCCTGCATAAGTTTCACTATAATTTAGCCCCAAAAAAATCACTAAATTTGTTCTGCATGTCCTAAAACGTCTCTTTTCATACAGGCTGCCGCCCCAAGCAGTTGTTTATGACTAGATTAAAGGAAAACCATTTACCGTCATTTGAAACATCATTTTTTTGTTTTTAAATGTTTCTATACATCCTACAAATCCGCCACTTCACGGGCAGGTTATGGGGACCTTCTAGGCACGATATTTGAAGGAATTTTTTGTTTTTATTCCTAACCTTTAAAAAACTTTTTTTAATTTTTTTTCCTTGTTTCCTGTCCCCCAGGGCACTACCCGGACCCCCATACACCTTTTATGGCAAATATCTTGCATATATGCCCTCTTGGAGGGCACTCTAAAAATCGAACTTTCGAGTCCCATTGACTTGCATTGAGTTCGGTTCGTGTTCGAGTTCGACCTCGAACTTTTGAAATTGTTCGAGTTCGAATGCGAACCGAACACGGGGGTGTTCGGCTCATCACTAATTCAGCACCACGGCCAATGGACAAGGGACGCGGTGCTTACTGCTCACTAAGTGAAACGGTATAACTGTCACGTCCTGCACTGAAGTGCCCATGTTCCGGCAGCACCTTCTTCACTGCTCGTTGGCCGGCCGCCGAGTGAAGTAGCAGAGGGTTGCGGTCATGGGTCACAGACGAAGGGGAGGCGTGAAGTGATGACGCTGCACCTGCCGAGTTTATAACCAGATGTCTGAGCACTGATTCCTTGCCCTGACGCGGTTTTCACTCCTTTCAGTGCGTTCCTTACTAAGGCTAGGGTCAGACGAATGCATTTTTCACGTCGTCCGGAATACGCGATAGCGGTCATACGATGCGTATTTTTGTCCGTGATTTTGTACGGATCATCAATAAAACACGTTTTTGCGTCTGGACGTTATGTTGGCCGGACATTAGCAGCGTCTGATGTCTCCTAATCACGCACACACGCCGCTAGCGGACGCAGCGCACTCTGTACGTCAGTACCTGCGGTTTCACGTTCTTGAAAAAATGCATTTGTTTGCCGCTTGCGTTGCACGAAAGTGCGGCCGTACTTCGTATATTGCCTGTCATTTGCTGCTACTACGGCCGTGATAAAGTGCGGCTGCGTGCGCGTTCGCGCTGAATTCGTCTGACCCTTGCCTAAATCCATCTGACCACCTGTGTACGGATTTGGCTTGTCTGACGATTCTCTTGGCTGTTAACCCCATGGCTCCTGTCTGACTACCTTCTATGGTTTAACGACTCCTGGCACTCGGCTGAGGACCCTCTCAGGCGATACGACCCCCCACTTGGCTGTCAATCCCCTCTGGCGATACGACCCCTGACATTTGGCGGATGATCCCCTCTGGCAATATGATCCCTGTCTTGTAGTTACAGTCATTTTTGGTATTTACCCCTTTCATCTGGCTCACAAGCACCCTGGTATTAATGCTTGGGACCTGGCTCACAAGCACCTGGCTCACGTGTATCTCTGGTTTTAACTAGGGATGAGCCGAACACCCCCGAGTTCAGTTCGCATTCGAACTCGAACTTTTCAGAAGTTCGAATTCGAACTCGAACTCAATACAAGTCAATGGGACTCAAAATTCGATTTTTAGAGTGTCCTCCAAAAGGGCATATATGCTAGATATTTGCCATAAACCGTGTATGGGGGTCCGGGTAGTGCCCTGGGGGACAGGAAACAAGGACAAAAAGTTAAAAAAAAAAGACTTTTTAACCCCTTCACTGCTGACGACGTGTGGGCTCAGTTACTCCTGCATTATGCTGAGGAGGACGTGTCCCACACGTCATCAGCTTTGCGGGACCCCCGGCGGAGATACTCACCTCTCTGTCCGGGGTCCCGCGGCGTTCTGACTTCAGCGTCCTCAGATGCTGAAGTCAAGCTCCTCCCGATGTAAATGATGTCATTGCGCCATGAATCCGGAATCCCCTGGTGGAGATAGGGGGTTCATTTGAGGGTTCACAGAGATGCTGTGAGGCTGTGTATAGAGATGCTGTGAGGCTGTGTATAGAGATGCTGTGAGGTTGTGTATAGAGATGCTGTGAGGCTGTGTGTATAGAGATGCTGAAGGGGTTGTGTATAGAGATGCTGTTTGTGTATAGAGATGCTGATGGGGTTGTGTATAGAGATGCTGTGTATAGAGATGCTGTGTATAGAGATGCTGATGGGGTTGTGTATAGAGATGCTGTTTGTGTATAGAAATATAGAAACATAGAAAAATGTCGACAGAAAAGAACCTTTCGGCCCATCTAGTCTGCCCAATTACATGGATACTTGACCTGGATTTATCTTTTGTTTAGGATAGCCTTATGCCTATCCCATGCTTGCTTAAATTCAATTACTGTTTTGGCCTCTACCACTTCAACTGGAAGGCTGTTCCATGTATCCACCACCCTCTCAGTAAAATAATGCTTCCTGATGTTACTTTTAAACCTTTGCCCCTCTAATCTAAGACTATGTCCTCTGGTTTTGCTACTTTGTTTCCTTTTAAATATACTCCCTTCCTCTACCTTGTGGATTCCCTTTACATATTTAAATGTTTCTATCATATCTCCTCTGTCTCGTCTTTTTTCCAAGCTGTACATGTTAAGATCATTAAGCCTTTCCTGGTAACTTTTCTCCTTCAAGCCGTACACCATTTTAGTAGCCCTTCTCTGAGATGCTGTGAGGTTGCGTATAGAGTTACTGTGAGGTTGTGTATAGAGTTGCTGTGAGGCTGTGTATAGAGATGCTGTGTATAGAGATGCTGATGGGGTTGTGTATAAAGATGCTGTTTGTGTATAGAGATGCTGATGGGGTTGTGTATAGAGATGCTGTGAGGTTGTGTATAGAGATGCTGATGGGGTTGTGTGTATAGAGATGCTGTTTGTGTATAGAGATGCTGTGAGGTTGTGTATAGAGATGCTGATGGGGCTGTGTATAGAGATGCTGATGGGGCTGTGTATAGAGATGCTGATGGGGCTGTGTATAGAGATGCCTTGCAGCGCCGAAGTGCAGCCTAGCTCCGGTGGGAGCCACTATCTTGGATGGCGGCTCCACCCCCCGGGGCCAGGGCCGGTGCAAGCTTTTTTGCCTAGTCAGGCGAAGGTCTGTTTTGGTGCCCCCCCCCCGTCATGTCAAGCCAATCAGGATAGAGATGCATAATAATCTCTATCGTGAGTGTTCGGTGTCGTCACGCAGAGATTAAAGGATGCTTAAAGTTGGTCTTGCAAGGACAACCTTTAGCAGTGTTGTGAGTCACTGATTGGGGGGACAGCCACCAGTGCTGTCTTTATGGACTTATATAAACACTGTCTTTCTTCTGGAAAGGCAGTAGTTACATTTGTCAGACTGTAGGAACAACATATTTGGGTATATATTTGCGGCCCCCAGCTCATGTATGGGTATATATTTGCGGCCCCCAGCTGCTCATATGGGTATATTTGCGGCCCCCTGCTCATGTATGGGTATATATTTGCGGCCCCCAGCTCATGTATGGGTATATATTTGCGGCCCCCAGCTGCTCATATGGGTATTTTTGCGGCCCCCTGCTCATGTATGGGTATATATTTGCGGCCCCCAGCTCATGTATGGGTATATTTGCGGCCCCCAGCTGCTCATATGGGTATTATTTATGGTATAAATTTTCCCCCAGCGAGTCTCTTACCTCTCTGCTCAGCTGACTGTGTCTGATTGACTGTAACAGTGTGCACAGCACTGCTCACTGCTGCCTGCTGACTTCTGCTGCCTCACCTTGGCACTGCAGGCCCCCCCGTCGCCCGCTGGCGTTCTAGTTCTACTCAGTCCACACTCTCAGGCAGTCAGGGAGGGAGTGAGACGAGAGACCAGACCACCAGGGACAATCAGGGACCAGACCAGGTAGTAGGTTTTTTAGTAGCAACATTTTTTAGGCTTAGCTTAAGCTAGGCACCGCCACCGTCGCTCTCTGCGTCCCCCTCGTGTGACACGTGACGTCACGTCTCGAGGCGACTGGTGCGAGCGGCCGCTGGCGCTGGCCAGGCATGTGATGCACACGTGCACACGCACCTTTCCCGCTCGCCTGTGATTGGATTCGGGAAGCAAGGCCAGGCAGGGAACCACGTGGTGCTTGTTGTCCCCTCCCTCTCATTGCCCCCTTCCAATCCCAGGCAGGGGCGGATCCAGAGACTAGTCTCGGGAGGGGCACTTACAGAAAATAAGGTGTTTTAGCAGAGAGCCCGACTCACGAGAATTTACAGAGGGCCCGGCTCACAGGAGCTTACAATCTAGAGGAGCAGAGGGCCCGGCTCACAGGAGCTTACAATCTAGAGGAGCAGAGGGCACCCAGGAGCTTACAATCTAGAGGAGCAGAGGGCACCCCGGATTTTACAATCTAGAGGAGCAGAGGGCACCCCGGATTTTACAATCTAGAGGAGCAGAGAGCCCCCAGCTCACACATGAATTTGCCCCCAGCTCAAGGATTTGCCCAGCTCATGGATTTGCCCCCAGCTCAAGGATTTGCCCAGCTCATGGATTTGCCCCCAGCTCAAGGATTTGCCCAGCTCATGGATTTGCCCCCAGGTCATGGATTTGCCCAGCTCATGGATTTGCCCCAGGTCATGGATTTGCCCAGCACATGGATTTGCCCCAGCTCATGGATTTGCCCCCAGGTCATGGATTTGCCCAGCACATGGATTTGCCCAGCTCATGGATTTGCCCCAGGTCATGGATTTGCCCAGCTCATGTATTTGCCCAGCTCATGTATTTGCCCAGCTCATGGATTTGCCCCCAGGTCATGGATTTGCCCAGCACATGGATTTGCCCAGCTCATGGATTTGCCCCCAGGTCATGGATTTGCCCAGCACATGGATTTGCCCCCAGCTCATGGATTTGCCCCCAGGTCATGGATTTGCCCCCAGGTCATGGATTTGCCCAGCACATGGATTTGCCCCCAGCTCATGGATTTGCCCCAGGTCATGGATTTGCCCAGCTCATGGATTTGCCCAGCTCATGTATTTGCCCAGCTCATGGATTTGCCCCAGGTCATGGATTTGCCCAGCACATGGATTTGCCAGCTCATGGATTTGCCCCCAGGTCATGGATTTGCCCAGCACATGGATTTGCCCCCAGCTCATGGATTTGCCCCCAGGTCATGGATTTGCCCAGCTCATGGATTTGCCCCCAGGTCATGGATTTGCCCCCAGGTCATGGATTTGCCCCCAGGTCATGGATTTGCCCAGCTCATGGATTTGCCCCCAGGTCATGGATTTGCCCCAGGTCATGGATTTGCCCAGCTCATGGATTTGCCCGGTCATGGATTTGCCCCCAGGTCATGGATTTGCCCAGCTCATGTATTTGCCCAGCTCATGTATTTGCCCCAGGTCATGGATTTGCCCAGCTCATGGATTTGCCCCCAGGTCATGGATTTGCCCCCAGCTCTCACCTGGATTGTTGCCCCAGCTCGGCAGGGGGTTGAGGGACCCAGATGCCGGGCAGCGCGGGAGCGCCTGCCCGGTCTTGAACAGTCCGTCCTGTGAAGTGGATGTGGCTGTGTGCGTGCGCAGCCGGTCACGCGGTCCGGCAAGTCAGGTGGTACTGAGACTCAGTACCACCTGATTAGCCGGACCACGTGACCGGCTGCGCACGCACACAGCCGCATCCACTTCACAGGACGGACTGTTCAAGACCGGGCATGCGCTCTCGCGCTGCCCGGCATCTGGGTCCCTCAACCCCCGGGCCAAATCTCGGGGGTCGGTCATCCGAATCGGATGACCGATTACACCCCGGGCCGGCGCCCCTCACACTGGCAGGACACCAGACAGTAAGGCGGCCGCCTGTGCCGCCTTACGTTAGCGCCGGCCCTGCCCGGGGCCCCCCCTCACTGCCTGACGTCCTCACGCATAGCGTGATGACGTCAGATAGCCGGGGAACCCCTAGCTGCCCGGAATCCCCTGGTGGAGATAGGGGGTTCATTTGAACCACAATATCTCCAGGCAGCTATGGGGTCATGGAGGGTATCAATCGAAAGGCCTGAGAATGGCCTTTCGAATGATACCCAACATGACCAGGTATAAAGTAAAAAAAAAAAAACTGTATCTTTTTTTGTGTGTTATTTTTATTAATGCAGCAATATTGTTCACATTTCAATTATAATGTGAACAATGATGCTGCACTAATGATTTTCTATGGGGTGCGTTTTCTATAAATCATGTAATTCCTCCCACAAAATGTAACAAGTCCCCATTTCTAATTTTTGTACAAACGCACCCCATAGAAAACATAACCACAAATGCTCATGTGCTAAAATGTGAAAAAAAACACTTTACACACGGCAGATGATTAAAAATTCAATTTTTATTGCATTTTTTGTCATAATATACAGCCAGGACATGACGTATACATATAAAAATGATATATTATGAATCTGCGGAGTCTGCCGGAAACAACGATATCTAATATGTCTGGGTCATTTAATAAAATGTGGCTTCAAAATCGCATTTAAACATGATGAGCGAAAGCGGTAAAAATGAGCTGAGCACACAGCAGTGAAATGCAGCATACAGTTGTGTTCAAAATTATTCAACCCCCAATGCTGTAAAGGGTTTTAGGGAATTTAGTGTACATTTGTAATTGTATTCAGAATGAAATCCTACAAGGACTTTTTAAAGAACCATATGCAACTAAAATGACATCAATTGGTTTTTGTAATACAGTAGTAAATGTTTTTGTGAATTCTTCATTGACACAATTATTCAACCCCTTAAAGACTACCACTCTGAAGAACAGAGGTTCATTCAAGTGTTTTCAATCAGGTATTGAAAACACCTGTGGATGTCACGGAGCAGCAATAAAGCATAATAAGCACCAATTAGGCAGCTTTAAAATGACTGTGATACTCAGCTCCTTCTAGACATTTACTGGTGTGGTTACAAACATGGTGAAGTCAAGAGAATGGTCCAGGAAGACAAGAGAAGAGGTGATTATTCTTCACAGGAAGGACAATGGCTATAAGAAGATTGCAAAGATGTTAAACATACCAAGAGAGACCATAGTAAGCATCATTCGCAAATTCAAGGCAAAGGGCACTGTTGAAATGCTACCTGGTCGTGGCAGAAAGAAGATGCTGACTTCGACTGCTGTGCACTACCTGAAGCGTAGAGTGGAGAAAAGTCCCAGTGTGACTGCTGAGGAACTGAGAAAAGATTTGTCAGATGTGGGTACTGAAGTTTCAGCTCAGACAATACGGTGCACACTGCGTAATGAAGGCCTCCATGCCAGAACTCCCAGGCGCACCCCCTTGCTGTCTCCAAAGAATAAGAAGAGTCGACTGCAGTATGCCAAAAGTCATGTGGACAAACCACAGAAGTTTTGGGATAGTGCTCTGTGGACTGATGAAACAAAATTAGAACTGTTTTGACCCATGGATCAACGCTATGTTTGGAGGAGGAAGAACAAGGCCTATGAAGAAAAGAACTCCTTGCCTACTGTGAAGCATGGCGGGGGGTCAATCATGCTTTGGGGCTGTTTTACTTCTGCAGGAACAGGGAAGCTTCAGCGTGTGCAAGGTACCATGAATTCTCTTCAGTACCAGGAGATATTGGATGACAATGTGATGCAGTCCTTCACAAACCTGAGGCTTGGGAGACGTTGGACCTTTCAACAGGACAATGATCCCAAGCATACCTCCAAGTCCACTAGAGCATGGTTGCAGATTAAAGGCTGGAACATTTTGGAGTGGCCATAGCAGTCACCTGACTTAAATCCGATTGAGAGCCTCTGGTGGGACTTAAAGAAAGCAGTTGCAGTGCGCAAGCCTAAGAATGTGACTGAACTGGAGGCTTTTGCCCATGACGAATGGGCGAAGATACCCGTAGATCGCTGCAAGACACTTGTGTCAAGCTATGCTTCACGTTTAAAAGCTGTTATAACTGTAAAAGGATGTTGTACTAAGTACTAAGATTGAATGTCACTTGGGGGTTGAATAAAACTGATAATGATGTGAGCACAGAAAAGACATTTGTGGTTATTTCATTATAAATGTTATGTTATATTTGTCTGACCTACACGTGCCTCTTTGATTTAATTGTAAGCAAGATGACTGAATGATCAAAATCAATGTCAAACTGGCCAAAACACTCAATTTCAGTGGGGGTTGAATAATTTTGAACACAACTGTATTAGAGGAAGATTTAGCAGAGAAATTAACACTTCTCAGAAGCAGACACCACACCCTCAGTATAGTCTACATACATACAATGTATCAAATTCATTAGACCAGACTAAAAACACCTGTTGTTTACCGTTTGAGAACACAGGTCATTTAGAGGGGAGAATCTTTGCACGTACACATTAGTTTTTAATTCAGTATCTAATAAACCGTTGCTTATAATATTCTGCAGTAAAGAGTCTCTTTATTACTAGATTCTTTAGTATTTTTTAAGCATTTTTAAACTTTTTTCAAAAAATATTTTTTTGCGAACTCGAACCGAACACACCCAAAAGGTTCGAAGTTCGCGAACTTGCAAACGGCCAAAGTTCGAATCGAACTCCGAACTGATCGAACCGAACAGCTCATCCCTAGTATTACCAACTGGTATTTATTATTTATTCCTGTCGGTGTATACTTCTGGTAAAATTTATATTTGGACATAGGTAGAATTACCGGCCACTTCAAGAACCGGCAGCGTATTATAGCATGTCTGCGTATAGGGATTAGACATTATATATCTAAGAGGTACGTGACAATAATGAATTGATTAGTGAAAACAAAATCAATTTGTTATACTGTATACCGTTTCGTTTTGATTCTGTTTCAGACTAAAAATTGATTTGTTATTTCAGAAGTGCTTCCGAAATACGAACCAGTTTAACCCTTTCGCTGCTGAGGCTTTTCCCGCCCCTGTGCTGAGGTCATTTTTACCGGTTTTGCTCATCATGTTTAAACGTGTTTTGAAGGCTTATTTTAGTATATTACCCAGACATATTATATATCGTTCTTTCCGTCAGACTCGGTAGATTCATAATATGTCATTATTATATGTATACGTTAGGTCATGTCTGTATATTATAACAAAAAATGCAATAAAATATGTATTTTCAATAATTTACAATGTGTAAAGTGTTTTTTTTCACATTTTAAAATGCGAGCAATTGCGGTTATATTTTGTATGGGGTGCGCTTGTTAAAAAAATTAGAGATGGGGTCTCGCTACATTTTTTTTTGGGGAAAATTACACTATTTTTAACAAACGCACCGCATACAAAAATCGTTAGTGCAGCATCATTGTTCACATTATAATTGAAATGGGAACAATATTGCTGCATTAACAAACCAAAAAAAAGAAAAAAAGTGTTTATTTTTTTTTTTATAATTTTTTTTTAAATTTTTTTTAATTTTTATTTTTCTTTTTTTTTTTTGACAAGATTTTTCACAGTAGTGTTTGGTATCGTTGGAACGGCCATGCTCTGGCCGATCCAACCATACCAAACTTTAACCCCTAGCTGCCACGGATCGGGAGATAGGGAGTTCTAATGAACTCCCTATCTCCACCGTTGGTGGCAGTTAGGGGTTAAGTCCAGGACTGGCGTCATCGTGCTACGCACGATGACGCCAGTCCTCAGGGGGAGTTCCTGGAGGCTTGGCCGACATCCAAGATGTCGGCCAGCTCCGGGAAAGGATCGCGAACCGGCGCTTTTCAGCGCCGATTCGCGATCCAGCTCCCCAGGGGTTAATGTCAGGCACCATTTGGAAGGGCAGGCTGTGCCCTTCCAAATGGTGCCTGGGTTAACCCCCGCAACGCCGCCGATCGGGAGGGAGGGAGGTCGGACCTCCCCCCCTCCCTTTCAGGCGCCTCCTCCGCACATGCGGGGGGGCGCCTGAATTAGGTGTCATCGCGCTGCCGCGATGACACCTAATTCCAGCGGCTGCGGTTCCAGATGCGCGGCTGACATCGAGGATGTCAGCCCGCACCGGAGGGGCCAGCGATCGGCCGGAACCCGGCCGAACGCTGACCCCAATGGGAGGACGCGCTCAGCGCGTCTTCCGCATACCAGCGGTAATGCGGAGGACGCGCTGAGCGCGTCCTCCGCATTGAAGTGGTTAATTTTGTCAGAATTGCAATTCAGGACAAAACGCACAGATCTAATCTTTCATCATTTGGATTGCCAGAAAAAAGAACGCGCTGCAACTGCATGTTCTAACATCAGGTGTAAAGGGATTTTTTTTTTTTTTTGTGATTTAGTTTTAGCATTAGGAATGTAATACGGGCCTCTGGAGGGGCAGTTTACAACACAAAAGATCACACAATGGATGCACCCAGAGACACATATAGAGTAAAATATTTTCTTAACTAAACATACAAGAGAAAAACCGAGCACATGTAAGATATCGGCAACATCAAATAAACACAATAAGGACATTTTACCAGGAAGGATACATTGAGATTTCTCTTGTTTTCAAGTTAGTCCTGGGTGGCGAGTATATACCATTGGGTGTCTTGCCCATGGATACTTGCTGGAGAGGAGCTCTTGCTGGGATTGAGCCCATGTCTCTACAGGCTCCACTGGTGTGCGCAGCCCAATACATTAGGGTGTGCACCCATAGAACATATATTAACTGAAAACTAAAGTTTAGAAAATTTTGCAAAAAATGCCCATTTTTTCATTCGAAATAATGAGCCTGTAACCAGAGATAATGTTATTTATCATGAACCAGATAAGGGACATCTACAATGTCAATGTAGGAGGTGAAAAAGGACCTCTTCATCTTCTTGGGCACACCAGGCACTCCTCCTGTGCATGCCTATGGGCATAACCGATGTTTATGCTGAGATAAATTACATGAATAGTGACTGTATCATGAAACAGATAATGAACATCCAAAATATCTATGTAGGGGTCAAAGATGAACCATTCACTCAACATTAGGGTGTGCCTGGGCACACCAGGCACACCCTGTGCGCACGCCTATGACAGGCTCTCTCCACGCAGAGCAGTGATGTTACCTCTACTCCACCCAGCCGGTAGTGGCTCTTTAAGATCTATTTCCATGCACTGAAAAAGTAATATTTTAAGCAAAGAATCATTTTGTGTTCCTTGCCTCACGTTCCCTTTTATTGAAGGTCTAATAAACTCCTGCTGCCAACCTTCACTGACTTTGATTTCGATAACGAGTGACCATTTAGAAGTCTGAACCGCCATCCGCTTTGCGCAGTCCCTTTCATGTGTAACGCGACTGAAGCCACGCAGTCCTACATTGCATTTCAAAAGACCCCATTCTGCCGATATTTCGTTTTAGATCATGAATTAATCAACTGCATCTTCTTTCATCTCTTTGTTATAAAAGTGTAGCTTGTTTGAAGTACATGATGTTTTTTACACTTTACACGAAGCTAAGTCTCCGTTTTGCATTTTTTCCCCCCCATTTCACACATGTAACCTGTTGGTTCTTGGAAACAAATGTAAAAGATTTTTTTTTATTTTTGGAAGTGTATCAAAGATATAGGTAACGTTTATATAAAAGGCTTATTATGGAAAAATGAAGACATGGTTTCCCTTTTAAAGCCTTGTCTCCTGCTGAGACCACTTCAGTAATTTTTACCCTAGATACAGAAGAAGCGGCAGCACAGACTTGTCATCTGGATACAGCTGGATAAATGAAACATTATTGGTGGGTAATAGTCTGCTGCTGGACTCTGGTCCGGATTTACATCTCAGGAGCTTGTAGGCACAGAAATTTGGAGAGCTGCCCACCCCCCCAAAAAAAAAAACGTGTGGAAAATAATTTATTTTTTGTTTCTGGGAAAACAAAAGAGAACACCATCACATTCTGCAATATTCTATCATCGCAATTGTATTTTGTGTCTGCATTTATTAATTTCTGGCTAATTATCCTCTAAAATCCTGCATTTTTAGATAGTATTTCACTAGTGCCCCTCCCCCCCATTACAGAGGCCTCTGATACCTAGACACTTACCTGTACTAATTTCCTTTTCACACAGAAACACACAGACCAAGCTTCACTTCCACACCGATCAGTCCCACCCCCCTCCCCTGGACTGGCCTCTAATTTCAGGCATCCTTTCCAGCTGTCTCCACTTCTCTCTAACTACTCTTACTAATCCCAGGCTTCTGGTTTCTCCCATGCAAGCTCTGCAGTGTTTTTATGGCCACCAGTTCCCCTTCCCCTCTGCTGGAATTAGGGAACTGGTAGGTCCACATACTGCAGCACAATGCGTTCCCTGTCTCTTCTACTCTTTTACTCTGCATTCATCCTAAAATGGAACTCCTGCCTCTGTACCACCAACCCCCCCCCCCCACTATCTACATCTGTCCCTCTCTTATAAGATATTCCTATTTAGGGAAGCCTACCACCCGACTCACTAATACACCTCACTGCCCCAACCAGTCCATTACTCTCACATTGCAGTCCATCACTCTCACATTGCAGTCCATCACTCTCACATTGCAGTCCTCTCCTCTTGTTTCCACCCCCAACCCTTCTATATTGTGAGTTCCCATGGGAATAGGGCCTTCGTTTCCTCATGTATCAGTTTATCAAATGTTGTTCAATGTATTGTAACCCTGTCTATATCATGCCCATTGTTCAGCGCTGCGGAATATGTTGGTGCTATATAAAGTATAATAATAATAATAATTTTACATTTTAAAAATCTGAAAAACAATTTCTTCGCCAAAGAAAGGGCAGAATCTGCTGCCTTAAAAAATCAAGCAAATATGGAGCAGACTTAAACCAAGCACGAACAGTAACCTAACCCTAACTTTATTCTCCAAGTTTAAACATAATTTCTAGCCCTAGCGTTGGAAAATCTGCTCCATTCGGCCCGGAGCAACCAAAATTCTGGGTATCAAATCACTTTTTTTTCAAGATGTGACTTTTTTTTACCAATTCATTTTTTGATGCTGCTTTATTTTTGAATCAATTTTTCAATAGTATATCAAAAGTAGCTTTGGAGCAACAAAAAAAGGGGGAGGGTGTTTGTGTTTTTGTTTGGGATTATTAAAGGCCAGACACTGACCTGTCCAATGACCCCTACCTTAATCTTGTGGAGGATAAAGCATGGAGATACAGCAGTCTAAAGTTCCCCCACTTTCCTTGCAGCAGTGCTTGTGTTTTTAGATGAACCAATGCATAATAACTCATTGCACCATCACCTCCACATTCGGTCCCGGCGTGTGAAATGAGAAGGTGAGTGCAGTGGCATTGTTTATTTGTTTGCTCTATATGTAAACGCACATAATGCCTTAATATATTATTTTTACACATTACAGGATCATGTTTGGTATCGCTGGAAAGGCCAGACTGAGCTTTCCAATGACACCTAATTTGTGTCATGCGCAATGATGTCAGTGGGCAGAGAGAGGTCCCGGAGGCTTGGCTTACACCATGATCTTTCCAGCGCTGCCTCTCACAAATATCTCCTACTGATCAGGAGGGAGACGGGTCCAAAGGACCCTCCATCCTTTCAGGCGCTCTTCTGTCTTTGCAGGGGGACGCCTGAAACTGATGTCATTGCGTCCGTCACAATAGCATACTGTTTTTAAATTTTTTATTTTGCCCCAAAATGAAAGTTTAAAAAGTCATTTTGGCATGTTTCTTTTTTTAGTTTAGGGTCGGGGGGGGGGGGTTGGGTTGCTCCACATTTCTGGGCCTACAGGCTCCTGAGATGCCCTGTGAGCCGGGGCTTCGCCCACAGTGGGCGTGTGCATGCAATGACATCACCCTCTGGGATTTCCCCTGCCTGGCAGCACCATTACAGGAGAGGCAGGGGCGATTTAGATCCAAGGTTTAGAATCTGGCCTTTCTAATGATACACAATACATAGTGGTGTTGGGTAACATCCAAAAAATAAAATTAATAATAAATAAAAATAATAAAATTAAACAGTTAAAAAGAGATCTTTTTTTTATAATTATATAAACAGGGGCATTGCCCCCCCCTTATAAAATCAACAATGCAACTGCATTAATTTTTATATATTTTAATATATTTAAATATCTGTATATTTAATTTTAATATATAATTTTATGAATAAAATATTTTTAAAGTTTATTTATAATTATTTTAAATATATTATAATAAAATACTGCATTTTGATATAACTTTAGTTTAATAACTAATAAGTTAAATAGAATTGTTTTCAAACGAGTTTGAAATTTTGCGTGCGGCCCCCATGGGATATGAAAACCTGTCCAGCGGCCCTCGAGTAATTTGAGTTGGAGACAGCTGGTGTAGAGTGTCCCTTTGAAGGGTTGATTGTGTATTTTCTTTTCTTGATATATTTTTGGAATAATGCTTGGCAGTGCAGACATTCTGAAACTGTATGTGCTGTGATTCTCAAGAAATCTCTCGATCAGGAAAATCATGAGAAATGTAATGGAACGTTAGCTGCAGACTCTGCCGCGGCGGCGGCACGCTGAATGATAAAGAATCGATTGGCTGGTCACATGTTAGGACATAATAGAAATGATGGAAAAATAGCAAAATCTAATTTATCCAGTCCAATTTATTTTGGGATAAAACCTCCAATTGCCTAGTCAGTGCTCAGATACCTTTGGTAAATAAATAATGCAAGTGTGTTATTTCTCTGGAAGTCACACTGAGCAGCCGCACAGAATTGCTCCTCATCCCTCTACCGGTAATTTGTGTTAGGACTTGCCACTTGTAATGCAGAGTTACCTATTTAAAGATATTCTCCACCTGTTCCAGAGGTCAGCACTCAGCAACCTTGGCTCCCTGATGTTTTAAGAACTACATTTCCCATGTGGCTCAGCCAGCCTAATGGGTGACTGAGCATCATGGGAGATGTAGTTCCCAAAACATCAGAGCACCAAAGTTGCGGACCCTTGACTTATTCACTTGAGATCAATGCATGGTTTTATTAAGAGCCTAGAATTGGAGTGAACAACCACAACTCTCAGTAATCTCCTTTCTGGATTCCCACATATCGGTTAGAATTAATGTAGCAGTAAGAATATGTATTTTAACAGTAATAATAACAATAAAAGACTGTAAGGTCGTCTGTGCATGCCGTCTACCCCAGGGTTATCAAACTCCAGTCCCCAGATGTTTCTGAACTACAACTCCCATGATTCCCTAGCCATCTTTTGCATCCGAAGAAGTCTAGGAATTGGAGGCATTAACATCTGGGTTGCGTGAGTTTGACAGCCCTGCTTTACACCTCTTGTTCATTTTCCTAGGTTTGTTTTAATTTTGCCTCTTTCCCATTGGTTATTGGTTAGCACTGGGGAAAAGGTTGGCGCTATAAATTATAATAAGAGTAATAAATAATAATAATAAGAGTAATAAATTATAATAAAGATACAGGACCGATACATTAAAAGAAGCAGAAAATGGAAGTTCTATTTGGATCACAAGGTAGAAGTCTAGTTATTGGTATAATACTGCCACCTTCTGACTGAATTCAACCAATCCAGGAAAAACACTGTAGGAGATATTCAGAGAGAGCTGATCTGGCCCCGAAATGTAACCGGACAGTGAATTTCCTCATACGGGGACATTTCGGGGCCATTTTGCTATTCAGAAAGCAGGCAGTTGGCCAAATTTTGGTGAACTGCCACCAAGTACGGTGTCTGTTCGAGGGCAGATTAATGGTTAATCTATTCAGAGACACCAAACAGCAGAGAAAAGTTGCCGAAATGCCCTGCTGTTCAGTGGTTTCATTCGACAGGTTTATTCAGTCGAATCCCATAGGCTTCAATGTTAAAAATATTCCCGTTTTTATTCAATATCTAATAAACCGTTTATTATTTCATTCTGCAGTAAAAAGTTTCTTTATCTATAGATTTTTTTAGGATCTTTAAGGCTAATGTCAGACGAACGCAGTCTGAGCGCACTCTGCCTGCGTGCATAATGGACGGACGTACTGACGGAAGATACTGTAGACACCACACGGTCCGTTTTTTTTTGACGGATGTGGAACGAAAAAGGGAAATATGGGAAACAAAATTAATTACAATTAAATGACAGGTACAGTCAGCAAGACCAAATAAAACTTCTGAGCGTCAATGTGATGGACGTCGCAAATGCGCTGCGTCTGACGTCGCGTCATCATGCACACAGGCCGCTACGCGAACGCAGCGCACTCTGGGCGTCCATCGTATCGCTTTTACGTCGAAGTCTAAATGGCGTCCATTGCCACCTGCGTGGTGCGTGTGCACTTCGGTGCGCACGTACTTCATGTGTTGGTCTCTATTGATCACAAATCAATGTTATGACAGACATTAAACTGTGTGGCGACACGGATGTGATGTCTGCACTGCGTTCGTCTGACGCTAGCCTTAGGCAGTTTCGGGATTTTTTCTGCAAATTTTTATTCTGGTTTTTGTGGGGTTTTTTAAAAGCGTTTCCTTCTTTTTTCTGTAACAGCCCTTTTTATTATCATTCATTGGATTTTATATGTAAATTCCAGGCATTTTCGTTCTGTAGTTTCTTTGCAAACAGCGTTTCAATTTTGACACTTTCAATCATATTGTTTTTTTCTATATCGTTCGTCAGCTTGTCAGCTTTTTCCGGCGGCTGGTCTGCACTGTAATCAGTGTCGTTGTTTTTTTCCGACGTGTTCAGCATGGTTTTTGCAGCAGTTTCCAGCAGGTGTTCGGTGTGATTGCGGCGGGTTTGCGGCAGCTTTTCCCTGCACTCTTGGGACCCTGCGGTGAATGGTGAAATCACCGCAGGGTGGGGAACCTTGAATCCCTGAATTGCAGGGAAGGGCGGGGAATGAGAGAGCACCGAAATGTCGGCAACATTTCATTGCTCTCTGAATAACACCCGAAGAAAATGTTCGCAGATCAATTAAATTTAAAATCAATAAATAATTGCAAATAAATTGCTGTTTGTAGATGTGAACAAAACAAAGCAGTACATTATTGCAGTATACCGTGCTTGTAACTGTTCTGGGGTTCCTCTGGTTTAGGCTAGGGTCAGACGAATGCATTTTTCACGTCTACCGTCAAAAGTGCGTTGATGCGTCCGAACGGATTTTTTTCACGGAATACGCGATAGCGGTCATACGATGCGCAATTTCGGCCGTGATTTTTTACAGATTCAAACCAGGAAACTTTGGGTGTCTGGACGTTATGTTGGCCGGACATGAGCAGCGTCTGACGTCTCCTAATCACACACGCCGCTATGCGGACGCAGCACACTCTGTGGGTCAGTACTAGTGGTTCGACGTACTTGCGAAAATGCATTTGTTTGCCGCTTGCGTTGCGCGGCCGAACTTTTGTGCGCCCGTACTTCGTGTGTGGGCCTGCGTTGGACGTCATTTGCTGTTACCACGGCCGTAATAAAGTACGGCTAAACACACGTTCGCACTGCGTTCGTCTGACCCCAGCTTTAGAGGGGGTTCATTGGAATTCAGGCCGTTTTTCATTTTCATCAGGTCTGGACTTGGAAAAAGTGCTTTTTGCAGACTATTTGCACCTGGTTAAATTTATTTGAAACTTTATTTTAATGTACAGGTTTGCCGGCATCAGCTATCGTTTGTATTTTCTGTTTGTAATTAGGTTATAGGGTGATAAATATATAAAAAGATATATTAGATGATAATTAGGGATGAGCTGTTCGGTTCGAAGTTCGACCTGAACTTAGCCTGTTCGATTAGATCGCGAACACCGAACATTTCCGGGTGTTCGTCGCATGTTCGACCACAATGGACCACAATGCATTTTCCCACTGGCCTGAAGCTCGTAATTGGCTACAGCCTTGCACCTGACCACAGGTCTGGTGCAAGACAGGTTCAACACTATGCCAATCACGGCTCAGAGTCCTGATTGGGCAAATTTTGCCCAATCATGGGCTCACAGAGCTAAGTCCCGCAGCACACTATATAACGTTTCCACGCGCCGATTCTGCACGCATTTCAGAGGAGATTTCAGAGGAGATAGTTGTGTGTTGTTACTGCCGGTCTGCCACACTACTGGGGGGGTCTGGGGGGGTCTCATTTCTACCAAATATCAGGGAATTTAGGTGATCTGTGTCTTGTCACTGTGCCAGCAAGTTTTTTTGGGGTTTACAACTTTCTTTAAAACATTTGTGAATTGAGGTGATCTTCTGTGTCTTGTCACTGTGCCAGCAAGTCTTTTTGGGGCGCACTAATTTCTTTAAAACATTTGTGAATTGAGGTGATCTGTGTCTCGTCACACAACCAGTACCACGCAGTATTTTGGGGCTCACTAATTTCTTTAAAACATTTGTGAATTGAGGTGATCTGTCTCTTGTCACACATCCAGTACCACGCAGTATTTTGGGGCTCACTAATTTCTTTAAAACATTTGTGAATTAAGGTGATCTGTGTCTTGTCACTGGCTGCCAGCTATCAGTGTGTCTCACTAAGTTATACCAGAGTTCTTTAAATCTTTATACCAGAATTGAATCAGAGTTCTGTATATATTAATCTATATATCACTCACCATGTCTGAAAGAACAAAAAGGACAGGCAGACGCTCCCAGACACAGATAAGAGGGCAAGCAGCCCCTGTGTCGGGAGGCTGTGCCTCTGGTCGTGGTGGACGTGGTGCATCCTCTGCAGGGGCACGCTTGTCCTTTCTAACTGGTGCTGGCCATCTTAAGCAGCAGCAACATACAGAGGACTTGGTGGATTGGCTATCCAGGCCATCCTCATCCTCCGAGTCCTCTGCCAGCCAGGCTTCTAGTGCTTTACAGTCCACCTCAGCTGCCAAAGCATCTAATGCAGCCTCCATGTCCACAGCTACTCCTGCCGTAGCCTCGCTATCACACACGGAGGAGTCAGCTGAATTGTTTGACTACAATGAGAGTGACATGCTGCTTGAGGATGCGCAGCAAGTACAGTGCTCTGATTCAATCTCTGAGGTTGAGGAAGGGAGTATAATCAACCTAGAGGAAGGGGGTGCCAGTGATGACACACAAATAACTGGCACTCATGTTGCCCCAGCAGCTGCAGCATACTGCCAAGTTGGCTCCAGTGATGAGGAGATAGGGGGTGAAGATGACAATGATGATGAGGTCACTGACTCCACCTGGGTGCCTGATCGAACAGAGGAATTAAGTGAGGAAGAGGGGGAGGAGGAGGCACAGCAAACACGAGGCACAACATCCTCTGTGACCAACCGTAGCACTAGCCAGTCCAAGGCATCACATGTCAGAGCTGCTCCGGTGCAGAGAGCTGTTGTCTCAAAGAACACACGCAGGAACTCTGTTGTCTGGGAGTTCTTTAAGAAATGTGCAGTAGAGCGCAGCGTCGCTATTTGTAATCTATATCAGATGAGGCTTAAGCGTGGGAAAGATACCGGACACTTGGGTACCATGTGCTTGAGGCGACATATGAACAACTGCCACACATCCCGTTGGCGCAAAACTTTGCGTAGGTCCTCCTCCTCCTCATTTGTCTCTACCACCACTGTATGTCCTGCCATGTCATTGCCTACAACCTCCACCGACAGGGATGATGCTACAGTAATGGATGTACCAGCTCCTTCCTCACAATATGACATCATCCCAGCAGCTGAAGATTTACGCAGTCAGATTACATTGCCGCAGCTGCTGCAGCGAAAGAAAAAATATAGTCCCAACCATCCCCAAGCACAGCGTCTAAATGCCAGCTTAGCAAAATTACTCGCATTGCAGCTGCTGCCTTTCCAGCTGGTGGACTCTACTCCCTTCCGTGAATTTGCTGAATGTGCTGTACCACAGTGGCAGGTTCCAAAACGCCATTACTTTTCACACAAGGCCATTCCAGCACTATACCAGCACGTGGAAGACAATATACAAAAAAGAATAGGTAGCGCTGATAATGAATGAATGTAGGAGATCGCTCATACACCTATAGTCCTTGTTTCTCAACCATCACATATATCAACAAAAAAATAAAAAATGGTGTAGCGATAGCAATGTCCTTCACAGGATAAAGTCAGTGTCCCGTTTGTTGTTTTTTCTCCAATTTTCTTCTTATAATATCCCTCAAAGAAAGCACAAAAAGTACATCATAGTGCAACCTGTGTATAATAACACATGTATATAGGTAGGGTAATAGCACTCACATATGATGGAACCCTCCTGGTTCTGGGTGTATTCGCCGTAGGGATATTGTTGGCTTCCCAATAGCCTTTTCATGGAAAATCACTGGATCCCAGTCAAGATTCCAAAACGTGGATGGAAAAAGTACACTTGATCCAGAAAGGAATTGGAATGGCAATAAATTCCGTATTGGTAGTGTGGAGTCTATCCAAAATTAAAGAGAAACTCCAGGGCAGGATAAAATGATTTAATAAAATAAATAAATGAATAGAACAAATAAACCAGAACGCGTTTCACCAATACAGTAAAGTATTACAAGGCTTCCT
This sequence comes from Leptobrachium leishanense, assembly GCA_009667805.1. Classification (NCBI taxonomy): domain Eukaryota; kingdom Metazoa; phylum Chordata; class Amphibia; order Anura; family Megophryidae; genus Leptobrachium; species Leptobrachium leishanense. Next base: position 421,845,730 of record CM019064.1, on the reverse strand, counting down.
CAGCTGGCTAACTTACAAATGGCCATATTGCTGCTTATATATCTGTTCTTTATTCACTGCCAACCAATCCTAGCCGCCTAAATTGGCGGGAAATTGGTACAACCAATAGGAATGCGACTTTCATTATACATATCCAATCCCAGCCATCTATTTTGGTGGGGGATTGGTACAACCAATGGAGATATAGCTTTCGTTATACAGATCCAATCCTAACCATCCAATTTGGTGGAGGATTGGTACAGCCAATAGCAAAATCACTTTCATTATGCACATCTAAATGCAATAGCAGATGACATCACATTTTGAAAAACTGAGTATTCCTCATAACTTCCCAATAGTGATCGCTGTCCCACGGATAAGGGGGGGACAGAGTCCATCTCTCCCTTTATCAAGCCCAGCAAAGATAAGCGAAAGACGAGGTAGGCATCACAATTTACATCCCGCTACATAATCGGCTCAAAAGGGAAACCCCGCGCATGCGCATCAATACTCGGAAGCTCTCTAGCTAGCGTTAAGCAACACAAGATCACAATCGCCGTGTCAAGTCTCCAGTTCCCCCGTGACTATACTTCTACACCCATCAACACCCAACGTATCGGCCACTGCCACGAATAGGGTTGTGCAGTTCCATCTCACCCTTCGTGTAGTGGCTCTTACGATCTGGTATACTCCGCCTTCTGGGTTCCCACCGTTCTGGTATCGCAGCTTCCCCGTGACAGAATAATTGGGCCTAACATGGAACCCGCGGGTATAGCAGACACCCTAGCTCTCATAACAAACCAGCTATCTAATCTGACCCGTTCCATTGTGGACCTACAGAACAACCAGGTCACTATACAAACCCACCTGAGTCATTTGGAGCAAGCACAAGGCGCCGAAGGGACAGCCGAGCCTTCCGTTGAAGCCCCACCAGTTACCGAAGCCGCCCCTACAGGTCCTGAACCCTATGTATCTCCACCGAATAAATTTGACGGGGACAGGAAGCAATGTCGAGTTTTCATCACGTCGTGTCAAATAATGTTCTCCATCCAACGGAGGACATATGCGTCTGACTTCGTGAAGATCAGGACTGTGATATCCCTCCTTACTGGTAAACCTCAAGTATGGGCTCATCACCTGCTACGCACCGCTCACCCCTCGTTGCGCACCTGGAACACTTTCTATAACGCCCTTGAAGCCATGTATGAGGATCCCAATCGGCTAACCTCCGCGGCTCAAGCACTGGAATTACTGAAACAAGGAAAGGACAACGTAGAAGATTATATCACTGAATTCAAGCATTTAGCCCTGGATTCGGAGTGGAATGAGCCAGCCCTGCTAGCACAGTTCAGAAAGGGATTATCCGAGGTACTTAAGGATGAACTAGCCCGTACTGGAATCCCCTCCACTCTGGAAGCTACCATGATCCTTTGCACTCAGATAGATAGAAGACTACGCGAACGGAGGGCAGAAAAATACGCCTCCCATGCTCATGTTCCGGTGAAGAAATATGTACAGGTACCTCCGGTGACTACTCCTAATACTTCCGCTAGCGAGGAAGAACCTATGCAGATCGGGGTTGTGCGAGGACCTCTAACAGAAAATGAAAAGTCCAGGTGCAGATCCCTAGGCGTCCTGGCCATCAAGTTCGAGAATGCCGAGCCAAGCCTGCCAGTCGTTCAGGCAGGGCCGGATTAAGGGTATCATGGGCCTGGTGCTGAGGATTTCGGTGGGCCTATTTTTAGATACTTAGGCAACCATCGATCCGCGTTGCTTTGCTTATCTGAAAGGATATTTACACCTTTTTTAAAATTTACTTATAGCACTACAACGGAACATGACTTAGGCTGACCGTCCACTGGGTCCATATTCTGACGTCCAACGTGGTCGTCAGACTACGGACAACCTAGGTCGTACGATGGCAGACTTCCTGGGTTGTCTACTGCAAGTGACTATGGACAACCCAGGGTCCCAGCCAAATGCTGCCGGACTGACAGCCGAACGCCACTGAAGCCCGCTGGACTGCAGACAAAAACAATAAATGGAACTACACTATTCTTGTATTTAAACCAATAAAAATGCATTAAAATGTGTTTAAATGATAAAAAAGGTCCCATAAATAATAAAAATATCTGCTGCAGAAAAAAAAAATCATTCATATGAGTGAAAGTGACCGAATGTGATGTGAATGGGGGCTATGCGTCATAGAGATTGATGAATGTGTGTGGCTGGAGTGAACTAGGAGTGGATTTGTGGCTGGGCGACTGACGTAGGAGTGCGTTAACAGAAGGGGTTATTCACTAAGCCCCGAACTTGCCACCGAACTGCACCGAACGGTGAATTTCACCCTATGGTGCAATTTCGTGTCAGTTCGTCTATTTACTAAACTGTCAGTTCGCCAAATACTGGCTCATTGACAGCGAAATACGGTGCAATTCGTCAAAATTCAACAATCTTCAGTGGCAGTGAAATTGTCCTATAGAGAAGTCATGAATAATATATTCACAGATGAGTGTATCGGAGCTCCACAGCAATAAAACTCACAGTAATGTGCAGTGTATGAGCGTCTCACAGAGCTCCACAGCAATAAAACTCACAGTAATGTGTGCTGTATGTATAAGTAGTATCTCTCATTTCTGTGTACTCTTTCCCACCCCTGTCACACATCTTTGAGTCCTTTCCTCCGTCCGTCTCTCTCTCTGACTCCTCTGTGACTCATCTCTCATTCATCCTCTATGTGACTCCTCTCACCCCTCTTTCTGTACTCCTCTCTCATCCCTCGCTCTCTCTGTACTCCTCTCTCATCCCTCGCTCTCTCTTACTCCTCTCTCATCCCTCGCTCTCTCTGTACTCCTCTCTCATCCCTCGCTCTCTCTGTACTCCTCTCTCATCCCTCGCTCTCTGTACTCCTCTCTCATCCCTCGCTCTCTCTGTACTCCTCTCTCATCCCTCGCTCTCTCTGTACTCCTCTCTCATCCCTCGCTCTCTCTGTACTCCTCTCATCCTCGCTCTCTCTGTACTCCTCTCATCCCTCGCTCTCTCTGTACTCCTCTCATCCCTCGCTCTCTCTGTACTCCTCTCATCCCTCGCTCTATCTGTACTCCTCTCTCATCCCTCGCTCGCTCTGTACTCCTCTCATCCCTCGCTCTCTCTGTACTCCACTCATCCCTCACTCTCTTTGTACTCCACTCATCCCTCTCTCTGTACTCCTCTCATCCTTCGCTCTCTGTACTTCTCCCTAATCCCTTGCTCTCTGTACGCATCCCATCCCTCACTCTTTCTGTACTCCTCTCTCATCCCTCACTCTCTCTGTACGCCTCTCTCATCTCTCGCTCTGTACTCCTCAATCATACCTCGCTCTCTCTCTGTACGCCTCTCATCCCTCGCTCTTTTTGTACGCCTCTCTCATCCCTCTCTGTACTCCTCTCATCCCTCACTCTCTTTGTACTCCTCTCATCCCTGTGACTCCTGTCTCTCTGTGACTCCTCTTCCATTCCCCCTCTTTCACCCCCCTTTCAATCCCCCTCTTTCATTCCACCCCTCTCTTTCATCCCCTCTCCCTCTCTTTCATTCCTTCTCTTTCATTCCCCCCTCTCTCATCCCCCTCTCTCATTCCCCTCTCTCATTCATCCCTCTCTCTCATTCATCCCCCTCTCTCTCTTTCATCCCCTCTCTCTCTTTCATCCCCTCTCTCTCTTTCATCCCCCTCTCTCTCTTCATCCCCTCTCTCTTTCATCCCCTCTCTCTCTTTCATCCCTCTCTCTCTTTTCATCCCCTCTCTCTCTTTCATCCCCCCTCTTTCATCCCCTCTCTCTTTCATCCCCCTCTTTCATCCCCTCTCTCTCTTTCATCCCCTCTCTCTTTCATCCCCCCTCTTTCATCCCCTCTCTCTCTTTCATCCCCCCTCTTTCATCCCCTCTCTCTCTTTCATCCCCTCTCTTTCATCCCCTCTCATTCATCCCCTCTCATTCATCCCCTCTCTCATTCATCCCCTCTCTCATTCATCCCCCTCTCTCATTCATCCCCTCTCTCTCATTCACCCCCTCTTTCATCCCCTCTCTCTCTTTCATCCCCCTCTCTCTCATCCCCCCTCTCTTTCATTCCCCCTCTCTTTCTTTCATCACCTCCTCTCTTTCTTTCTTCACCTCCTCTCTCTTTCTTTCATCACCTCCTCTCTCTTTCTTTCATCACCTCCTCTCTCTTTCTTTCATCACCTCACCTCCTCTCTCTTTCTTTCATCACCTCCTCTCTTTCTTTCATCACCTCCTCTCTTTCTTTCATCACCTCCTCTCTCTTTCATCACCTCCTCTCTCTTTCATCACCTCCTCTCTCTTTCTTTCATCCCCCCTCTCTCTTTCTTTCATCCCCCCTCTCTCTCTGTGTCTGTGATCCCTCTTCCTGTCTGTGTCTTTATTGTCACCCCTGCATGCTGCCCCCCCCCCTCCTTCCGAATGAGTTCAGAGGGAGAGCTGCGGGGTGGGGATAAGGGGTGAAGGTAAATTACAAAAAAAAAGCTGCCCGGGTGAATCATCAGCTGGGGAAGCTTACCTTTCTCCCTGGCTGCTGCTCAGCTGCTCTCCTTACCAGTCGCCTTCCTTCCACATGGCTGGAAACAGGAAGAGGTGCTGGAGGATGGGGAGGAGCAGCCGTGTCTCACAGAGCAGCTGATGAGCGACACCTAGTGGCTGCTCTGCCCCAAAATTCTCCTGCACATTTTACAACACGGTGGGGCCGCTTGAGAGGATCGGCTTCATCACGGTGTGCTGTGTGTGTGCGCGCGTGTGGCAGATCTGTCGGACGGCCGATGGCTCCTCTATTCTTGGGGCAGCTGTGGGCCTATTTAATGGAAGGGGCCTGGAGCTGCCGCTCCATCCGCCCCTACGTTAATCCGGCCCTGCGTTCAGGTGAGCCTATACAACCCATCATGTCGGTCGCCCCCCATGGACTTTGTACCGTGACACCATCTCATCTAATCGTATCCTTACTATTACAGTGGGACCAGTGCGCCGTTCCCCTCCGGGCTATGATTGATTCCGGAGCCAGCGGCTGTTTCGTGGACGAAAAGATTGCTATCTCCTTAGGAATCCCGATCACCTCCACATCTCACCCTTACGCTATCCAACTGCTCGACGGAAGTTCCCCCATATCCGGCCCAATCGTCAAAGAAACCAGACCGTTGCTAGTATCTTTAGGCACTGAACATCGCGATACCATAGTCTTTGATGTGGTATCCTCTCCCGTGTTTCCCGCTGTACTAGGCCTCAATTGGCTACGCAGAAACAACCCTACTATAAACTGGTCCTCTGGCGCAATCACCTTCGCCACTGAAGCTGATATTTCGACCACAGATCTACATGCCTCTACGACCCCTGCTATAGCTATGTGCCTTGAGGTACCCGAGCCGTACCAAACTTTTAGTCATGTATTCGAGAAAAAAGGTGCTGATACCCTACCTCCTCATAGACCATACGACTGCCCTGTGGATCTGCTACCCGAGGCGCCCATTCCTTATGGAAGAATCTACCCTCTGTCTGAACCCGAATTACTAGTATTGAAAGACTATATCGACGAAAACCTACAAAAAGGCTTCATCCGGCCGTCTACCTCACCTGCTGGAGCCCCTATTTTCTTCGTAGGGAAGAAAGATGGAGGACTTCGGCCCTGTGTCGACTATAGAGCCATGAACGCCATTACAATTAAGAACAAATATCCTCTCCCCCTAATATCAGAATTGATGGATCGCCTCCGTTCCGCTACCATATTCACGAAACTTGATTTACGAGGAGCCTATAACCTGGTATGTGTCAAAGACGGGGATGAGTGGAAAACTGCGTTTCGTTCTCGTTATGGCCACTTCGAGTATATGGTCATGCCGTATGGGCTATGTAATGCTCCTGACACGTTCCAACGTTTTCTGAACGATGTCTTCCGGGATATCTTAGACAGCTACATCGTAATATACCTGGATGACATACTAATATATTCAGAAGATCTAGAGACTCATCGAAAACATGTAAAAACAGTACTGCGTAGACTACAGGAACAGAGACTGTATGCCAAGGCCGAGAAATGCATCTTCGACACCGACAACGTAGAATTCCTTGGATTCATTATCAGCCCTGGGAGCATCCGTATGGATATAGCCAAGACAGAGGCAGTAGCCACCTGGCCAGTTCCGGCAAATAAAAAGGGGGTTCAAAGCTTTATAGGGTTTTGTAACTTCTATAGGAAGTTCATAAGAGATTTTTCGATGATTATCCGCCCCCTCACCATGTTAACGAGACAAGATGTCATGTTCACGTGGACAGAAGACGCACAAAAAGCTTTCCACAAATTAAAAAAAATGTTCACAGAAGCACCTATCCTCGCCTTACCGGACCCTACATACCCCTATATAATGGAAGTAGACGCTTCCGAATTCGCTGTGGGGGCCGTACTTTCTCAAAGACAGATAAAGACCGGACAAGTACACCCCGTATGTTTCTTTTCAAAAGGCCTGTCCCCTGCTGAGCGCAACTATGACGTAGGTGAAAGAGAACTCGTAGCCATTAAGATGGCCCTAGAAGAGTGGAGACATGTACTAGAAGGCGCCCTCCATCTGGTGACTGTGTTCACAGACCACAGAAACTTTGAGTACCTGCAACGAGCCCGTAGGCTGAAACCCCGACAAGCCAGGTGGGCCCTCTTTTTCAGCCGATTCGATTTACATATCACCTACAGACCGGGTGGAAAAAACAGAAAAGCAGATACCCTATCGAGGATAGGCAACCCGGAGAGAACCAGAGAGCAAGAGACCATATTACCACCTACATGCTTTCTAACACAGGAAAAGACCTTATGACAAGTGATCGCTCATAATACGCCTTCACTTCAGGAAGCCCCCACAGGAACACCGTTTTCAGAAAAAGACGGATTCTTGCTACATCAAGAAAAAATATGCGTACCACCTTTAGCCGTAACCGCGGTATTACAGCATTTCCATGATTCTACCCTAGGAGGCCATGGAGGCATTCATAAAACCAGTGATACCATAGGAAGATCCTTCTGGTGGCCGCACATGTCTAAAACTATTACCGAATACGTCACGAATTGTCCTACGTGCATACGGATGAAGACACCCAGACAGCGACCTCAAGGACTATTACACCCGCTGCCCACACCTTCTGTTCCCTGGTCCGATATTGCTATGGACTTTATAGTAGAATTACCAAAATCATCAAAACACGATACTGTCATGGTGGTCGTTGACAGATTTACGAAAATGGCACATTTTATCCTCCTCGTAGGATTACCTAATGCTACTGAAACCGCCTCCGTCTTTATCAAAGAGATCTTCCGTCTTCATGGGTTACCTTCTACCATCGTGACAGACAGAGGCACGCAATTCACGGCACGTTTTTGGAGAGCCTTCTGCAAAGGACTACATATCACCCAAGCACTGACCTCTGCATATCACCCTCAAGCCAATGGACAAACAGAGCGTACTAACAGAATTCTTGAGCAGTACCTACGCTGTTACATATCCCATCTCCAACATGACTGGTCCTCATACCTACCGCTAGCCGAATTTGCTTATAACAACCAGATACAACGCTCTACGGCTATGACGCCTTTTTACATTAATTCCGGCTATCATCCCTCCATGTTGCCTGGGTCACCCTTGGAAACCAATATCCCTAAGGCTGATGAGCGACTGTCGACGATTCATAGAAACTATCGCCTTGTCAGAGCCGAGCTATTGAAGGCACAACAGAGATTCAAGTTCTATGCAGATCGCCATCGGAGACCTGCCCCTGTGTATCGGGAAGGAGATAAGGTATGGCTGTCCGCACGTAATATTAAACTGTCTTGTCCTTCTCGCAAACTAGGTCCCCGTTTCCTCGGCCCTTTCATCGTTGACAAAGTATTGTCTCCTGTGGTCGTACGATTACGTCTACCGTCGACATTGAAGGTACATCCTGTGTTTCATGTCTCTCTGCTGAAACCTACAACCCGTGACCCATTTCCTAGTCGAGTTCTGGTGGCTCCTGGACCAGTGACGTCTGTGTCGGATAACGAATACGAAGTGGAGACCATATTGGATTCCCAATGGCGGCGACGTCGCTTTGAATATTTAATCCGTTGGAAAGGCTATGGCGCAGAGGAAGACTCCTGGTTGTCGTATGATGAGGTCCGTGCTCCTGCTCTTTTCCGACGCTTTCATGTTGATCATCCCGATCGCCCCCGGAGGGGTCGCCTAGGTGGGGGGCCCTGTCAGGATCGCCCCCTGGTACCGCCTGGTCCCCGCCGGACCCGACCCTGATACCGTCCGTCCCGTCATTCGGCGGGCCGCAATCGGCCACTGTGCTTGCCGCAGCTCCATCCTCCGGCACCTCATCATCTAGGCAGCGGCCGGCACGCGCATGCGCGCTATATCGGTGAAGACCCCGGCGAGGGATTAGGTGTCCTCGGCGCCGGGAGATGACGTCAGACGGCAGGTACGGCGGAAGGGCGGGAGTCAGCTTAAAAGAGGCTACAGAACTGTGAGAAAATGCCCAATTATTAAGTGTGATTCCTAGTACATGGACTGTGTATTATTTGTCTCCAAGTCATACAGCGGCCGCACTTCAGCCTTTCCAGCTGTCTCGCCGAGCCTCAGACCTTTCAGCCTGCTGCAGCATCTCCAGCACCCTAATCTGCTTAAGCACTTCAGCCTTACCAGCCGTCTCGCCAAGCCTCAGACCTCCAGCCTGCCGCGGTATTTCCAATGCCCTCATCTGCTCCAGCACTTCAGCCTTTCCAGCCTTCTCGCCAGCCTCAGGCCTCCAACCTGCCGCAGTATTGTCGATCTCCTAGCCTACCTCTACAACAGTATACAGCAGTATCCTACGTACTGCCTATGCCTCGACATACCTCCCGTCTACCGTGAGTACTACGATCCTATACGGACATATTACTGCACTCCTGTGTTTTCATATATTACGTACTGTTCACCGTGTCAAGTCTCCAGTTCCCCCGTGACTATACTTCTACACCCATCAACACCCAACGTATCGGCCACTGCCACGAATAGGGTTGTGCAGTTCCATCTCACCCTTCGTGTAGTGGCTCTTACGATCTGGTATACTCCGCCTTCTGGGTTCCCACCGTTCTGGTATCGCAGCTTCCCCGTGACAGACCGTGACACTTCCACAATACCACAGAGGGGTTACTGTATGATGATACTTGATGGCCTGGCACCAAAGGCACAATATCTGGGTGCACTGACGCCCATTACCAGATAAAAAACTTTTCAATATAGGACCGCAAGGTTCACCCCTGCATTCTTCCACAATACTACAGAGGGGTTCCTGCTATAGGAAATTCTCACAAGATATGAGAGAATAGTATGTATATCATTAATGTAGGCTAGGGTCAGACTAACGCATTTTTCGCGTTGTCTGTGAAAAAGTGCGTTCGAACGAATGGATGTATTTTTTCACGGAATACGCGATAGCGGTCATACGATGCGCATTTTCGTCCGTGATTTTGTACGGATCATCAATAAAACACTGGACGTTATGTTGGCCGGACATTAGCAGCGTCTGACGTCTCCTAATCACACACACACGCCGCTAGCGGACGCAGCGCACTCTGTGCGTCAGTACTAGCGGTTTGACGTTCTCGAAAAAATGCGTTTGTTTGCCACTTGCTTTGCGCGGCCGCACTTTCGTGCGGCCGTTCTTCGTATGTTACCCGGCAATGGACGTCATTTGCTGCTACTGCGGCCGTGATTAAGTGCGGCTAAACGCACGTTAATACTGCGTTCGTCTGACCCTAGCCGTATACTCTGCCGTCTCGGTGATGCTGGAACTGCTGGATCTGGTGAAGCTGACCCAGACCAGAGAAAGAACCACGAGTGCAGCGTATAATATACCACCCGGCAAGCGATATTGCCATAAAGGCAAAGGGGCTGGATACTAAAATACTGGTTTTAATAAAAAAAATGATAATCACATTTATTTCCAGTATAGGTGGATTTAAAAGAGGTTGTCTTCTTCTTCTCTTGCTGACAGGGCAGCGCAGTCAGAATAGGGACTTTAACGGTGAGCCGCAAAGGGGAGAAAGTGTGTGCAGCCATTTCCTTTTAGCGCCACACCATTACCGACTTACCGTCCCGTTGTCATCTGGCCTTAGATCGCCCACAAGATAATGGTAAAATATTACATTCATTGCACAAGTCTGATCCCATTGTACAGGGCTGCAGAATATGCTGGCGCTATATAAATAAAGAATAATAATAATAATAACATGAACATAATTTCATTTGCATTCAAAGAATTCTGGGAATTGTAGTCCATCATGATCTTGGTCGGGCGGGGCAGAGTTTAAAGTCCCAGGGCTAGAAACTCACTGCAGAAGCTGCAAAATGTGATGGATTCACAGCAACTGCCTGGACCTGGAAGTGGAGGGGCTAATCACAGAATTACTTTTGTGTTGATCTGCTTATAAGACACTCTCTGTGTATAAGGCACTCTCTGTATAAGACACTCTCTGTGTATAAGGCACTCTCTGTGTATTAGATACTCTCTGTGTATAAGGCACTCTCTGTATAAGGCACTCTCCGTATAAGGCACTCTGTGTATAAGACACTCTGTGTATAATGCACTGTGTGTATAAGGCACTGTGTATAAGGCACTCTGTATAAGATGCACTGTGTGTATAAGGCACTGTGTGTATAAGATACATTCTGTGTATAAGGCACTGTGTGTATAAGGCACTCTGTGTATAAGGCACTGTGTGTATAAGGCACTGTGTGTATAAGATACACTCTCTGTATAACATACTCTGTGTATAAGGCACTCTCTGTATAAAGCACTGTGTGTATAAGGCACTTTGTGTATAAGATACACTCTGTGTATAAGGCACTATGTGTATAAGATACACTCTGTGTATAAGGCACTATGTGTATAAGATACACTCTGTGTATAAGGCACTATGTGTATAAGATACACTCTGTGTATAAGGCACTATGTGTATAAGGCACTCTGTATAAGATACACTCTGTGTATAAGGCACTATGTGTATAAGATACACTCTGTGTATAAGGCACTATGTGTATAAGATACACTCTGTGTATAAGGCACTATGTGTATAAGGCACTGTGTATAAGATACAATCTGTGTATAAGGCACTATGTGTATAAGGCACTGTGTATAAGATGCACTCTGTTTATACGACCCTCTCTGTATAAGATACTGTGTATAAGGCACTCTCTGTATAAGATACTCTGTGTATAAAGCACTGTGTGTATAAGGAACTCTGTGTATAAGATACTCTGTGTATAAGATACGCTCTGTATAAGATACTCTGTATAAGGCACTGTGTATAAGATACACTCTGTGTATAAGGCACTGTATGTATAAGATGCACTGTATGTATAAGATGCACTGTGTGTATAAAATACTCTGTGTATAAGGCACTCTGTGTATAAGGCACTATGTGTATAAGGCACTGTGTATAAGATGCACTCTGTTTATACGACCCTCTCTGTATAAGATACTGTGTATAAGGCACTCTCTGTATAAGATACTCTGTGTATAAAGCACTGTGTGTATAAGGCACTGTGTGTATAAGGAACTCTGTGTATAAGATACGCTCTGTATAAGATACTCTGTGTATAAGGCACTCTGTGTATAAGGCACTGTGTATAAGATACATAGAAACATAGAAACATAGAAAAATGTCGGCAGATAAGAACCTTTCGGCCCATCTAGTCTGCCCAATTACATGGATACTTTACCTGGATTTATCTTTTGTTTAGGATAGCCTTATGCCTATCCCATGCTTGCTTAAATTCAATTACTGTTTTGGCCTCTACCACTTCTACTGGAAGACTGTTCCATGTATCCACCAACCGCTCAGTAAAATAATGCTTCCTGATGTTACTTTTAAACCTTTGCCCCTCTAATCTAACACTATGTCCTCTGTTTGCTACTTTGGTTTCCTTTTAAATATACTCCCTTCCTCTACCTTGTGGATTCCCTTACGTATTTAAATGTTTCTATCATATGTAGCGCTCACTCCCGGAGGAGCCGCTGAAATGAACCACGGGTCAGTCTCCCCGCACTAGGGAATAAATATACTCCAACACGCTGGACAGTTTTACAATTTAAAAGGTTTACTAAAAGGTTTGCAGCTCTTAAGACACGGTATATGCAGGAAGATTTACAGTACTTTCGTAACACGATAACGCGTAGCGGTAAAAGAAACGAAAACACGAGGGCTTCGTATTTTCGGAAAAAAAACCCCGACCGAGCAGAAAATTAAAAGATACGAAATTCGAGAAAAAACCGCGTAGCGGGACACAA